>CM056170.1:44040391-44066391 GCA_029691765.1 Entomobrya proxima
GTAGTGTCTCAGTTTACTGTAATGCATTTTTTGAATGTCGATTAATATAATTCCTTATTTACGAGACTATTAATAATTATAAATTAAGACTACGAAATATTACAATTAAATTCCTTTCTCGAATAACCCTCGAAAAATTAAAAAGGTTTTATTTAATGTTTGTCGATTTTTGTCGTTTGATATGAGATCATGTCCACTATACCAAAATCAGTAGTTAGTAGACTACGAAACACAAGATCGAAACGATTTTGTTTGTAAAAAGAACGTATTAAGCAATTCAACCCGACTTGACCCTGAGAACTCAATTGATTTTGACTGAAATCAACAGGGGAATTTTTTCTCCACTTTTATAGTATATGTATTTTCAACTGTCCTGACTACCTGAATGTGCATGGCATGTGAGCTACATGTCTTCGTTACTAATATATTTTGTTTCCTTGTGAATGCACAAAATTTCAGATTTTTAAAGGTTTTTACTATGCAGCAGCAGCTGTACCGTTAACCCATTAGAAAAATCTATACAATTTAACGCCGTTAGTCTGTCAATAAAGTTCAATGTTCCGAATTTCACTTTAAGATAACTACAACTACTATAAATTTTCCTTAACAAGCGCATATCCTTTGCATTATATTCCTGGAGAACCAAGTTTAGTCTTAGAATTCTGAAATTTTCTTTTGATTGTAAATAAATGTTTGCCATGTCCCCTAAAATGTACAGTTGTATCAGAAGACACTCCTCTACGAAAAAGAACAATATACACAACTGGACTAGATTACTTCCAGTTGTTGAAATTTTAACCAGTACTGTCATGAACATAGTGTAGAAGAATATTGATGCAATGACAATGGCTGTAATAACAACCTTTGGTTGTACTTTGTTCATAAAGATTCCCAGAATTTGCAAGGTTTGGTAACGATGTAGAATGTTTGACGTCGTGCATGCATTTTGGCAGAATTAAAGCTACAGACAAACCTGCAATGCAAAATTGTGCGCACGTCCAAACAAAAACGTCATAAACATTAAACAGCTCCTGAAAGGGATACTGCTGCAGTCCTCGTTGTCCACAGGTTACAAATCGAAGATTGCTGTTCAGAATTTGCACGGCAAGAGGAAAGGTTTTATACGACTTACTTTTTGTATCAAGCGCAATGTTTACATCCATGCGCAGGATTTCAAATTAAAAAATTTTTGTTTGGTTTAGACGCACGTATATCTTTCCTTGTTAGCACTGTTTTGTGCTTCCATTTGGCAATTTCTTCAATTCAACTGTGCTGTTGTGAATAAGCTCCTTCAATACAATAGTTGCTGCATGGGCCAAACGTTCATCTGAGGTTTTTGTCTTTGCTCCAAATTTGAAAAAGTTGTTAAATGCTTGAGGTATTGTGTTGCATGCAAGCATCTGCTTGCCAACTTGAAGTTGTAGTCTTTCAGTTGGATTGTAATTCCAGAATCCTGTCCAGTAAAGTTGAACGTTTGTTAGAGGTTAGCAAGTTCACTTACGTCTACAAGTTTCTCAAATAAAAGATTAGTGCCGCCACAGTTATCGCACTTTTTCAAAAGTTGTAGCTTTGCCGCAACATTTTGACCTATCAATGTAACATGTGCAAACGCTTGACGAGCATCCATTTGGCTAGGCATGTAGTACAGAGAGGAGAGCTTGAATACCCATTCCTTTAAACCGTTCAAAGATGGAGCTGATTGGTTGTTGACTGAAACCATTATGTTTACCATTGGTCTGGGTGAATCCAAATAGGAATAAAAATCAGTAATTGTTTTATGCTTTACAAGATCGTAATGGTGGAAAACATATTCCGGAAAAAATAGATTAATATTAAGTATTCCAGTCAATGACTTTGCAGTCGGGAAGTATTTTATACTATTGAGGGTTATGCAGTAGCTCTGGCTGTGCAATGTCTCATCTACTAAGTATTTTGACGTAGGACAGAAATCTTCAACGGTGCAGGAATTTCGGCACAACCCTGAATAGTCTCGCGGTATCCACTTTACAACTGTGTCGATACTTGTATTGTTGGTGTACTCGGAAAAACGGTTGACTACTTCAAAAACTAACTGAATATTGTGGATTATTAAAGGTAATGCAGGAATTACGATATCTGAGTTATCATAAATTGTAACAATTGTCAGTAAATTGTTTTGTAAAACCAAACCATTAATATTTTGGTTGCCGAGCTGCGGGATGCTGATATTCTTAAAACATGGTTTAAATGTTGTCTACGAAAGTTTATCAATTTGAGACTATCTGGCTGTGATGCTATATCCAAACTACACTCGTGTAACACGTGTATAGGAAAAAAAGTTTTATTCTCATGAACTGTTAAAGCTGGTGTAAAGGTGTGCTAATAAAGTGCATAACATATATGAGCAGCAGCATCTTGAAAAAGACTATTTATTCGAAATGGTTTGAAAATATCTGCTACAAAGAAACAAAAATGTTAACTAAATAAATAAAGTATTTAAAATAAAATCTAACTGTACGATGCTGGTAATTATAAGCCCATAAAAATAACTCGGTAGACGCAAATGGAAAGAAACTGTTGATTAGTTAAAACTCCGCTAAAACTAAACCCACGTAAGGTTTCTTGCAAGTAGTGGGTTGCGGACAGCTATGTCTAGAATAAGCGTCGGGATAAAAAATTAGGTGCACGTTATATCGTGCAATTAGCCTAATAACAATTAGCATACATACAACTTTAAAAATAAATTTATTTAATGTTCTTTTTCATCGGGGGATATATAAAAACCGCAAAGTGCTGCCAAGTATTCTCACAAGTACCTGAAGCTAAGTTAACAAACTCCATCATGCTACTAAAAAGCACTATTAGCTTAATAGGGTTTTAAGAAAGTATGTATATAAAATTTCTTGGCAAGCTACGCTTTGAATATTCGATTATTTAAATATTCTATAGAAAAAAACACGCCTATGAATCCATGATTATGAATAATGGTTCTGGTTGTAGATTAATCTACAACCGCTACTATATGAATTGTTTTTAACATTCAACCTGTATTATTAGCATCAATATAGTCAAAGAGAGAGGGAAGAGCAGTGATTGTATTGTGGTAAGAAAAGATGAAAATAAGATTATAAATAGGTTCTGATCACAATAGTAAACCCTGCGGAGTGTCTTGGCTGTTAGAAAATCAAAAGCATACCAAATTAAATCGAACTTCTTTTGGTTTATTTGTAAAAAAAAGCACTAGATCAAGATCCAATTTACCACTTTTTAAAATAACTTCTACAGACACATCAATAACGTTACTTGCCACTGCAGTACCAGCGATCTAAATGATTTCACTTGACTTAAATTTTGGAAGCATCTAAAAGAGCCTGCATAATTTTTGTATAAGATTAAAACGTTGCAAACAAAACCACATAACATTTCGTTACATAAATAGATTAAGCACTGATGTTGCATGGCATTAGCAACCGCTCAAGACATCCTGTCGGTCAAAATTATTATTAGAAAAAATGCCCGGGAAAGCGTTTATATAAAGAAAGTTTTAGGTAGTTTATTTTTATAACCACACAAAGCTTGCAGCATTTTGTCCCACTAAAGAAGGTTGGTTTCATCATGTAAAACATTTACTGGTTTGTATATATACTACTAAACATACGCTCATTTAGGACTCGTACATTCGCAAAGGGGCTTCGCTGAACAAGTAAAACACCCATAACTAGTAAAGTTTCAAACCACTTTAAAATAATCATAATAGACAAACACAAAAGTTTTAATTTATAATGGCAACTCCACTAATATGGAAAGCGTTTGAGCTACAGGAAACTTTGTTACCAAAATTTATATACAGTCATGTAGTAACACTTGACATTTCTGCAGAAAGATATAAAATTGAGCACCGTCTACGGAAACTGATTATGTTCTATTTATCAAATGTAATCATAGCAGTATACGGATTTTTCCACGTATATCTTTTGATAAAACAATGCGTGTTTCAAATTGCAACAGTGCCAGACTTTTTGGTTTATGTTTTCCTAGCGGGGCTTTTAACTTTAGTTTTATGTGTGGGTTTAAATATTGTTATGTCAAAATATGGCACTGAGTTGTATGAGAACTCTATCAACTGTTTGTGGATGTACGATCGTTACCTAAGAAACGATAGAAGTCCAAATAGTTACATGTCTGGTTCAACATATGCATTGCTACAAGCAGGTTGGTCCTATCAATTTTTAAATTAGCAACATGCATGTCAGGGTAGCTATTTTTTTAAACCTTTATTACAGAATTTGCCAAATTGCTAACAAGAAACCAAAGTGTGGACATAGTAGGACTTATGCTAAATGGAATGGTTTTACTTGGTTATATTATTGCAATTGTACTCCCGCTACCCGACGTACTCGGAAATTTGGATCCATTATATTATATTTTGGAAGAGCTTTTTCCGTCAACAAGATTTGCATTGCTTAAGTTTTCTTTAAGATTTATAATTTTGCAGTGGGTTACTTTTGAAGCAACTCGATCGTTTCTAGTTTCTTGTATTCCTGCTGTAGCAGCATGGTACATAGCTATCAAATGTCTTAAATTAGTTGCCAGAAAACCACCAAATTTAGCTGGCTTATCAGAGTATGCAAAACTTCAGTGTCTAGCGCAGTTCGGATTCGAGGGAATTCGAACAGCTGCCGGGTTATGGATGGGGATCGGATTTGTACTTGCAATTTTTTTAGTAGGTTGTGACACGCGTCGAGAAAATCAATATATAAAGCTATTCTTACCATATATTTTTCATTTTTATAAGTTGTAAGAACAGCAGTTGTTAAAAAGAGGACATTCTTTCATCAATACTAAAAGTTCTTCGAAACAATAACATGCTTAAACTCAAATACTGCAAATAACTACAATGATTGCAAGCATACTAATATTTGCACTTATTCTAAAAGCCAACTTAGCACTAATACCCGAGAAACATTATCACAATGTTTGCAAATTTCCTGAACTACGTGGATTTTGCACAACAAAAGATAATTCAAACTTGAACCTGGGAAATGGAAAGTTTGCTAATAGCTTTCTCGATCGCCTTGACCTGGAAAACAGATTTGTTACCATAACAAATTTCAAAAACGTTGATATTGAAATAAAATTTCCAATTGTAATTCGGAATCCAAAGTTTCTGACCGCACTCGGCACGCCTCCATTCAAGCTACATTCACTAGTCTGGTTTCCAAACAACTTGAAGGCTTGCAATGAAAATTGCACACACAATGAAATTGTTTGCCAATCTACCAAATTTCTACAGAAAACTGGGAATGTCATAAGATATTTTCCTGACCCGGAATTCTGCTTACACTACAAATTTATTGCCATGTCTGCATCAACAAAACCATGGTCCGGCGAAGCAAGTATATTGTTGGACTTTCCAGATATTATCAACTTACGTCGAATCTATTTCACAAATATTGGAAACTTCAAATATGAGAGTACAAATCAACACGCAAGCAGTTCACCAGCAAACTCCTTGGTTTCGCTAAAGCTACTCATTTCAACTAGACTAAACATGCAAACTCTGACAAACTGGATGAAATCGGATGAATCAAACAGTATTGAAAATCGTGGCAAGAAAATGTACGACATATTTCTTTATCTGGAGCTTCTGGAAACGGGTAGAGTCAAATCATTCTTCTTTGTCCAGCCATGCCACGGATGCAGCAGAGGAATAACACCCATTCAAATAAATTGGCAAAGCACAAATCACTTCAACACCCAGACTTGGTTGCACTTGTCAACTGAATACATGCCGTGGATGGGATTTTGGGAAAGGAAAAGTTGGAATTCAGAACTTTCTGGAGTAGCAGAAGAATTAAGACAATGCAAAAACTCAAACGACAAGAGAAAACAACCGCAAATGTTTGACGGAAAGGAAAAAAAATATTTTTATGCTGTATCAATGTTGATGTTGGAAATTATAGGCAACTCTTCATACTTTGTTGATGGCTACAATATCTGTGATCAGGGAAAAGCAGTTTCCGACGAAAATCTTCTTTGGTTTGCGCATCCCAGAATTCAATCCACATCAAAAAGCAATCCGCAAGCTGACTTTGTAACAAACAACCCATTAAGCAAACTACGTATTGTAGCATGTGGCGCAAGAGGAATCAGTCAATTGGAATTCTACAAGCTGGCCATGATATATAGCCCAACTGTCTGGATAGCTATCCTGGTTGTAACAGTGGCAACTACAGCAATGTTAACTACTGTTAAACGCTACAACTTTGAATCAGCTGTAAAGAAAACCATTTTAGTGGATCCGATTGGCCAGTTGATGATCATGGTAAAAGTCAATTTTGGTCATGGAATTCCATTCGTACGAAAATCAAGACCTGCGCAAAAGTTTCGCCTATTTCTATCGTTTGTTCTGCTGAGTTGGATAGTACTAACTCAAATCTATCGAAACTACATCATTCGCATTGGCTTTGGCGGTCCACGGTATATAATACCGTACCAAAGGTTAGCAGAGTTAATTCAGGATAGCTTCATGATATACACAAGAGTAGCACAAATAGAAACAGGATGGTATACTCACAATAAACGTCGAGGTATTGTAACAATGCAACATTCAGCTAAGGATTTTGAAACGGGAATAGCTATTTATTCTGAAGTTCGTACAAGTATGACAGAGCAAGATCGAGAAACAAAAACGTTACGAAGATTTACAATGTTGCATCCTCATTCTCTGAATACATTTAAACAACTAGCCGAGACCCTGCATCCACTGATGCAAAAGCAAATATACGGAGATACCAAAATGACTGATGCTACTATGGAAATCTTCAAAAAACGGGAAATGGAATTGCTGTTGGATTCATTTTTAATGTGCAACAAAACAGCTTTGATTTTACCAGATTTACTAAGTCGGCGTTTTATCACACAAGCTAGACGTCGTGGAATGCATCTTGCTTCAATTGGAAGGGACACATACGGGCAAGACGGTGTTGGGATTGAATGGGTAGGGCATGGTACTCCTAAAATATTAAAGAGAATCGAGATATTGAAAGAGTCAGGTATATCAAACTGGTTAGCAGCAATGGAAATAAATGAGCCGGAATCAGATATGTGGTATGGTAATATGGTAAGAGCATTCAACATGCACGGAAATATTATAATTCCGTTTGTACTACTTGCATTCGGAATGTTTCTGGGAGGAATTGTATTTGGGATTGAAAATGGGAAAATATTGTTTCGGATGGTAAAACGGAACTGTTACCTTTGTATAGTTAGTGGAAAATTGTTGCTTCGTAGACGTAAGAAAAGATAAATTTAGTGAAGATGTCGTTAATTTGGTAAATACAGACATGACAGGCATAAACACTGACACTACTAGGTAATATTACACAAATACAATAAACATAATTGTAAAACTTACACTAAATTACTTACTTATTTTAAAACTAACTGCATTTACTAGTTTAAAAGTTGCAATGCATTTGAGAAAAACTAGTTAGCTTATTGTGCACCGCTAATATTATATATAGGTTAATAACATGAATTACTTGTCACATTTAAACTGTATACTATTGTGTAACATACAATACAAGTATACATAGTTATAGCTGTTTCAACCATTTCATATATCATAACCAATCCCTAGAATAAACATACAAACAGCCACAAAAAATTTACCAACATACTATAGATGTATCATCATTTTCTTCATTTGAGTGATAACATGCCCACATATAAACTAGCAATAATGTAAAATTGGGTTTTCTAATGTTAACGCAACTGTATGCATCGCTAAGGTTTTCATAGTGCATGCATAATTAGGGTTTTCAAAATGAATGCATAAAGTGTTTTTCACATTCCAACATTGTCAACCTCTGCAAGTAATTTAGTATACGAGAAGCTCAAATTTGATAAGGATTTTAAAGTTGTTAGTACATAAATCTGAGTTGTAATATTGGCTAATGTTATATTAGCTGCTAATAGCAGATTACTTGCTTGTAATTGAAAGCATTGTTTATTGAAGCAGAAGTGCAGCCACAGTTTTGTCAACCAAAAAGTCTAACAAGTTCATTGCCGTTCCCCGCTCGTAAAAGTTAACCGCACCAAACCTTATTTTAATTAGTTGTTGCGATCTAATAACAGCTCTCATGTATTTTTGCTCCCTAGTACATAGTAGTACCGTTGACATTCCATCTTGCCAATTACTTTTAATAAGTGCACTTAAGTGATTTGCTTTTCCAGGAAAGTAGTACCCAATTAAAAGCGTTAAATACAATGCCACCATAGCATATATTCCCACAACAAAAGTGTGAGTAGATACATTCAATCTAAACTCGGGACGCAGCACAATGGCACCTACGCATATTGCCAGAAACATAAACAGTGCCTTGAAAGGCAATGCTATACCGTTTTGGAAACAATCGTTGATAACAACTGTACTAATTTGCAATTTAGTATATTTTTGAAAACTTTCCAGCTTTCTGTCGCAACTTTGTTTTGGTGTTAATGTTGTGGCAATGTTTAGCACAGATTCCAGTATTTTTTTGGTTTTTGTGTAAATAGGACGAGAATAGTCCGGCGTTAATAATAAACCAGGCTAAGCTTACCGTAACCCCGTAATTGCAAGCCTCGTACAATTCTAGCCCCATTTTTATAAAAGTAGCACTCTTTGAACTAGCAATATTCCAGTTTACTAAAGTTGAAGAAATTGGTTCATATTTTGATGTCAAAACTAGAGCGCCATACGAAATAATATTGGGCACCAATAAAATTTGTGCCGCAGCTATGGCTAACTTTACTGCAGGGGCGTTCAATACGTGCGGATCGTTATATAAATTGTTTATCAGTAAAGCCAAGTCTACAGATTTGGTTCTCACAAATTGATGTATAATTAGTCCAGCAAATAGGGAATGACAGTAATAACACAGCATAACCTTTTGGTGACCACTGGGCTGAAATTCTCCGTTGAGCCAACTTTTTCTGTAGCAAAGTACTTGAATTACGTGGACTACAATATGAATCCATTGAATGGTAGCTAGGTACTTGTATGGGAAGCTGGCAGTGGTTGCTACAATAAATTTATTTGGTGATTGGCTTGCTTTAAGAATTTTGGGAATTCCGGGAAACATGTGGATAGTTTTTAGATATAATTTTATTAGAAATCCAGTGGTTATTTTGATGTTTGGCTTGGGTTCAATGAATTGTTTGTTGAATTGATGTGCATGCTTCTGAAGCTCAAACGAGTTTTCACTCCGCATTTTGCTATGATATTTGAATCCTTAGGAACGATAAAATTAGACAGTGTTCTAAATGGTAAAATTGATACTGCTTCTAGCTATTAACACACTTATTTCTGAATGACAATTCGTCAGCTAGTCCAGTGCTAAATAAATTAAAATAAAAAACAATTTAATAAACAATTGTGCCAACCTCACTTAAGCTGATGGCTTGTCACTTTCTGAAGAAGATTAATGAAGACTGAACGTTACTCACATTACCTGGTGAACATCAACTATTTAAAACGTTAGCGTGATCGTGTAGGTGATCCAGTCAACCCACGGAAAATACCAAAAAGGTTTATTTAACAATAAACAATTTTGTATACACGCAAAAACAGTTATACAATGTTGTAATATTCCACTTTTGAATAATTTAAACGCAACGCAAAATTTTTTGTTTGTTTGCTTTTAAACTTAAAAGGACTTTGGCCTAAGCGTGCGGGCAAACAAACGGAAAAAGTAGGTCTCCTTAAATATTTTGTATGTTTTTGCTTTTTAAAACCGAATTCCAAAGTAAGTGATATTTGTTAGCTCGCTGCGTCAGCAGGTGAGCTTATTAACGAGTAGTGTGTCCGTGTGTCTGTGTGTCCGTCCACTTTATTTTTGGGGTCTATACCAGGCTATTTGGGGTCTATACCAGGCTATTTGGGGTTTATACCAGGCTATTTGGGGTCTATACCAGGCTATTTGGGGTCTATACCAGGCTATTTGGGGTCTATACCAGGCTATTTGGAGTCTATACCAGGCTATTTTGGGTCTATACCAGGCTATTTGGGGTCTATACCAGGCTATTTGGGGTCTATACCAGGCTATTTGGGGTCTATACCAGGCTATTTGGGGTCTATACCATACCAGGCTATTTGGGGTCTATACCAGGCTATTTGGGGTCTATACCAGGCTATTTGGGGTCTATACCAGGCTATTTGGGGTCTATACCAGGCTATTTGGAGTCTATACCAGGCTATTTTGGGTCTATACCAGGCTATTTGGGGTCTATACCAGGCTATTTGGGGTCTATACCAGGCTATTTGGGGTCTATACCAGGCTATTTGGGGTCTATACCAGGCTATTTGGGGTCTATACCAGGCTATTTGGGGTCTATACCAGGCTATTTGGGGTCTATACCAGGCTATTTGGGGTCTATACCATACCAGGCTATTTGGGGTCTATACCAGGCTATTTGGGGTCAAAATCAGGCTATTTGGGGTTAAGATCCGGCTATTTGGGGTCCAAAATATGCTATTTGGGGGCACAAAGGGTCAAAATCAGCAAAGTCCATTATTATCTATTATAGAGATGTTTTACCTATTGTAAATGGGCCAAATGGGCTTTAAACCAGGTTAAGTGGGACCTAAACACGGTCTTTCGCAGCGAGCATTTTTATGAGATGAACAGCATGCTGAATAAACAAGTTGTTATTGGACTATATTTTCAGCTTGCGTAAGTTTCTATACGCTTTTGCACTAGTGGGCGAAAATAAATTATTTGTTGTTTTGTACAAATTTGATTTAACTTTTGGATAATCGTCGTTTTACTCTATTAAGGGAAAGACTGGCAAGCGTAGCGATATGAGATCGTTATAATGAAAATTATACAGGATTGTAATAAATGGTAGCTATATGGAATAATGTGTGTAGGCGTTGACCGCAAAATATTCAATACTGCTCCTAAGAATTTTATATTGACACGCTATAGCTTCTGATTATGGACAAATATCAAACTAGTAGCTTATTGTGGTGTCATATCTATCACACGAATTTTCAAATCTTATTGCTATCCGAAGAAAAAGAACTTGAAATTTATATCAGTACATTGAAATGTTATTCTGTCTGAAATAAAATAAATCCTTGTAATTTTTGCAAATGTGTTTTATTAATGCTTGAAGCTGTTCAAAATATTTTGTGATGTTTACGGGATAGCTAATTAGAAATCAATATTTTTATACTTTAATATTACGCTTTGCTCAGTGAACCCTTTCTGTTTCCACTCGTTTTTTAGTTTGGCTCGTCGAATCTTCTTGGAGGGTTTAAAACACAAAGATTGTGTGCAGTTTGCTTCCTTTCACCACAAAGTATTCTCATTTAGTTAGTTTTAAACATACTTTAGTATTAATTGGAATTGGCTACCATCTGGACAAACCCAGATGCCTTCATTGTCACAAAAAAATCCTAAGGGAAGGCAAGCTCCAGGCGGTCCAGTTCCAACAGGTGGACTTGTACACCAGCTCTCGCTATCCCACAAGGACGCTAAAAAGCTTATTTAGTAAGCACGCTAAAAACGGGTAATACAGATTGTGGTAACATTCCACTTTTGAATAATTTAAACGCAACGCTATTGCTTTTGTTTGTTTGCTTGTACACCTTTAAAGGACCTTGACCTACGCGAGCGGCAAAACAAACGGAAAAAGTAGGCTTTAATAAATATTTTATATGTTTGTGCTTTTTAGGATGGATTTCCAAAGTAAAGGGATGTTTTTTATGAGAAGATAGCATGTCGAATAAACTGCTGCTGATTTTTAAAAATCAGCATTCATAACGCAAATTCATCTTAGCATTTCCACATTCCAACTTCTTATCCTCATTACATCACCAAACGAACTCCACAAGAAGCGTTATCAAATATCCTACCCCGGAGTTTTGCCCCAACGCATTTATTACAAGGATTTCTGCAAAGCCTTATTTCCAACCATATTTTCTGTTGGTTTAAAAGTTTTTTTTTGAAAAATTAATGTATAGCGTGAGATCCCTCAATGTTATTATGCATGCATGTATGTATGAGAGTATGAGTAAGTAAGATAGGAGTATAATATAACAACTTATAATAGTATAACAGAGTAATGCATTCATTCATATGCAACGCTATTATGTAATAATGTCATCTTGAATGCAACTCACAACTGAGTTATGCAACTCACATTTAATAAAACACTTGCTAAACTGTAATTGATTCCTACGGTCCTCGTTTTACACTCCTCTCTCATAGCCATATTCTTTATCTGTCATATTCATTCGGAAACATAATAAAGGAATCTGAGTGGTGGGATGCGGTTTTCTAAAGCAAGTCTACCATCTAGTTAGCCATCCCCCTAAAAAAAATAGAAATACAAATCAAAATCAAAAATCTTCTTTTCTTAATCGTATTAAACAAGTGTTACATTATATAAAGTGGTGAAAGCAGAATGTGAAAAATTACAATAAAAACAGATAGACAGTTAGTACACTTTTCAAGTGATTGTATTAAGTAACCCCAGTGACTGCAATTTTGTTCTCTAATGAACCAACAACGGAAAAGCAAAAGAATTCAAGGTGAAGAGCCTGAACATTCAGGTTCCGAGATAGATAAAGGAACTAGTAAAAAACGAAAAAAGAGTGGAAATAAGGTGTTAGAAATTGAAAGTGATAGTGAAGAAAGAGCAACATCAACACCAGTTCCTCAAGGTGCACCAGCATTAAATTTTGACGTGTCAAGGGTACCAACACCCCAGCCTCAGCCCATAAACAGACCAGGTACACCCCAAAGGTCAATTCAATTACTACCCAGAGTGCTTAACACAACAACCGGAGAAACCGAATTTCATCTACCAAAGAGCCCAGCCACCAGTGCTGCCGCACTACAGAGGTCATATTGCCCCAACCAAGACGTATCGGATTGCGATAGCGACCAAGCTGAAATCGTGACAGACAGTTCGCAACTGGGGTATCCCAATACAAATCAGAAATATTATCGAAGGGATTCCATCGTGAATGCAGACAGGCTATTCACCCCAAACCAAAAACCCCTGGATTTGAAGGACGTTACCCAAGAAGACGCAAACTACTTTACACCGAAAGGTCAGGAAAAAGAATTAACGAAGGTAACCCCTAATACACAAAATAAAGCATCAGTCATTACTGAATTTGATCGTGACCAATTACGCATAAGTGAGACAACAGGTTTCAATATACCTGACGTCCGTCAGGCAGTCATAAAAAATCAATATAAGCATAACGAAAGGTCACTGCCGGTCGACCTAGCCAAATCTGCAAAATTTGGGAAACAAAGTATTGCGTATACCGCGACGGCAAACGCAGAAAGCAATAAATTTACATACCACCCTCCAGATAATTTTGCTTTGAAAATTCGAGAAATTCCTCGACCTGCGAACCCCAACGAAATCCCAACAACCGACGACGAGGTGCAAGTAGTAGTCCCGGCCCCGGAAGGGCCCCCAAAAATTAATGACAAAAAAGAAAGCCCATCATGGAAAGAAAAAATTGTAAACCTGTTTGGTTTCAATAAAAGCCGATCCAAAAGCCCACTAATCATAGCGTCACAAAACCCCAGTTCATCAATTAATCAGCCTAAGGCTACTACCTCAGAAACTTCAAAAACTGAAACAAAGCAAACTGCAAATGT
Organism: Entomobrya proxima; assembly: GCA_029691765.1. NCBI lineage: Eukaryota > Metazoa > Arthropoda > Collembola > Entomobryomorpha > Entomobryidae > Entomobrya > Entomobrya proxima. Next base: position 44,054,041 of record CM056170.1, read on the forward strand.
AGCGGAAGTACCAGGAACCCGTCAGTCTTGTAATTCTGACACCCCAATAAACCAGCGATCACAAAATACGGCATCCACCGTTAGAGAAACGCCCTATCGTGAAAAAGCAAGCAACACTTCGTCATCTTCATCTCAAACCAAGTCTAGCAGCTACTTAGGTGTTGGAGAGCTGACAAGACTCGGTCAGGCCAAAAACGCAACCTTTGACCTAGATGAGATACAAAAGCAGTTTTCACAATTAGAAGTAAATACTAGATCCACTCCACAGAATTGCAACCAAGAAGGCGGCAAAAATCTGAGCAAGCAGGTTGAAATTCCACCGCCACCTGTTAACAATCAAAGTGGTCCAAGTACCAGCCAGGCATTACAGCAAGAATTAAGAAACCAGACCAAAGCTGAATTGGAGACCGATCCAACTCAGAATAAGAGGAAACCAAATCCGGAATTAGACAATAAAATATTCCAAGAGCTCAGTCAATTCAGAATCACAGTGCCATCAACACTTGTGTCAAGACCAAACAAGTCAATTGACTTTAGACCAGACTCTAACATTCCCCCCCACCGGTCAGAATCAATAAATAAAGATCACCCCATCACTTATCCTATTGAAAACCCTCTTGTACAAGAGACAAAGCAGGTGATCGAAAACATTGTGAACGCAGAGGTTCATGAGGACAGGTCCGGAAAACCAAAGGAACTTAGTTCACGTGAATTATCTGGATTGTTAATTAACTCAGGGGAAAACTCAACAACACACTCCCACACAAATCCAACTGAGCCTACTCCAGTTAACAAAAATTTCCAAACGAAAAGCCGTAATAGTGGTTCAGAATCTGAGTACCAATCGGTGGAAACAGGCGACGACGACGTATTCACAAGAACAAACTCTCCTTTTGAAAAAAGGATTTTGGTAAACGAAAGTACAGTTGCAAGCAGAGATTCAGACGAGATCTCTCACCTGAAGGAAGCTTTGAAGCGCGAACAAGCAGAAACGGAGAGACTCATCGAAGAAAGGCGACTACAAGAAATCGAAAATAGAAGAAGAAAAGCTGCCGAAGAAGAGGAATCTCGTAGACTTAGAGAAGCAATTGACCTAGCTCAGAAGCGGAAGCAGGAGCAAGAGAAGCAATTAATCAAAGCCCAATTAGAAATAAACAGGAAAGCTGAGAACTTGAGACAGCTACAGGAACGCAAAGAAATAGAAAGGCAACAATACCTTGCTGACCAGGAAGCAAAACGTCGTGCAGAGCTTGAGAGACAATTGAAGAAAGAAGAGGAAGCAGAAAGGCTTAGAATTCTGAAACTTCAAGAAGTTGAAAGGCAACAAAACCTAGCAGAACAAGAAGCAAAACGCCGTGCTGAATTAGAGTTGCAATTAAGAAAAGAAAAGGAAGTAGAAAGGTTAAGATTACAAAAACTACAAGAAGCGGAACGTGAAGCCATCAGAAAAGCAGAGGAAGCAGAAAGAATCCGAGCAGCCGAAGAATTTACAAACCAAGCAGCGCAACTCCCACCAAGTCCATGTTCAGTGCAAACAAAGGCACCAGAAAGGCCACCAAAGCAAAAAGCTTCGAAATTTGTGACTTTTCAAAAACCTGCATCATATTTCAAAAGTTTTGTATCCAACGCGTTCTCTAAGAAACCAAAAGAGCGAAAGGAGTCAACCTCCTCTCATTCGTCCGGAAACACTGAAGCCTTCCTAAGGTCTCCTTCAAGACCAGATATCACGCCACCAACGCCACGCGCAAACTCCACAAAAAATACACAGGAGAGAGCTAGATATTACAACATCAACAGCACACAGTCTTATTCTTTTGCTAGCGACGAGAGTCGACCCAACTCACCAAGCGCTAATTTTTATCAAGCACTTTCTAGTGAACATCGGTATACACCACCTCGTAGAAACTCAAGCGACTTCGAAGACTACTCAGACATGGCTCTCCACGATATGCCAAAATACACTTCCAAGACTCTCAACCTTCCAGAGGTAGAAGAGTTTCTGACCAACCTCAAACTCTGGGCACATGGCAAGAACATTAGAGACCATCGGTTAAAAGCCCTCCTTTACACGGCATTTGAAAACGAAGATGCCAATCGCTGGCTCAAAGCAAACATGAGAGAACTTTACGATTCGAGTTACTCATACGACGCTTTCTGTGCTTTCTTCAAGGACGACGCCCCAATGACAAAAGATAACGGGATTCCCCTCGAGGAGATCTTGGTAGAGAAACAACTTCCGGACGAGACTACATCATCATTCATTTTGAGGATTATAACCATTGGAGGGAAGCAGCTGAACAAGCTCCCCGCACAAGAAAGGGTGAAAGCTCTCTTGAAAAATATGAACCCTGAAGTACGGTACTTCATTAATATGAAGGCGCACCGTCCAGACAACATAATGCAGTTGAAGACCTACGTCAAGGAATACGAAGAGAACAATGACTCACGCCCAAGCGCAAATCAACGGGTAGCAAAAGCAACTGCCGACTCGTCCGACGACATGGTTAAATTCTTAATTGAGGAAATCAATGAACTTAAGACCAAGCGATCTGAAGAGGAGAAGTTAAAAGCCAGTAGAATTAATGCAGTGCAGAAGGAACAACCTGCAGCTGAACCAAGGCAAGTGCCACCCCCAAATCAGAAACGGGATGATGTCCGACCTCAACGTGATTTCAGACCCAGCGACTTTCGACAAGATGAAGAAAACCCAAACAGACTTCCACGAGATCAAATGCTCTGCACTTATTGCGGATTCAAACGACATGTAGCTGCTGAATGCAGGATTAAGGCTCAACATGAAGGCCGAGAAATTCCAGAACAAGGAAGAGGACGTGGAGGTTTTGGATTCAGAGGACGTGGACGAGGTTCCCGCCCAAACCCAAACTGGCAGAATCGTCCACCTCTTCAAGTCGATGATCAAAGAAATCAGAATCCAAATTACGGCAGAGGACAACGAGCTGACAACCCTCAACCAGACAACAGGATCCAACGTCCACAAGCTCAACCAAATCATCCTAACTATCAGGAAAACTGAGCAAGGGCTGGGCCCCAACCCAGCCCGAACCTTCACACTGCACAACATCTCCAACGAACGAATCTGCCACCCAATTTACCTACACACCCATTCAAGAAATCTACGATCCAATCGAAATAGTTATCAAGTCAAATTACACCGAAGATGAAGTCTCACCAGCCATTTTATTAACAATCGGAGGAAAAAGTAAAACAGCTCTCCTAGACACTGGTGCAGGAGCCACACTTATGTGGAAAGAAATAGGCAAAAAATTTCCAATAGTTCAGAAACCAAATATCATCCTGAAAGGAGTCAACGGGAATGTCATACCCCACTATGGAGTGGCGTTGGTCCCTGTAAACATCGGCACAAAAGTTATAACATATCCGTTTATTCTCGTAGATGACAGTTACTCTGATTGTATACTTGGTTGGGACTTCATCTCATACTTTCATGTTGTCCTCACCGACCAAAATAAGAGTATATCTTCTCCTATATTCGGGAAAGTTAAACTCATTCCTACTCAAAGCGACCCCTCAGAGAAGTACGGGCTCTCTAACTTAATTAAAATAAAGAGTGCAGATTCAGATGTTGATGCAACTACATCACCCCCTAACGAAGAAAAAATCAAAGACGAACCGATCTATGCAACCATAAAACACGTACGTAAGGAGAAAAGCACAAAGTGGATTCTTCGGTCAGCAGAAAGAGTAATCATTCCAGCACAAACAATTGCTGCAATAAAAATTGACACAACCGGACTTGACACTACGAGACCTTGCATAGTGAAACCTAATGCAAAATTACTTAAGCACACGGGAGTTGCAGTTCCAGACTTACTAATTTCACAACTTACCGACTTCGTTCAAGTAATCAACTTTAGTCAACACAAACGAATTTTAAACAAGGGAACGTCACTCGGCACGTTTGAACAACATGCAGATTTTACGGACATCATACCAGCATGGAAATCAAAGAAAGAACCCACGGCAATTAAGATTGCCACTGCCAGATCAATGACCCCGCAAGAGACAGAAATCCGAGAAAGGCATCTACAAACTTTCAAAATTGCTGACGACATCTCTCCAGAAACAAAAGAAAAATTACTTGATCTTCTCTACGAGTACGACGATATCTTTAGCTGGAAAGGAGACGAAGTCGGTAGAGTAACTTCATTCAAATATCACGTAGAAACCGGAGACGCTCCACCTCAAGTGTTACGAGGTCATCCTCGCTCCCCAAAAGAAGACGAATTAATTGACGCAGAGACAGAAAGACTTCTAAAACTAGGAGTCATCGAACCTAGTAGCAGCAACTGGTCAGCTTATCCCTTCATAGTCAAACAACATCTCCCAGGCGGGAAAGTGAAACTACGACAAGTCATTAACTATAAGAAGCTCAACGCAGTAACCAAGAACATGCAGTACCCTCTTCCAAAAATAACAGACATAATAAATCGACTCAGAGGAAAGCGTTACGTTTCACTCATCGATTTGCAGAACGCCTATCACCAAATATTACTTGATGACAGTAGCAAAGAAAAAACAGCATACGCTACAAGCAAAGGTCTCTTTCAATTCAAATATATACCCTTTGGAGTTTGCTGTGCTCCTGGGGCATTCACTCAACTAATCCAGCACGTCCTTTGTGGAATGGACCCTGAACTCATCAACTATTATATTGACGATCTAATTATTTCTTCAGTTACTGAGGAGACCCATCTTCAAACCTTAAGGGAACTTTTCCAAAGAATCAGAGAATATGGATTTCTCTTATCACCCAAGAAATCTTCGTTCATGTTTGAAGAACAACGAGTACTAGGTATTATCGTAAATGGAGTCGGACTTAAAATGTCAGACGAACAAATCAAGGCCATTCAGGACCTTGAGCCTCCAAAGACTAGGCGTGGTCTACAAAAACTTCTTGGTAAATTTAACTACTACAGACGCTGGTGTAAAAACTATTCCAAAATTGCCAGACCAATGGAATTACTTCTCAGAAAGAAAGGCGTAAAGAAGTTTGAATGGACACCAGAAGCCCAGGAGTCTTTAGAAAACATGAAACACCTTCTTGCCAACCCACCTGTTCTCCACCATTTTAGACCCAACACGACGCCAGCGATAATTGAGTGTGACGCCTCTGATGAGGGTCTCGGCTCGGCGCTGTATCAAGAGCAAGATGGCGAAATACGACCCATTGCGTACGCCTCCAGACGCCTATCAGACGCGGAAAGAAAGAAGTCAGTTGTCCTAAGAGAACTGATAGCCATAACGTATGCTTTGAAGAAATTTCGCTGTTTTATTTGGGGAGAACCCATAACAATCATGACTGACCATAAACCTTTGCTCGGAATGATCAGAAATCCAAGAGAAGATCAAATTCCCCCAGACGCAGTACGCTGTCTATTGTATCTACAAGATTTTAACATCACCGTAAAACACATAAAAGGGGAGGAGAACTATGTATCAGATCTACTTTCAAGGGTTCCTAAAGATCCTGCACCAGAAGATGATCATGAAACAAAAAACATAGTTCCACTTAGATGCGATGAAGCTTACGAGCCAACCCCGCAACCCTCCACGAGCAAAGATGCAATTTCCCGACAACAAAGCCATCATATAAATCAGGTCATTCAAACGCATCAATTTACCCGGGAAGCAGTTTTTTCACAAGATGATTTTCAAGAGGCATCTAATCATATGCGCACGGTAAAGCCTAGCATCTTAGCACAAGAACAAGAAAAAGACAAAGAAATTCAAGCTGTGAAAAAAGCAGTCAAGGAAAAGCAAAATAATGGCAAATTAAAACATTGTTTCATTCGTGATGACGTACTTTGGTTTAATAGACGCGAGTTAGGTTACGAAGTACCATTTTTACCGAAATCATTACGCCTAAGTGTCCTTCATGAAGCACACAATCATAAACTTGGACTCCACAATGGAGTCAATAAGACCTACAAAGCCATCATAATGCGCTATTACTGGAAAGGGCAGAAAAAGCATGTAAATCATTATGTCGTGTCATGTGAAACATGTCAGATAGCCAAACACAGCAGGAGAAGAGAAGCAGGCATGTACCAGTTTAACGAGATAGAAAATTTGCCAATGCATCACTTACAACTAGATATAGTGGGTCCTTTACCAAGAACACCAAAAGGATATAAGTATATAGCAAGCGTTAGTTGTGTGTTTTCAAAGTACATGGTATTAGGAGCATTGAAAGATAATAACAGCGAAGAAGTATGCTCATTCCTGTTAAATAAGATCATTTTAGTTTATGGCTTATTTTCCAAACTGCAAACTGATTGCGCATCAAATTTTACATCCGGGCTCATGACACAATTAGCCAAATTGTTAAATATTAATCATCGATTTGGAACAGTAGAACATTCCAACTCACAAGCAATAACAGAAAGATCGCATGATTTCATAAATAATAAGCTTCGCATGATACCACCCGAAAGTAGAAACAACTGGCACGAGTGGCTTGATTACATTGCATACAGCTTCAACACAACTATTTCACGTTCCACAAACCAAAGTCCATTCAAAGTGCTGTATGGCAAAGAACCCATTGTGCCATCTCAGCTAATTCTATCTTCATACAAGTATGATGCACTCACCGACATGAAAGAAAAATTTGAAAAAAGTAGGGACATGGCTCAAAACGAACTTTTAAAGACGCAATTACTCACTGAAAGCGTTGTCAACGCAAAAAGAAGAAATGAGTCATATGAAATAGGAGAATTAGCATGGGTCATGAGATTTGGAAAAGGAAGAAACATGCCTACGAAATGGATGCCTATATTTGAAGGCCCAGTGCAAATTCTTGCAAAAGGAGACCCTGAAACAAACTATTTAGTTTGCAATAAAACAAAGGCAAGGAAACAAAAATATTGGGTCAACGTCAGCAAACTGAAAAAATATATAGCGAGAGATTACAAAAAGCTAGGACTAGAAGACTACGCATCAGAAAATCTCAGGGACGAAAATTCAGAAAATCAAAACAAACTTTCTTTAAATACTGAACATGAAAATACGGAAGAAATAGATTCAATGCCACTACTAACTCCTCAAAACATTTCAATCATTAACAATAATGAGCATTTCGAAATTAACTGCCATAACGAAAGCAGAAAGCAAACTGTTAAGACATCTCCGCAAATCGAATTGTTTGAAGAATTAGAAATTTCTCATTCTACCCCAAAAGCTACTCATAGATATAATACGAGAAGTAAGAAGTGAAAGAAGAAAAAGGTAACCATATATGGGAACTGTGACTTGTGATAATTTTACCCATTTTTCACCATAAAGTGTGAAATCGACTTCCACCATCCATTCTATTCCCACTTACTCTAAAAACATTTTGTTTATGTGAAGTTACTTATTTCATTCCTACCTAAGTGAATTTCACTCCTACCCTTGTGTTAAAAATAATATAATCCAACCTAAAATAATTTCATTCCCAACTCGTAGGTATTTCATGCCTACCTTCCTAAATAATATATTCCTACTTTAAATGTGATTCTTACTGTGATTAAATTGCACTCCTATATATATAAAAAAACTCGTGCATACGTCTACAAAAACTAATTGTTATCATTTTCTTAAGCTTCAGTGTAAAGATGGAACAACGTACGATTTCACTCGTAGGAAACATAGTGAGAACGGGAAGCCTGATCACCTTCTTGCTTTTGCTGTGTCTATCTACTCCATGCAGTGGGAACGAAATCCATCTTACCACTGGCCTCCGTTTCACACCCGTGAAACGCATTATCTACGAAGCAAGCGCTAGTCTAATTTATCAGGTAAAACTACCAGAATTAAACGATTTTACTGAAAATGCTACATGCACAAACGATGAAGAGATCTGTTCAATCTTCGAGCATACTAAAAAGCTTACAGTTGCATCCCTCTCTTTACTCAATGATACTCTCCCCAAAGCCAACGAAATGCAATTGCCAAAAAAGCGTGTTACTAGGTCATTGGACTTTGTTGCAAAAGGTTTGGACTATTGCTGTGGTGTTGCACAAACTCATAATTTAGATTCTCTTACGCAGCATCAGCATGAACTGGAGAATTTAGCTGCAAATCTCAAAAAGCAATTAGCACAGGAGCACGATGTCGCTGTAAAGCAGGCAGCATTACTGTCGCATTACACAGAAGAGATGAAAGAAACTCTTACATCCGAGTTTGAGAAAAATGAGGCTGTGTTAGAGTCCACTTTGCGAATAGGAGGGGAGTTAGCAGAGAGAGTGGATACGTCATACTTAACTGCTTCTTTACTTGCAAAGTTAGCTCACCGAATTACCTTGTCACTTGTTTGGCTTAAAGCCATGGAACAATGTCATGCTAGAAGAATCCCAACAGCTCTCATAAAAAATGAAGTTTTATTTCAAGATTTACTCAATATGACAAAAGAATTTCAAACGCACGATCAGGAACTGGCCATTCCAATCTACGATTTACATGCGTACGCGCATCTCACTACTACTAATTGTTACATCTCCACAAAAGAGATGTTTGTTCATATCAGAATTCCATTTAAAACAGTAGGAACCAAATTCAATCTTTTTCAAGTCACAGCCATTCCCATGGTTTACGAAAGCAGAGTTTGCACAGTCAGCATAGAAGAATCTATGGTAGTTGAGAAAAATGGAAAAACTCTAATTCCACTTAGTCATACAGAAGCAGCAGCTTGCATGAACAACGAGCTTTGTTATGTAGGAAAATACCCTACTCATCTTTCACACAATCAGCAATGTGTTGAGAATGCATTTTTAGGCAGTGCAACGATAAAAACCTTAAAGGAGTCATGCTCTTTAAAATGCTCAAAACAAAACCTAATGACACCATTGGTGTTGAAACTGACAGAAAAAATGTACAGCATAATCTTTCCAAACCAGAGCTTGGTTGTTGTGTGCAACAACAAAACAAAAAACGTCATAAGCACCAAAAACCAGATAGGTAGCAGCCTAGTATCGCTCACTTGTGGGTGCGAAGTAAGAACAGGAAACATTGAACCCATTAAGCCGCAATGGCCATGTATGAACGATGATGAAGAAGAAGAATTTAAAGTCATACACAAAATTCCAGCAAGCTGGACTACAGCTTTAGAAACACAAGTATTGCAGAGTCATACTGTGTTTAGCAACGTAAGCACTGTGATAAATAAGCATTGGCCACAGCAAGTGCCACACATGGATTTATCTGTACCACCATTGAAAGAATATGAAGCACCAGCTCATATTCACACTGCATCTTACGTTTCATTTTCCACTGCAGTAATCGTCATCATCATAATAATCGTCATCATCGTAATCATATGGAAAGGAAAAGGCATCTTTAAAAAGTTTGAGTTCTTGCTCAATCCTTTTTCACTTGTTGAAACTGTATTAGGTGTGCTGTTTAGTAGACCTGCCGTAGCAGAAAGCACTGACCCACTTAATCAAAACCACAATATGCAAGATAACACATTCCTCTTTGGAATGCTTGAAGCAATAAAAATATGCTTATTGTTTGGTATTTTTGTCACACTTGTGATTTTGCTGATAAAACTTTTACGATCTAGGCTACTGACTCTCTTTTCAGTAGACCTCCAGCCTTATGATGCTGGCAAGATTAAAATCACAACCATAGACACAAGAAATCCGAGCTCACCAGCTAAAACAATTTCAAGAGAATTTAGAGCTGAGACAAAGAAAAATGCACCGCAGTCAATGGACTCTATTCAAATCGACGAAGAAAGAAAAAGGGCATTCTTGAAAGCTCTTAATGAATATACCCCAAGACAATGATTATATATTTTCTGAACTATGGCACATTGTCAAAATAATGAATATAAAATCAATAGTAATATATAGATAAGATAGTAAATAATTCATATTGCTACAATACATGAGGAATAGGTACTGAATACCTAAATATGTAAGTAAAAATGACTTTTGTAGAATGTCTTGCACAACTAGAATAATTGATAAAATCCTATTTAACTATTATAGTTACCTTGCTTAAATATTGACGCATTTAAACCTAAAGGAATTTTTAAAATTCATTCACCAACAAATTTTAAAAAATTAATTAAAATTTAATAGTATAATAATATTTCCATAATTTTGAGCGTCTAGACCTTTGTTCCAATGCAAGATAAACAAGAGAGTAATTACGAGAAATTAACCATTAGATAGATTAGAAGACAAGATTTTATCACAATTTTAAATAAGAATTTTTTTTGCTGAATCATGAGTTTCCATTTAAGGAAAATATTTTTGACTTTTGTATATACTGTATATATTCTATAATTTTTGAAATACAATACTACGTTATAAACCCATTTATCTATAATAATATGAATAATATTTCAATAGTGCATCTAACAAGAATAATATTTGAGAAAACAAGTATAAATGAATTTAGTGAACAAATTAAGAAATGAAAATATCAGTGAATTTTCAAGTAGTATATACAAGAATAGTATGAATGAATAAAAAATGAATATTATTACAAATTTCTGAAATTTTTTTTTAGATAGAGTTAGAAAGATAGTTAATTTAGAAAAGAAAAACGTAGGCAGGGAAACGTAATGAAGACGATGGATGACCATAATTGGAACTTATCGAAGTGGGAACGAGTTTCAATTCGCCCCATATCCTACTCACAAGCCTATTGCCACCACCAACGACGGAGGGGGATGTGGAGCTTGATGATGAAGGAAGGATGAAAGATGATGACCATACCACCTAGTAGCCTTAGCCTTAGTAAAATTGGCTGCCATTACAAGCTAGCTGAATGACCCTAGAGCCCAACAATTTCAAATTATCAGCCTAAACCAGATGAGATATCAGACACGCAGTTTAAGTAGACCTAACACCAAGGAGACACGGCTGCTTATCAACACACATCATTCCCCATCATCGTCCCAAATGTCCCATTATAACTACAACCATCATATCACCGTCATGGACATCAACCATTGAAAGCAGTAGGATTCCTATCATCATCTTCTTCATCGTGAACATCACCATCATCAACCAAGGTTAAAGAACAAATATATATAAAATTTAGAAGTTAAGTAACTAGAAAGTTTAAATAAGTTCGAAATTTTTTCTTAAAAATATATACCTATAATATAATAAGCGTAGCATAATAAGCGTTATAAAAATGAATTTGAGTAATGCTAAAAGAACACTAGAAAACAGTAATAGAAAGCGTAGCATTATATCAAGCCTTATAACTGCAAGCATAAAAACAGTTTTCTTTCATATTTTGTTTATTGCAAAGCAAGAATCTGCTCTTTCACTAACCCTACCATCCCTTTCCTACATTTAAACTATCTTGGAAAAAATTTGTTCCTATTAATTATCCCTCACTTTTCACCCAAAAAACCGACTAGCATTTAGTACTTTAATTAAACGGGTAAATTGATAAAAGGAATAGTTAGATTACTAACAAAGAAACAATATATTGTGCTTCTGGAGACTGTGCATTGGTACATCTACAATGCCCGCGCTACCGTGAATTCCAGCAAAATTGCTGAGAGCACATGACAAATCCATTAAGTTGGAAATAAACATTTTTAATTCATTCAGAAATTGTGCTTACGGAGACCGTACAGTGGTACAATCACTGTCTGTGCTACCTCGACGTCCAGCAGAAAACGCTGAGAGCACAACTGAAATTATACCCGTTAAAACTAAAATTTGAACATTTCCAATGACAAACTTTAGCAATTTTCTACAGAACACTTAAAGTCGATATTTTCCTATTTTCTCCACTAACATTACGTAGAAGGAGCAGCTTCATAGCTAATTTATATTCAAACGCGCAGGATATATTTCCTAGACTGCATATGTTTTCATGCTCACAGTTAAGCAGATTTAGTTTTAGATAAGAAAAAAAAACATATAAGAAAAAAGTGTAAAGTAATAACGTGTACATCAACTTACTTTTTAATACTTTTATTCTCGTACTTACTTTCACAGTTAGGCCGATTTTATAGATTTCCAGGTTACATTTCTATCCTTCTAAGTAGGAATAAGTTAAAAAATAATATAATTACCAGAATAAATTATAACGAACATAAAATATAGTATGTAAGTGTAAAATAGATAGTATGTATGAACAAATTAATTACCTATTCTTATGTCCAAGGTATTTTCTTTTGGTAAAAATAATTTCAGTTACGAGGTATTCTGTTGCTAAAAATATTAAACAATCCAATTTCAAATTTTATGTTACACTGGCACAATGCTCATTTTGTAATACGCTCGCTCACGACGGCGTTTTTCCGATAACTTTTACAAAATATTCCCTCATCTTGAGCATTTGAAACAGTTAGTT
>CM056170.1:44066491-44430171 GCA_029691765.1 Entomobrya proxima
ACTTATTATTCAAGTTTTTACAATCACTTACCTGTTCACGAGGACAGGACGGACAACCCTCAGGCTCGTCTCCTTTATCCCCACAGTCGTCAGTACCATCGCAAAAATAGTTACCAGGAATACATTTGCCAATTGGACATTGGTACTGGAAATACAGGTTAAAATACATTATGTTGTCTTTGATATAAAAACCGTTTTTCTAAACCTGTTCATCGCTACAAGCTGGACACTGGGATGGGTCTTCAAACTCGTCACTATTGTCTAAGCAGTCATCCAAGCCATCGCAAACCCATTTTTCCTCAATGCATTGTCCACTGGTACATCGATACTGGTAATTAGCAAGTGTTACATAAGTATATGTACATATCTTTTTTGCTGACGATAATGCTGAAGTAGTTGAACAACCTGACCATCGTTACAAGGCGGACAATCGTCAGGGTTTTCAGGCTCGTCACTTCTGTCACCACAGTCATCATCACCGTCGCACCAATATAGTCTTGGAAGGCATTGTCGTTGGCGCATGGATACTGGAAACATATTGTAAGAAATTCCAAATATAGATAGAGCAATTAAATGAGTTTTAAATTTTACTCCAAAATTTAAAGAATTCTGACTTACATAACCTGGTTCACACTCTTGGCCATACGCAAGGCCCAAAATTGCGAAAAATGCTAATATTGTACAGAAAGTTCTCATATTCATTATTATTTTGGTTTTTTGCATCCAATTCGAATGAAAGTATGCTGAGTAATGAGTTGGACAGAAAGCACTGCACCTGCACCAAATAATGCAAATTTTACAAAGTCAACAGCTGCCAAATTTATTTAACTGGCAAACAAATAGTTTGAAAATACTGGAAATGTATGTGGAAATGCATTCCGTTATCAATTTGAGTTTTTTGCTATTAATATGTAGGAGTGACATCATTATTCTGATAAGTGATTTTCAGTATATTGACACTAATATAAATGAGTAAAGTTGTTGTTGCTGACTTGGAGAAGTACATGTTTTACTAAAGTAGTGGACCAAAGTGGGTTTATACGATGGTTACGTTTGCCGGCTATCATTGACGTTCACTCAGATTGATATGCAAGGTATTGTAGATTAACACGGATTGCTGACAACAACTTATTTTGTTGTCCTAAATTACTAAATCCCATTGTAAATATGTTTTACTGCACTGAATATCAAGTTAATTACAAACATGTACGTAAATTTATCATGTTTAACTGAAGAAATTTTAAATTTAATAACTCAAACTAGCGTAATAAAGCTCTCAACGAATTCTTGCTCACAAACGCGTCCAAATAAAAACTCTTTTTCAAAATTTACTGAAATTGTTGGATAATATGTGTACACAATTTAACGATTTTATGCGTTTAGAAGCGAGCATTTTAATGGCTTATCCTTAACTGGTGCATTATTTAAAAACTTGTTATTTCAGTGTCAATGTATTTATTATAGGCAATAACATATTATTTTAAGCAGAAACATATTCGAGAACGTGCCAAAATTAAGCTCAACACTTTAGTATTATTTTATCTAAAGGAAAATAGAAACGCTTGCAAAAAACAACGATTGGTTTGTGAATTTCCAAAATGTTTAACTCTATTAGAATACTGTGACAACAATTCTATAGTGAAGAAGAATTAATACACCGTTAACATGAAGCACTCCATATAGCATCACCAAAAGTATTGGCTTTTCTTCCTGGTCCAGGCCTGGTACTTCCCGGTGTTCGTAATTTATCATGCATCCAAACAAGTTGTAAGAGTTAATAAGATCGTGTGCATGTATTGTCTTCGCTAAATTCACCCGCATATTAATTATCAACATTTTGCTCCATAGGTTGTGAAATCCTCCTTCTATTACTTACCAAAGCGTGTGCTGAATTCTATTATATGCAAAATATTTTCTCACTAGCCAATATTTGTACAAGTAAAAGTTTTCAATGTTTCGCGTTTTGATGATCTTCTTGTTTCTAAACGTGTCAATAATTGGATACAGTATACATGATATTCATTGTCCACGAACGCAAAGCTTTTTGAATGATCTAGTTGATTATCAACATAACCAGTAACATCCAGAATAACTTACTGAAAGTTTAGGTAAAGAACGGAAATGTGATGCACGCTTGGATGCAAAACTGCGTAATACTCAGGAACCTTTAAATTCTCAAAATTATGGGAATCTAGTGATTTGTTCTCTTTAGGGTTTTCTAGGAGATCTTTTAAAGCAGATGTATATCTAAGACTACTATGCTCATCCGCGGGATATTTTATGGTTGTAGATATGGACACTATGGGAAGTTTAGTATTAGCTAATTCATTTAAAGTATTCGGTGTGAGAAACCTTTCTTCAATTGCCACAAATGAATACAATTTCCCGTCAAAGCAGTTTGACATTATCAGAGAGAAAAAATTCCAGAATAGCCAAAGACTGGATACTTGCCATGTTTTTAAATACATCCGTACGCTGTCATGGCACTGACTTATTGCGCACTCCAGAGCACGAAATAACCAGTTGTTGTATTTGTACTGTAGTGAACTAAATTTTGTGCAGCCGTTGGAACATGTAATTGAAAGAGCCTGTGACATTATAATGAACACCAGGACGTTGAACATCCAAACATTAGCATCAAAGGACTGAGACATTCCATTAAGGTTATTTTCATTTATCCTTTGGTGTACAATTACGAAGGAATAGCGTACAAGCTGGATGCGAGGCACGGGATAGTCGTAGCTTAGCAAAGAACTTCTTGCAGTATATATCACATTGAAAGTTGATGGTGTAATATACATGCCTCCCAATAAGTCAGTGGCTTTGTATTTTGTCAAAGCAACAAGCGTAATGGAGATGTTTAAATAATGAACCAAAAGACAACCAGTTTGCTCGCTAACTAGAAGAAGATCAGTTTTACATTTCCGAATATCCCAATCAATTAATGAGACTATAATGTTAAACTTGTTGATATTACTGGTTGTTGTACGCCAGTAAATTGCAATTTCTGAAAATGTTTGAAAAACGGGCAGTTCTATGTACCTACGTAGTTTTATGTAGGTACTTGTTGTGTTGACAAACAGCACACTCGTCTTGTCTCAGATTCACGTTGTCATCCATATTTAATGGAACACCGGAGCAGTTAATGTACCTTAAATTTTTATTGAGAAACGGTTGTACTATTTTATCATGTTCAGTTTTGAAGTATACTATGAAGTTAAAATCAAGTTCATCATATACTTTAGCTTTTCGTGATAAGTGCTTATGCCTGATTTCTTGAAATAGCAAATTACACAAACTGTATTTTGTATACTGTGGTCGATGACGTGGCGTTATAATATTGTAGGTAAAATTTGGACCACCTGACTTTAGTGAACTTGTACGGTTTTGTATCTCACCATTTAAAATTATGTGTGCGGTTGTAGGATAATTGTTTTGAATCAAATGAAATATTGTAAACTGTTTGTCGTTTTCTATTAGTCGATCAGGTCTACCTGCAAGCTTAAAGTGCTTTCAAAAAATTAAGCACATTTGAAACAAATGGAAATTTGGACTTTGAGTAGTGTTGGAGTAATGCTTGAAAATTTTGATGGGCTTCGGAGGAAAAAACATAAGCAAGAACATATAACATTTGAAAAGTCGACGAGCACATATTCAAATATTCATGAATAATTTTCTGATCTACTTAATAAACAATATTTGATATTAATTTATGTATTTAAGACACACAGTATTTTGCCAATGGGATATTTTCAGTCGACCCTCAAAAAAATAGATTTTGTTATCCCGCATTTTATCATGCCTAATCCTCACGAGTCAAAAAATTAATCATCATTAGGCCTTTAATGATTTTTTGAGGGGTAAACAATTATTTTTGTAGAACCATATAAATGCATTGTGTTTGTATGAATGATCGAGAGGAGACTGTGTCATGTAAAAATGTTCTGATGAAAGTTCATGAGATTCCATGTGAATTCATTTCCAATTAGGTAGTTAACATGTTCTAAATTGTCAGCTAAGCTTTAATCTGTCTTTATGTTTAAGTAGGCATTTATGCTAGCTTGACTACGTCAATGCTGCTATTTAATCCAAATGTATACCTATTTATATGACCTGATTTGTAATCCTGACCTGACCTAATTCATTTAACCCCATTCCCCTTAAAGTATCCTTTCAGTGTTAGCTTTAACACATTGTTTAACTGTAAGTCTCTGTTAGTATAAAAACTCTGTCCAACTTTGTAAAATTGATTCAGTTCGATTCAGTTCAATTCCGGATTCAGTCGAGTTCAGACATTCGAAAATAAACAAGCAAACTGCAATAGCAAAAATCTTCCACCAAGCTGATCAGCAGCATTGCTAGCTTTTGCTTGCTTGATCAAACTCATTTCCACCACAAACTTTCCGGGATTTTATGTTTTGTGGAAACTTATAAAATGTAGTTTCCCAATCCCCATATTCCTTTATTTTCATTCACAATTTTATTGTGACAACTGGTAGACCCACAATTTGTCGCATCTGATTATTTTTAATTTATGGAGGTTTGACTTTAGAAGAAGTGCAGAGAAAATTTGGGAATTAATGGTATTGAATCGTTCAGTTATACACAATTTGATTAAGCTTAAATATTTTTGAAATTTCACCCCCCTTACCTAATTAACTTTTTTCTGAAAAATTAAAACAGGAGTGTTTTATCATTAATCTAACCAAAATATCTGCAAAAGTACTCATTTGATAGAGAGAAAATTACAATTTTTTAGTCAAATCTTGTGTTAATATTTCAGAAAAAAGTTTATTAGATAAGGGGGTGAACTTTCACTCCCATATGGGGTAAAACTATACGGTCTACCCCGAGTATTTTGTTTTTCAACTCAAATTTCAAAATATGCCGGATCCCGTGTGAAAAAATACATTCTTGCCATACTACAAACTGTTCGGAATTCTAAAAAATTAAGTACATGTAGTAATTAATGTAGCAGTTTGTCAGGACAACCGTGCTTGCTTGATTTGAATTCTGAGGCTGCAACGCTTGAGGTTTTGGTGCTAAAAGAGTACCTAGACGTCCAAAGAAATAACAAGGCATTGAGTAAGGAATGAATAAATAAAACTTTAGTAAAGTTGTAAAAGTACGCCCAGCGACAAATGATTGGCGCTAATTTTGGTGAAAAACGAATTCCCCACCCTTCAATTGGTCTACATACCGAATTTGAGCTCAATCCGAGCAAAACTGTGAAAAAGTACCCCTGGGGGATGAGTCCTACCCCCCAGGGGTAATTGATTGATTTGGCTGAATTCCCCACCCTTCAATTGGTCTACATACCGAATTTGAGCTCAATCCGAGCAAAACTGTGAAAAACTACCCCTGGGGGATGAGTCCTACCCCCAGGGGTAATTGATTGATTTGGCTGAATTCCCCACCCTTCAATTGGTCTACATACCGAATTTGAGCTCAATCCGAGCAAAACTGTGAAAAACTACCCCTGGGGGATCAGTCCTACCCCCCAGGGGTAATTGATTGATTTGGCTGAATTCCCCACCCTTCAATTGGTCTACATACCGAATTTGAGCTCAATCCGAGCAAAACTGTGAAAAACTACCCCTGGGGGATGAGTCCTACCCCCCAGGGGTAATTGATTGATTTGGCTGAATTCCCCACCCTTCAATTGGTCTACATACCGAATTTGAGCTCAATCCGAGCAAAACTGTGAAAAACTACCCCTGGGGGATGAGTCCTACCCCCAGGGGTAATTGATTGATTTGGCTGAATTCCCCACCCTTCAATTGGTCTACATACCAAATATCAGCTCCTTCCGTCTAAAAATGAAAAAAGTAGTTCAGCTGCTACTATATCAGCTGTTCTGGACGGACGGACGGACGGACGGACGGACGGACGGCACGGGACAACTCAAACAATCTCATATACGCTGGGCGTAAATAAACTCGTGGTAAGAGTATAGATAGCGAAGTTTTGGTTGTTGCAAAAATTTTGTGTCAATTGTTGTATGTGTGTGCTAGATTAGATGCTTTGCCTTAATCTAAATCCAAGTTAAAATGCAAAAAAAGTATCAGCTCGGGGAATCGATACCGCGACCCCTAGTCGCATACTCACAGCCATCGTGGCGCGTCAAGCGCGCTAGCCACTAGCCTATTATTGGTCGGGCTAAGCGAAGCTTCTGAAAACCCAGACCAAGTACACCAGCGAGAACACAAAGGGAGTACACCAACCAGCCAGCTAGTCTGCATTGTTTGCTTGTTAGCTTAGCTCGTTTACCCAGCCAAAGAGCCAAGTACATGTGTAAGATAGGACAGTTCTCTGTACCTCTCTCTCTCTTATGCAAACATGCATACGTGTGGATGGATATCGAGCGTGTCATGTGCTTGGTCTGTACTCTGTACGTTCTCACTATGTATGAGTGGACGGTATGCACAAGCGGCTGCTGAGGCAGTTAGAGTGGTTTTTGTATGTTTGAGTGTGACGGACGGACGCACAGCTAGAAACAGCCTGGACGGACGCACATTTTATGAATAAATCATATGCTCAGAAAACTTCGCAAATACGGTTGAATAAGTAAATATGAGAATGAGTAAATACAGAATTATAAAATACTAATATCTAAATACATTGATAAAAATAATTGTTTATCTCTCAAAAAATCATCAAAGGGCTAATGATGATTAATTTTTTGACTCGTGAGGATGAGGCATGATAAAACGCGTGTGTAATAATGACTATTAGAGGGCAAATAATTACATGTAGGCGACGATTTCTGTAATTACCACCACCACCATGGACCCATAAAGGAAGCACGAAGAAAGCCCCCAGAAAAAAGCCACTGCGAAAAAATCCCCCGGAAATAAGCCCCCTACGAAGAAAGCCCCCTACGAAAATAACCACCTGCGAAGTTAACCACCTACGAAAAACGCCCCCTGCGAAAATTACCACCTACGAAGTTAACCCCAAACGAAAAATGCCACTTTTTACTTGAAATCTGATAAGTCAAACTCCACAAACAAACATATACAGTTCTCACTTTATTCCCATGAAACTTACCAAGTTTTCAATGTCAGATGGACTAATATAAATTGATTTTTTCAATGAGTTCAATACTACCAACAAAGTTGTTGTTTAATCTACCGTAATATAATTTTTGATCAGTTATAAAACTAGGATAACTAGGATGTAGCTAACGGTGGTAATTAATATTTTTTCATTCATACTCCAGAGTGCATTTGCACTTAATTCCCAATGTAAATATTTACATATTAAAAGCCACAATTTCGTAATAATGCAACATTAACTTGGTACACTATGAACTTCATAGTATGAAGTACTCTAGCATAGTAAGCAATAGGTATTTAATTACTTACACATTATCTACCAAGAGTACTAGGAATAGGTAATAGGAATTGCCTACAATCTTAATTTGTAATGTGATATTTGAGTATTTTTATAAAAATCAGAAAATTGGACTTTGTAATGTTAGCTTTGCAAAAAACCGAAAAATTATTGTAGCCATAGTATTGTTGTTTTGCGCTGGGCCTAAATATATGCAACCCTCAGAATTTTTGAATATATGGAAATGTAGAAGTAATATTAAGACTGTATATTATTTTATGCAATTTGACTTATCAGATTTCAAGTAAAAAGTGGCATTTTTCGTTTGGGGTTAACTTCGTAGGTGGTAATTTTCGCAGGGGGCGTTTTTCGTAGGTGGTTAACTTCGCAGGTGGCTATTTTCGTAGGGGGCTTTCTTCGTAGGGGGCTTATTTCCGGGGGATTTTTTCGCAGTGGCTTTTTTCTGGGGGCTTTCTTCATGGACCCACCTATAAATATAAACCACAGGAAAATTTTTTCTTGTAAAGGGCGTGTACTTGTTATGGAGACATTTTTGAGATTCTGATATCTCGGAACATTTAGGCTTTATTCAACTACAGTATTTTTTAACAATTAGTACAACTAATAGTTAACAATATTCACATAAACTAAGATTCATCGGTGCCTTTGTATCCAGTGCTGTAAAGTTCTTGTTCGGCTTATGCTCGAACCCCATATCTCGATTTTCCCGATCATGCTGCCACTTTAGTGGTGATATTTTTTCAAATAATATTGAAACCTTGGGGTAAGCTGCGTGGGTTTTGTAGATTGGACTATCCTGTCTCACATGAATCCCAAAAAGTTTCAATGGTTCTTGCCAGTAGAATATTTGGAGCATGTTTTGATTTTGGTGTAGGTCTTAGAAAGTTATTTTTGTAAACAAATTGGGGTATAGATTTTGCTCGCTGCTCCTGATCCTTGACTGATGGTTGGTACTTCCGGCTAAGTGCGGGCTTTGATGCCCAATTTCTGGGCTTTAATTTGACCTAGCGTTTGTGGACTAATGTTGAGTTTGTTGGCTGCAACACTAATTGAGGTGGAAGGCTTCTCGTCAAACAACCTTGAAGTCGTCTTCAAGCTTCCTAAGAAAGCCACCGTTACAATACGTCCTTCAGAGAACTTGCACCCTGGTGTGTTTTTGTAGCTTTATATCCCTGAATTATTTTGTATATACCTGTCAGGCGCTTACCTTATTCTACAAAGTGGTAAACGGTTTTAATCTTTGACCTATTAGCGAAATTTTCGAAGTAGGATATAACCCGTTTCGCAAACGCTTCTTCTTCCCGGGATTTCATGGCGATGCGTTGTTTTCGGAAAACCGAAAAATGTATGATGTTATTTCCGGAAGATGAGCTATTACATGATGCATTCGATTTCTTATCACTTGCCTTCATTTGCCTTTTATCTCTATTTGCGTAAATGTCTCCACAACAAGTACACGCCCTTTAGGTATATTCCTTTGTAGAGCGCGTAAATATTTGGCTTGGGTTATAAGTAGAATAACCGTCTATGTGGATTATTTGTTGTCCACACGGGAAAACAATATCCAAGTCTTGAGTGATAAAGACGTAATTAAATGTAGAAGGGACAAAAACAATTTAGTTTGAATTGAATAACTACAAAATTTTAATTTACAAACGTACTTATATATAAGCATACGGTATATATTAAGCATACTTCTACGTTCCTGATGGGTATAGATATTTCTTCTAGGCATAAATAGCTTCTGAGTACTTAGTACATGCAATATTCATGCGGATTCTAATTTTCACATTAAGAAATAACTTTGGATATTCCGAACGCCACTACGCCACGCGCGAGTTTAAGTAGTCTGCAGCTTATAAACAAATATCTATCTGGTCAATGTCTGCCTATTATTAATTAATATATGCGTTGACATATTTGCAATAAAAACCAAAAACAAGTAATTGTCAGCATTGCTCAGACAATTGGACACATCCCTGGAGCACATTTGAATCCAGCAGTTTCATGAGGTCTGGTGGCAGCAGGTGAATGTAGCATCATAAAAGCTAGGTAAAATTGACACCAGAAAAAATGTCAAGTTTTTTTTATTACCGTGCGTTACATAATATTATTATTTATTCGTCATAAAAAATACTTCAGTCAAACTGGTTTACAATTATTATTTTCTGTATATTTTATTTGTATCTATTGATATCCCTTCCTCTGCTTCTAGCCATATTCCTTGCTCGCTTATGCCTTCCATGTCTATGCTTACTACTCATGCTACTACTTCCTACACTTTCCTCCCCATCCCCATCATCCTCATCACTAAATCTTCTATGTGCCGAAGTACTCGAATGACTTCTCAAAGTGCCCATGGAAGTCTGACTTTTATAATTCCAATCCCCACCCTTGCCATGAGTATAATTATCCGCCCAACTAATATGATGACTACTCATTGAAGCACTCCGCTCAAGTCTGTTGTGCACTTCCGTCTGACTCTCGGCCACTTCTGTAGGGTCATAGCCCACCATTTCCTGAAGTCGGCGACGCTTTTTGTAGCAAGCGTAAATCAGTCCGAGGACCACAATCACCCCAAGAACAATGATTATAATTAGGACCACGTTGGAATCCTCCTCTTCCTCTTCAAGGTCCACGTTATTGTCCGGCGCGGCGGTGGGAATAAAAGGAAGTTGGGGACAGCTCATATGCGTTCCGTATTCGCAGTAGTGGTCGCAGCCTAATGGACAATGCCCGGGACAGTTCCAGGTTTGGTCGTGCTCTCGCGACCCGCAGTACACTTCGAAGGGACCCTCCGTACCCGGTTTTACTCTGGAAAAGGGAAAATTGAAAATTAGAGGAATTGGCAATGGGGAAAGATGGAAAATGGGTGACTTCCGGTTTACTTTTTTAGGCAGTAGGCCAGACAGTGACGAAGCATGGTTTTGTAGGAGAGAGGAGCTCGGGCTGGAGGTGATGGCGGGGGAGGACGAGGTGGCATTGGCGGGGGCGGAGGAGGAGGAGGTGGCGGAGGCGGTGGTGGAGGAGGTGGCGGAGGAGGACGAGGTGGCGGAGGAGGAGGAGGTGGCGGAGGAGGAGGAGGTGGCGGAGGAGGAGGAGGTGGCGGAGGCGGTGGCGGAGGAGGTGGCGGAGGAGGAGGAGGTGGCGGAGGAGGAGGTGGCGGAGGAGGAGGTGGCGGAGGCGGTGGCGGAGGCGGCGGCGTAGGAGGAGGAGGTGGCGGCGTAGGAGGTGGCGGAGGCGGTGCCTGCCTTCCGTTTCTTAATTGTCCATTTCTGTCCTGTCTATCCTTCCTCAAGTTTGTCAAGTTAGACCGGTTACGAATGACATGTTCTCCTTTGCGAGGGTGCCTTATGGGAGGTGGAGGTCGAGAAACGCTAGGAATGACCAAGGTGCAAAGCAGGAATATCAAAAGGCTAGCTGGCAAGTTGAAACCAAGTCTGACCATTTTGTTAAATTAAAAAAAAAGCTTTGGGAAGTAAAGAAGACACATGCTGAGAATTAAATTGGGAATAAATTCATAAAAAATTATTTTATTTTGAAAAATGAAAAAATTATTTTTTATTTATTTTTTAATGGACAATGGTCACGTTGTCAACGGTGGTCACTAAAGCAATACACCATAAAGCAAAGTAGTCATTTTTTTGTTAAAATTAACTTAAAATTGAGCGTAATTCAAGCTGCAGATAGATTTTGATCTTCCTCAGCTTTTGATTTTGGTCCTGGTTCAACTTCCTGTTCCCTTCGGGTTTCTCTTTGACTTGGACATCTTTTGGCCACGCAATAGAAAATGGTCCAGCCAAGCACACAAGTGGAAATGATTCCTCCAATTAAAGCTAGGACAAAGATAGGCTCACTAATTCTGGGTGAATTGGTCGTTGGTGGCTCCGTAGTTTTTGGTGGCAAGTCACCTTCTTTAGGGTGATCAGGCGGAAAGGGATCTTCTTGGAAATGCTCATCCTCTTTGGATTGCGATTGATAAGTTTTCTCATGACTGGATTTAAGGGCCCTGTCGATTTCCGAGGAATAGGGGTGGGGATTGTGAACGTGGAAGCTGGTGGTGGGTGTCCACAAGCAAAACAAAATGGCAACAAGAATGACAAATGATGGCTTCATAATGGCAGGCTATTGAACCGGAAGTGGATTTTTCATGAAAAATGAAGATAACTTTTTTGGGGAAATTTTTTTAATAATTTTTTTTTATTGATTTTTCTGAAAAATGTGTTGCATGTCAACTAAATCTTGTCCGAGGATTCCTCCTCATCCGTTTCGTCAGCCGAGGTATAGAATTTGTATTCCTTTCCGGAAGTATCTAAATCTGTTGTGCTGTCCTTTTCAATTGGTTGATGAGGTGGTTCCTCCACATCCGGTTCTAGATGGGCTTTTCTTTTAGCCAACCAAATGTAAATGCGACCACTGCAAAATATCACTAGGATTATGGTTATAACGGCGACAATAGACCAAATGTAGGCTTGATCTTCGTCCACTTCTTGATGTTGAGTGGAAGGATTTTGAGAAGGAACTGAGGGAGGTTCTGGAAGGGGTGGGTCACCTTTTCGAAGGTGGAGGGCATGACTGGAGGCGATCAGAATGAGGAGAAAAGTGTGGAAAATGGAGGTGGCCATGATGGAAATGGCAAGGTGTATAAAAATAGTAAAACCGGAAGTGAATTTTGAAAAGGTGACATTTTTATTGAAAAATTTGTTTTTTAAAAATAATTTTTAAGCTAGAAAAAGTTTCCATATGAAATAATTCATCGATTATTATGGTTCCTCTCGAACCATTGCTTTCTCCATCACGGTCTTTAGAATAGGAAACTTTTGGGAAATTTGTGATTTTGTTCCTCTTGAAGGTTCTATCTGGACAATATGCCGTTTTCTGTTAACGCAGCAGAAAATAGAGAAGCCCATTACAAAGACCATAAATACTAGCTCTATGATTCCAACAACGTAAACAGTTTCGTTGATTGTCTGATTAGGAACGTCTTGGGGAGGTTTGGTGGGAAGGGGCGCAAGCCATGAGGATGAAGTGGATGATTGAACACTATCATTCCAAGCAGCAGTAAAGACAGCGGTGCAGGTTGTACGTTTTAGTGAAAGGATCCAATAAATACAAATAAACATAAACATTTGAAGTTTATTCCTCCGGTAATCCATTGCATTCAAATTACTGATTAGACAAATATGTTGGGTTCTGTGCTGTCGTATTTGGCAATTCGTAATGAAAAAATAAAGCCGGAAGTGAATTTAGGAAAGGGGACGATTTTATTGCAATTGTTTTCATTTTTGTTTTAGCTGGAATAAGTTTCCATATAAAATAAGACGACAAGTTTTTCGATTATTGCTCAAATGTCGGCTCTTCCAACACGTCCTGGAGAATATAAGCATCTAGAAGTTTTCGCAAAATATTATTCTGGAGCTGTATTATTACATTATATTTAAATTGTCTTACTGTTACCAACCATGTTTGATTATCCTTATCCATTTGGTATAAAATCCTTATTGCTTAATTTATTTTCAAAATTTTGATTTGGTTCTAAAATAATTGGTTCGGGTTCGACAAGCTTACTAGTGGGCTGGACGAGTAGAACGTAGAACTTTTCTTTAAAAAACAATTTATTTATCAAGATCAAGAGTAGAATTGCACGTATGAATTACTTCTCCAGCTGGTAAATATACTTACTAAAATCAATTTTCAACAATTTCTAAATTCACAAATAAGTAATTCCGAATAGATATGTGCAAAAATATATGTTATGTACTTTTATGTTATGTTATGTTAAAAACAAGCGTTATTACTCCTTAAATAAAACTTTTCTCAAGCGCTCGTGTAGCCTCTTTGCAATCCGGCCAGCGTGACGATCACCTACTGGCAAACGCGTCATTAATAAGTTTTAGAAACTCAACAGTCAAGAATCGAGACCAACGTAAGTGGGGTTTATGTATACGTGATAACCTTATTGGATTTTTGTCATTTTTTACACAGGTAACAGAATGGTGTAATTTATATGTGTGCGCAAGTATACGTTAAAATACGGTAGACAAAATACTAGATGGAATATTACAGCATTGCTTTACAAAAAGGAAAGTTTACCAAACCACTGCTCAATTGAAATGGTATCTCTAAGTGCAGTAGCGTTTTCCATCTTACTTGTTTTTAAATTCACAAAATGCGACCAGACTCAAGCAAAAACTTATGTTTTCTCGCAGTATCGCACCAAGCCTTTTAATAAATCTAGCCAAAACGAAGATAGAATCACACCCATAGATTTTAATACGCACTTGTTACCATTCTCGCGCTGTCTAATAAACGTAATCAATTTCAATGGAGCTGACTTCTACTCTCCTCCAATCATTCCGTTACTTTCACGACGACTGGATATTGTTTTTGCTTTTTCTGGTTCCCAATCCATGGAGGAATTTCTACTTCCCTTTGAAAAAGTGCGGGTTTATAACTTTACCATAACGAAAAATAACTATTTTGCTGAAACATTGGAGCATGGAAGAATAATGAGAATAAAACCTTGGACTTGTGAAGCCCACATTTATCTTTATCCTCCGGTTGAAGAAAATGAAGTCAGTTTACCAAAAACTGCAGAAACTGAAATACATCATCGGATATTAGTAAATGATTTATACAAATTTCCGGACAAAATAAAATCTCACTTTTACTGGAGGATCTTAGGGCAAACAATATTCTCTTTGGGAGGTGAAAGCGCACTACTTTGGAAGTACAATTCAGAGTTTGTGGAATTTAGAAAAAATTCTGTGGATATAGATTTAATTGGTAGTCAATGGCAATTTAATATTCTAGTTGCTACTTCAAGTTACAAATCAGAGAAGGAATGGGTTCTAGGAATTCGTCTTTTTCAACATTGCATTCAAGCACAACGCCTACAGATGGCAGTACATGTTTCATTTCATTGGAAAGTGGAACAGAGAAGGATCAAAAGCGTACAATTGTTCTGTTTCTTTTGTAAACCGGGAGATATTATTCAGAAGGTGACATTGCCTTGGAATTTTGTGCCTGATTACCTTTGGCTAACCCAAAGTATTTACCAAGCACATGGAGAAACCGACCACGTGGTTTGGAAACTACAAAAAATGATCCATCCTGGGCACCAAGGTCGTTTTGTGAATATACGGCCACTTCAGGAATTAAATTCAGCAAACTCAAAAATTTATCTAAAACTTTTAAGTGGAACTGAAGAAACTCGTTTGAGCACGCAACAGCTTTTTTACCATGTATTTGGCAATGCAAGTTACGAGCATCAAGATAGTTGGACCAAGTGTTTAAAAAGTTATTCGTGCAAACTTGAAAGGATATTTTTGCCTACGGTAAGTTATGATGTTTCGCAACATTGGGAAGGGCATTTTCGATACCAAACTGATGAGTTGGTATTTGTGGCATGTGGTCAACAAAAAGGGAATAGTCCTTTTATGGAATTAATTACTTCATATGATCTATTTTCATGGATTTGCATCCTGGCTGTAGTAATCTTTGCAGTTAGTGTCTACAGAGTTGGATTTTTCTATGTTTTCCCAAACAAACTCAAATCAGGCTTTGAAATACTTCAACTTTTGTTTCGATATTTTCTATCAGCATTTGATAATTTGCTTGAACATGGTCTACTTGCCGACCGGGATAGTAATTTTGTAAAGCAGCACTTATCTCTCAAATTACTTGTGTTTGTAACACTTTTGATGACTATTGTGTTAAGTAATGGGTACAAGGGAAATAATCTGACCAAACTTATCAGTCCGTTACCACCAATTCCCTACTCTTCAGTTAAACAGATAATTCAAGCCAATTACAAAATTTATTCAGCTTCATGCTTTAGCCATAATCTTCCTCGCTTAGTTAACGATCGAGAATTTTGGAAATTTCTAAAAGGTTTGGAGGTTTATTTGAGTTCTAAAGGGGTTCACTGTTACAAAATGAGCCTGAATTGAAGTGCTTATAATAGTATGCCTTACTATTTTGAATTGATTTCAGAGTTAGCTAACTCTCTTGGCATATTGGGTGGTAAAAACTGTACCAAGTCAAACTTAACTAAACCGGAGGAGTATTTGCTAAACCTTACTGAAATTCTTCCTCCGTTTAATAACCTAAGTACGTACATGAAATGAATTACTTTAAGTGTATTTAAGGAATGCAAGAAGGACACCCAACACGCATTAATTGTGGAACGAAAGAAAACCAATGAATATAAAATGCGCTATAATGTAAATTACATTCAGTTTCAATATCCCTTATCCTTTGGAAAGAACTCGATTGCAAAAAATCACATGAAGTTTGTATGGTTGGACTTTTTTCCACTGAAGCCTTTATTCAGAATGGAAGCGCTGTATCCTTCTGGATTAATGGACTGGCATATGCAGTGGAGAACAAGGTTTTGGATGAGTTCAGGAAAGCTAAATGACTTTCCAGAGAAGCGAGTATTTCACCCGTCAAATATGCAGGGAAGCATAAATGTACTTTTTGCTATACTGCCAATTGGAATTCTGCCTGCAGTGATGGCTTTAATTGTTGAACTAATAATTAGACGCTGCCAATCAGTGAACCTGCAATTCAAAGAAGGCATGAAGATGGTTTTGAATTCGATAATTGAACAGTTTTGTCATCTGCTGTGGTCAGCATTCCGTGTGATTCAATATCTTGGTATAAGTAAGTGAATGTCAATGATAAAAGGCATAATTAACATTTGCGTTAATCTACTTTGGCCCACTTTTGCGCAAAACATGTACTTATTCAAATCAACAATTTAAATTTTCCTCGATTGTATTATACAGACTGTGTATTATTCAATATTGTCGGTATATTGAAAATGACTTATCAGAGTCATGATATAAATTGGTCTGTTACTGATAGCAAAAACTCAAATTGATAACGGAATGTGACATGTCCAGTAGTATCATATCTGCCAGTCCGTCATATTTGGCAGCTGTTTACCTTGAAATATATGCTTTACTGTAAAAAAAGGGCACTATTTTTTGTCCAGCTTATTTCCCAATTAACTTTCATTCGAATTGGACGCACAAACCAAACTAATATTCAGTATGAGAACTTCCTGTGCAATATTAGCTTTCATCGCAATATTTGGCCTTGCTTATGGCCAAGAGTGTAGACCAGGCTATGTAAGTTAAGCTGCTTAGAATATTTAAGTAAAATATACAGTTCGTTTAAATATTCCAGTTTGGTTTAAATTCCCTTAAACATATTTCCAGTATCCTTGCGACAACGGACTATGTCTTCCTAGAATGTATTTTTGCGACGGTGATGATGACTGTGGTGACGGGAGTGACGAGCCTGAAAACCCTGAGGATTGTCCACCTTGTAACGATGATGAGGTTTGTCAATTATTTAAAAAAAACAACATGTCACCTGTACAGATATTTATGTAATGTTTTTATACTTGGCTAGTGGAAATGTACCAATGGTCGATGCATCGATGAAAAATGGGTTTGCGACGGTGATTTCGACTGCTCGGATCGGAGTGACGAGCCTGAGAATCCTGATTTATGTCTACCATGTGAAGAAGTCGAGGTTTGGTGATATTGTATAGCTGTATTTTTATAATCAGAATTTATATATAATGTTTGCTACGTTGTTAGTATCGATGCAACAATGGAAGATGCATAGCCAGAGCCAAAGTTTGCGATGGTTCTTTTGACTGCGTAGACAATAGTGACGAGTTTGAGGACCCATCCCAATGTCCAGCTTGCCCAGACGAACAGGTTTTGAGAAACAGTTTTTATATCTAATTCAACTTATAAGCCTTGCATAGTGGTGCTCAAGTTGATATTCTTCAGTATCAATGTCCTATTGGCAAATGCATTCCTGGTAACTACTTCTGCGACGGTACTGACGACTGTGGTGATAAAGGGGACGAGCCTGATGGTTGTCCCTCTTGTCCACGTGGACAGGTAAATTATTGTCAAAATTTGAAAATATCAATACAATGTAATATTCCATTAAACCATGTTCTAGTTCGAGTGTCCTGGTGGGCGCTGTATCTCCGGAACATGGGTTTGTGATGGTGATAATGATTGTGGAGATTGGAGTGACGAATAAGGATAACGAGGGCCGCTGTACAAGTCCACCTATTGGAACTGGAGCGTTTCCCATCAAAACTCTACACTTTGCACTTTACATTGCAATCAAACTTTGCAAAGATAGCAAAGTGCAAAGAATTTACTTCCCACCAAATTTTCATGACTTTACACTTTGCACTTTGCTATTTCCGAATTTCTTTGCAAAGTACACCAGCATAGCAAAGTTCAGTCAGAGGACCATATGATTTTTTTCAATGATTTGCTTAGGTTTGATTCGTTGCATGGTTAATTATTTTATAGCTGAAGGTTGATTGTGATTACTATTTGTAGTTATCATGTCTAACTCGCTAATTTGAATAGAAAAGTGGCACGATATCCTAGAAAGCGTGTTCACAATGCTGTCAAGTTGACTGAATAACTTCAGACGACAGAGGTCACGTACAGTGGCTACAAAGGACATTCGGTAGTTAAAGGAACTGGGAACGGAAGGACTTCATCATCACTGATGTGGACAACGCTACATTGGATATCATGACCTTGAAAGTGTGAAATTATTGCGACTATTAGTTCACAATGATGCTGGAGCTATTGGATAGAGTTTTCCCAAAGGGTCCGTATCCCCAAAGAGAACCAGCTGAGGGTCGTATCCGGAAGTATTCCTTGACCAATGTAGGTAGGTAGCCTGAAGGAGTGATGGAACTCATGGTCAGGGAGTGGCTCACTTGGAATCCTTGTTTTAGGCTTTTGTTAATGATCACTTTACTGCCTTCAAAGGGCTGGGGGAAGATTTCTTTGCATTTCTTAGACAGCTCCTCTTAAGTACCCGAGTTATTCTTGAACAGTTCATTGGTCGGTTGGTCCCCTTTTCCTCCTCCAGCACCTGAGATCCCGGTGGTCCACCTCTAAGTCCTTGTCCAGGGGGTGGTGGTGGAGGTGGCAACAGAACTATTTGGGGGTCCACCGGAGGAGGGGCTTCACATTTTGACAACGAACACCCATCCTTGCAGTGTTCACCTCAGTCAACAGTCTACTATCCAAATCACCTTAAAATCTTAAAAATCGCCTATTTTGTCCGTTTTTCACAGGGAAAATAGTTAAAATGTTAAATTGGATGGTTTAGGGATGTGCGGATTAAACTGGTAATTAATTTTTAGTTAAAAACTGGAATTATTTTGTGAAGTTGACGAAATTGTAAGGTGGATCAAAATTAAATGACATTGGTTAAGTTTAATATTCTGGCATCAACGTTTGAAATGCAATCGGATTTTTTATAAATGTTGACCCCTATTCTTCAGCTAAGTAAATTCAATCAATTATTCCTTTTCCTTTCATGGTTGTCTCCTCCTTCTCCTCCCCATTTGAATCCCCTCACCACATGTCCTACATTTGTAGAGATACTGAATAATGAGGAGTCACTTGTCAATCTGTGAAATTTTTAGACTAATATGCACCAAAATGTTAATTTACTCAAGTGTTTTAATTCTTGTAAGGTGGGCGATGCACCTTACAATAAACATTGAAAAGTAGAGAGTCTTTGCAAATGATCAATTGCAAAGTCCAGAGTGGTGGGAAGAAATTGAATAATTCTTTACTATTTTTACTTTGCAATTGGCAACTCTGCACTCTACTATTTTCGACTTTACAACTTTGCAATTTTTTTTTGGTGGGACGAAAATTGCAATGTAAAGTTGATTTTGTAATGTAAAGTCATTGCAAAGTGTTTGATGGGAAACACCCCTGGACCACCTGGAGCTTGTCTACCTTCAGAATATTTTTGTGATGATGATGGCATATGGGATTGTCCTGATGGTAGCAGATTATACATAATACCTTAAACCTTTTTTTAAAACAATTTAAATAAGAGTATGTTGTGGTGGCAGGTTCTGACGAAGCAAACTGTACACGATCTCTGAATTTTAAACCCTCCAAGAAGATTCGACCGACCAAACTAAAAACCAATAAAAAGAAGGCAAAACTGAGGAAACCACATTTTTGGAACAAACCTAAAAATATTTTTGCCTAATTTGCTATCATGTAAGCATTACAAAAATGTTGTACATTTTCAAACAATAAATATGAGCTGATTAAATTGGCATGAGTTTACTTGATTTGTGACTGTCTCAACATATAAAACTGGTACACATCAAGGTTACATCAATCATTAAAATGTATCATCAGTCAGTCCAACAAAACATGAAATATTATCAGACATGTACAAACGTGCGTATGATCAAGTTGTTTCAACATTGATATTGCACTTGAATAAAATAGTGAATTTTTCCATGATCTTTAGCGACTCATTTGTACCTTTTTCAGTGTCTCATTATCAGTTATATTAAGGTGGTTATAAGTGTACACGGTGCTACCATCGAACAACTACCAAAAATTGTCATTTTTTATCTCAATTTGATAAACACATAGTGCATAAGAGCAAATATTTGTATACTTAATTATCATATAATTTCTTTTAAAACATATTTCAAAAAATAAAATTCATGCAAAAAGCTCACTGGATTTCAATAATATAAGCGTAGATGTAATGTAAGTTATGACCAAGATGCGATGTGCAGTTTTGTCACTATATACTATGTAAGCTGAGTAGTATTACATTTAGTAAAAAATACAAAAATATCAATAAAAGTAAAAGTACAGTATATTTACAATGCATTTTGAACAAGATTGAAAGTTCATGTTCCATGTAAAAAGCTGGAATGGTATGTGTTCAAAATCAGAAACCATTAACCATAAAACTTACGTTATATGTCCTAACTTTGTAGAAGTATTTAACAATTTGTGGTCAACACCTATACTCATTGTGTGTCACACATTATTTCATGTAGTTCCCGTCGGTGACAATCCTTTTAAATTTTCATTGTAACTGTCATTCACCTCCCGTTGCTACTCATTTTCTTGATACATAAGAAGCTTGACTGTCCACAAGTTAAATCAAACTTGCGTAAAACACCAAATAATTTAGTTTTATTCACTAGAGCAAAACGTACAAACTTACGCAAGCTAAAGATATAGTCGAATAACAACTTGTTTATTCAGCATGCTGTTCTTCTCAACACAAACATCACTTCACTTTGAAAATCGGTCCAAAATAGCAAAACATACAAAATATTTATTAAGACCTACTTTCCCCGTTTGTTTGGCCGTACGCGCGTGCACGCGTAGGCCAAAGTCCTTTTAATTTTCAAAGCAAACAAACAAAAACATGAGCGTTGCGTTTAAATTATTCAAAAGTGGAATGTTACCAGATTGTATAACTGTTTTTGGCAAGCTAACAAAATGATTTATTGTCAATAAGCTTGTCTGGTATTTTTCCGCGTGTTAATTCGTTAACAAAAAATCCCACTTGAAGCTTGACAAGGCACCAGAGATGGCTAAACCCGCAGGGTTGGGTTTAAATGGATGATTACAAGTTTGCGGGGTTTAAAGGGCATTAACGGGTCTTATTTCATTGCTCATAAAAATCTATGGCGCCAAATAGAATGGCGACATTTATGGGTTTAAATTTATCATGGGGTTTTATTATTGCCGCAAAACCCAGTAGACCAGGTGCCGGGTTAAAACCTGAGGAAAAACGGGCTAGCCATCTTATATTTTAAGCCCCTGCAAGGTAGGCAACAGCCAAATATTTACCAGAGGATTATACACGCTACCGTTTTAAATAGTTTATGGCATAAACTTTATGCATACCAGGCAATATGTATAATCTGGAACATGACAAGCTAACGGCCATTCATAATTTCGAAGTTATCCGACATGCAACCCACAATTGTCAGTTTAATTGAGGTTGACACAATTGTTGTTTATTAACTTGCGACTTAAGAAGCAAGTTATTAGTTTTGTCTGGTCCTTCTGTCCGTCCGTCCGTCTGTCCGTAGATGCTCTAGAAGCCGCATTTTTCAACTTTTTTGAAAAATTCTTTTTGCATATTGTTTAGAGGCATCCTTGCTCGGATGAGTTCGAAGATGGGCACCATAGGTCAACTCTAAGGTCAAAAGGTCACGACGATTTCAAAATTTTCTCAAGTGACCTATAGCATGCGGCACATGATTATAGCTCAGTTTTTGATCAAATTAACGAATCGGATGTCAGTTTTTCAAAATTCGAAATCATATGGCCGTTATGGCAGTTTTTATATTTGAACGGCTCCAGAAGCCGCATTTTTCAAGATTTTTGAAAAATTCTTTTTGGAAACACTTTGCAAGCATCACTATTTAAACTTTTCTGAAGATAACCCCAAGAGGTCAACTCTAAGGTCAAAGTTCACGACGATTTCAAATTGTTTAAAAGTGACCTATAGAATGCGGCACATGATTTTAGGTCAGTTTTTGATCAAATTAACGATTCTGATGTTATTCGATCAAAGTGCATAAACGTTTGACCGTTAAAGTCGAAATAATCAAGAGATCAAGCCTTTTTAAGCTACATGGCATATAAAGAAGCAGTGTTTCTAGACAAATGAAAATTTGTTAGCAGAATTTCATTTCAGCATTTTGGCTACACATTTTGATCACAATGGTCGCAAGTTTGCTAAATATCCTGTTTTGCAGGTTTATTTATTTAGCACTGGACTAGTTGGCGGGTTGCCATTCAGAAGAAAATCTGTCGTCCGCCTAGAAGCAGCGACCGTTTTAAACCATTTTTAGAACCTTGTCTAAAGGACCTTATTCAAGTTTTTACTAGCGTGGGACCCTATCTTAATTTCTCAACTACATATTGAGTGGTTACAATTAATAGCTCGTTTGAAAGAACAAATCAGGTACTATTAAACGCCAGTCCGCTTTTGTCCATATTCGAATGCGCATTGTCCGGTTTCTGAAAAAGGAATTCGCAAAAATGAGCTCACAGCTACAATCCAGGTACAACAATTATTCATTACTTGATAACCACAACTCCAGTGGTTAAAAATAATAGCTCGTTTGAAAGAGCAACTCAAGTACGTTAATATAGCAGTCCGGTTTTGTTCAGATTCAAATGCGCATGGTACGAAAAATTGATTTGAAAATTAGGAAAGGGTCCCAGCTTAGTGAGAACTTGAATATGGCCCTTTATCATTTCTAACGATTTAACCAAAGCAGCAACATGCCAAGTGTTAAGCTAGTCGAGCTTAAGAAGCGTGTACAGCAATTTAAAGGCAAGACTCACTCACATATAGCTCGCGTCACTAAAATTCCTTTAAAATTTTCATTTTAATTTTCACTCTACTTTGCTTAGTATTTGCTGCTCCTGTCCACACGTCAAATCAAACTTGCATAAAAAATAAAACACCACATAATTTAGTTTCGCTTACAAATGCAAAAAACGTGTAGAAACTTACGCAAACTAAAAATATAGTACAATAACAACCAGTTTATTCAGCATGCTGTCCTACTGAAGAGAAACATCACTCTATTTTGTAAATCAATTCTAAAAAGCAAAAACATACAAAATATTTAATAAGACGTACTTTCCCCTTGTACTTGGCTGCACGCGTAGGCTAAAGTCCTTTATAAGTGTAAAAGCAAACAAACAAAAACATTAGCGTTGCGTTTAAATTATTCAAAAGTGGAATGTTACCACATTGTAAACACATTTTGCCTACAAAATTGTTTATCGTCCATAAGCCTGTCCGGTATTTTTCCATGTTTTCATCAGTCCAACGTTAAAAATCCCACCTGAGGATTGACAAGGCACCCAACAGCAAAATATTTAACGAAGAACTATACACGCTACTGTTATAAATACTTTATGTTCACCAGGTAATGTGTGTAATCTAGAACATGACAAGCCTACAGCCATTCATAATTTCAAAGTCATCAAAATCAGCTTAATTGAGGTTGACACTACTTTTGTTTATTTATTTAGCACTTGACTAGCTAAAGGGTTGTCATTCAGAAGTAAGTGTGTTGTTCACCAAGAAACAGTACCGCTTTTACCATTTTAAGCATTCTCTAATGTTATCGTTTCTGACGATTCAACCAGAATAGCAAAATGCCAAAGGTAAAACCAATTGAGCTTAAGAAATGTGTACAGCAATTTAAAACGAAGCTCACTGAACCCAAGCCTTCTATCAAAATAACCACTGGGTTTTTGATAAAATTATACCTAAGAACAATAGACAATTTTCCAGGAATTCCCAAAATTCTTGAAGCAAGCCCAGCATTAAACAAATTTATTGTAGCAAACGCAGCCACCTCACAGCACAAACACCTAGCATATATTCAATGGGTTCATATTGTAGTTCACGTGATTCAAGTACTTTGTTACGCAAAAAGTTGGCTCAACGGAGAATTTCGTCCCAGTGGCCACCAAAAGATTATGTTGTGCTACTATTGTCACTCCGTATTTGCTGGACTAATCATGCATCAGTTTGTGAGAACAAAATCTGCTGATTTAGCTTTGCTGATTAACAATTTGTATAACGATCCGCAAGTTTTGAACGCTCCTGCAGTAAAACTTGCTATTGTCGCGGCACAAATTTTATTGGTTCCCAATATTATATCATACGGCGCTCTAGTTTTGATATCAAAATATGAGCCAATTTCTTCTACTTTAGTAAACTGGAATATTGCTAGTTCAAAGTGTGCTACTTTTATAAAAACGGTGCTAGAATTGTACGAGGCTTAGAATTATGGTGTTACTGTGAGTTTAGCTTGGTTTATTATTAACGCTGGGCTATTCTCGTCCTATTTAGTAATTTACACAAAAACCAAAAAAATACTGGAATTTGTGCTAAACATTGACAAGACTTTAACACAAAAGCAGATTTGCGAAAGAAAGCTGGAAAGTTTTCAAAAATATACAAAATTGCAAATCAGCACAGTTGTGATTAACGATTGTTTCCAAAACGGAATAGCATTGCCATTTAAAGCGCTGTTTATGTTTCTGGCTATAAGCGTTGGTGCCATTGTGCTGCGACCTGAGTTTAGGCTGAACGTGTCTACACACACTTTTGTTGTGGGAATATATGCGATGGTGGCATTGTATCTAACGCTTTTGATTGGCTACTACTTCCCTGGAAGAGCAAATTACTTAAGTGTTATTATTCGAGATAAATGGCAGGATGGAATTTAAATAATACGTCTATGTACTAGGGAGCGAAAATATATTAAAGTTGTAATCAAATCGCAACAACTAATCAAAATAAGGTTTGGAACGGTTAACTTTTACGAGCGGGGGACGGCAATGAACTTATTGGACTTTTTGGTCGACAAAACAGTAGCAGCGCTTCTTCTTCAATAAACCATGTTTTCAATTGCAAGAAGACTGCTTAATAATACTAATCTTTAAAATTTAAAATAAATAATTAGTAATTATAGAGAATGAATTTTAACAAAAAAATTTCAAAGCTCGACTTACCAAAAACGGATCAACAGTATGAGTATTTATAGCTCAAAAATGCAGAAAAGAGGTTCTTTTTTTAGCTTTAGACAACCCTTTTTAAAATTATGGCTAATTTCCATAATATGGGCATTTAATCACTCAAATAATGACTATGGTGATACATGTATTTGTAGTTGTTTGTATGTTTATTCCAGAGAGTTGTTTTGTGATTTAAACAGGTTGATACGGCTATAATTATGTATACTTGTATTGTACGTAACAGCACAGTATGCAGTTTAAATGTGACAAATAATTCATTTTATAAAACTAGATTCAATATCATCGGTGCACAATAAGCTAACTAGTTTTTAAAAAATGCAATACAACTTTAAAACTAGTGTATGCAGTAAGTTTTAAATTAGATAATTTGATGTACGTTCTACAATTATGTTTAATGTATTTGTGTAATAATAAATAGCAGCGTGAGTGTTCATGCCTGTCATACATATTTACCAATATTACCACATATTCATTAAACTCTTCCCTTTTTACGTCGTCGAATCAACATTTTTCCACTAACTTTACAAAGATAACAATTTCGTTTTAGCATCCGAAACAATATTTTCCCATTTTCAATCCCAAATGCAATTCCTCCCAGAATTATTCCGAATGCAAGTAGTACAAACGGAATTATAATATTTCCGTGCATGTTGAACGCTCTTACCACATTAGTATACCACGTATTTGATTCCGGCTCATCTATTTCCATTGTTGCCAACCAGTTTGATGTACCTGACTCTTTCAATATCTGGATTCTCTTTGATATTTTAGGAGTACCATGTCCTACCCACTCAAATCCAACGCCATCTTGTCCGTACGTGTCCCTTCCAATTGAAGCAAGATGCATTCCACGACGTCTAGCTTGTGCGACAAAACGCCGACTTAGTAAATCTGGTAAAATCAAAGCTGTTTTGTTGCACATTAGGAAAGATTCCAGCAGCAATTGCATTTCCCGTTTTTTGAAGATTTTCATAGTAGCATCAGTCATTTTGGTATTTCCGTATATTTGGTTTTGCATCAGTGGATGTAGGGTTTCTGCTAGTTGCTTAAATGTATTCAGGGAATGCGGATGCAACATTGTAAACATCCGTAACGTTTCTGTTTCTCGGTCTTTCTCTGTCATGCTTGTGCCAACTTCGGAATAAATAGCTATTCCCGTTTTAAAATCCTTAGCTGAATGTTGCATTGTTACTATACCTCGACGTTTATTGGGAGTATACCATCCTGTTTCTATTTGTGCTACTCTTGTGTATATCATGAAGCTATCCTGAATTAACTCTCCAAGCCTTTGGTACGGTATCATATATCGTGGACCGCCAAAGCCAATGCGAATGATGTAGTTTCGATAGATTTGAGTTAGTACTATCCAACTCAGTAGAACAAAGGATAGAAATAGGCGAAACTTTTGTGCAGGTCTTGATTTTCTTACGAATGGGATTCCATGACCAAAGCTGACTTTAATCAAGATCAACAGCTGGCCAATCGGATCGATTTTATTCATTCTCTTCACGGTGGCTTCAGAGTTGCAGCGTTTAATAGCAGTTAGCATTGCTGTCGTTGCCAATATTACAACCAGAATAGCTATCCAGACAGTTGGGCTATATATCATCACAAGTTGGTCGAATTCCAATGAAGATATTCCTCTTGCCCCACATGCTACGAAACGTAATTTGCCTGATGGGTTATTTGTTACAAGGTCAGCTTGCGGATTCCTTTTTGGTGTGGATTTAATTCTGGGATGTGCAAACCAAACAGGATTCTTATCTGAATGCACGGTTCCATGATCACAGATACTGTAGCCATCAACGAAGTATGACGAATTGCCCATAATTTCCAACATCAACAACGATATAGCATGGAAGTAATATTTTTGCTTCCCTCCAAATATCTGTTGTTGAATTCTCTTGTCCTTTGTGTTTTTGCATTGTCTTAATTCTTCAGCTACTCCTGAAAGTTCTGTATTCAAGCTTTTTCTTTCCCAAAATCCTATCCACGGTATGGATTGAATTGTCAAGTGCGACCAAGCCTGGGTGTTGAAGTGATTTTTGCTTTGCCAATTTATTTGAATGGGTGTTATTTCTCCGCTGCATCCGTAGCATGGCTGAACAAAGAAGAATGATTTGACTTTTCCCGTTTCCAGAAGCTCCAGATAAAGAAATATGTCGTACATCTTTTTGCCTC
Source organism: Entomobrya proxima (assembly GCA_029691765.1). Classification (NCBI taxonomy): domain Eukaryota; kingdom Metazoa; phylum Arthropoda; class Collembola; order Entomobryomorpha; family Entomobryidae; genus Entomobrya; species Entomobrya proxima. Next base: position 44,093,458 of record CM056170.1, read on the forward strand.
GATTTTCAATACTGTTTGATTCGTCAGACTTCATCCAGTTTGTTAGAGTTTGCATGTTTATATTAGTTGAAATGAGTATCTTTAGCGAAGCTAAAGAGTTTGGTAGTGACGTTTCTGTCTGTCGGTTTGTGCCCTCATATTTGAAGTTTCCAATATTGTTGAAATTGATTCGACGAAATTCGATAATGTCTGGAAAGTCCAACGATATACTTGCTTCCCCAGACCATGGTTTTGTTGATGCAGACATGGAAATAAACTTATAACGTGTGCAGAATTCCGGGTCAGGAAAAAAGCTTTTGACTTTCTCAGTTTTCTGTAGAAATCTGGTGGATGGGCAAACAATTTCATTGTGGGTGCAATTTTCATTGCAAGCCTTCAAATTGTTTGGAATCCAGACTAGTGAATGTTTCTTGAACGGAGGATTGTTGAGTACGGTGAGAAACTTTGGGTTCCGAATAACAACTGGAAATATTACTTCGCCAATATCAACGTTTTTGAAATTTGTTAAAACAACAAATCTGTTCCCTAAGTCAAGGCGATCGAAAAAGTTTCTAGCCAATTTTTCATTTCCCAAGTTCAAGCTTGAATATTCTGCTGAACCGCAGAAACCTCGTAGTTCAGGAAATTTGCAAACATTGTGAAAATGCTTCTCGGATCCTAAGGCTAAAATGTTTTTTGGAATAAGTGCAAATAGAAACGTGATTGAAATCGTTGTTCTTTGGTGCAGTAATTGAGCTTAAACATTTTAGTGTTTAGGAGAACTTTAAGCATTAAAAAGAAAACCTCTTGTTGTTAACGATGGCTGTTCTAACACATTATAATACTAAAATATATGGTAACCATTTAGCATTTCATATTGATTTTCTGCACGTGCGTCACTGCTCGTTTAAATTTGGCTACCTGTATGTTAGCTTCACACAAGCAAACAATTAAAAATTCACTAGATGTTCTTATTTAGATAATGACAAATTTGGCAAACACGCAAGACCCATCTAAGTTGAGATATGGATAGGTCTATTAATTGCATGGTATATATTCAACCGTGAAAGGCAGCCTGTAAATTTTCATCGCAAGTAAAAGTATGCAAGAGGTATTCTTGGTTTTAATGTTAATACCATGTATTCAAACGTAAAGACAATATCAGAAACAGACGTTTAGAAAGCTTTTTATTTTCTTTCTTGAGCCTATAATGTGTTTTGTGCTGATTGCTTTACAAAGCACGTAAGTTTATAAGCCTACTCTGGCGCATATCTTGACATGAGCAGGAAATCTATTATTGATTAAATATTCTTTAAGCTTTCTACGTTTTAATTTTATGATTTTTATGACTTATTGTAATTTTTGAGGTTTTAATAATATTTACACTCGAATTCAAGTTGTAACATATTTTGATAGTAAAAGGCATAATGATCTTATACAGCTTTGTTTTCCTTCTTGATCCTTCCCAACAAATAACAAAAATTTGCTCCGGGAACAAAACTTTCTTATATTATCAAAATCAGATCTACTGCCCGGTCAAAAACATTTTGATAAACATTTTGTGTAGTGTCTTCATCAAATTTTGCTGTTCCGTAGTACAAGGAAATAGGTCGTTGTGCTTTCAGCTTTTTATTCCATGTTTTCAAACTGAAGTATAAAAGTCGCCCACCTGCCTTGAGTTTCCAGTATTTTATCGTTTTTCTGGGCCACAGAATTGCAAGAAGATATTTGCTAAAAATGTAGCATTTACATATACAAGGTAAAGTTCCTCCAACAAATAAGAAAAATGCAGCAGAAATAAACACAAAACCGCTATAGAGGGACACAGGCATATATTTCCATCCCAATACTAGTATGCATACAAGCAGAACTGCGAGTACAAACCCGATCCCCATCCAAAGCCCTGCAGCTATTCGGATTCCCTCAAAACCAAACTGCGCTAGACACTGAAGTTTAGTATATTCAAATAGGCCAGCTAGATTTGGTGGTTTTTTGGCAAGTAATTTAAGGAAATTGAAACCAATGTTCCATGCTGCTACAGCAGGAATGCAAAAAACCAGAAACGATCTACTTGCTACAAAACCAACCCACTGCAAAATTATAAATCGGAGCGAAACTTTTAGCAATGCAAATTTTGTTGACGGAAAAAGTTCTTCAAAAATATAGTACAATGGATCTAAATTTCCCAGTACGGCCGGAGTTGATAGGGCAACTCACAATAATAAAACCACTCACGACCATTCCATTAAGTGTAAGTCCTGTAGCGTCCACACTTCCGTTTCTTCTTAACAGTTTAACAAATTCTGTAATAAGCGTAATTGCAAATGGTGTTAAACTCACATGCACGTTAATATATGTATATGAAAATTTGATAAGACAAACCTGCTCGTAGCATTGCGTATGCTGAACCAGACTTGTAACTATTTGGGCTTCCATCATTTCTGAGGGAACGATCGTACATCCACAAACTATTGATACAATTCTCAAACATCTCACTGCCATATTTTAACATGACAATGTTTAAACCGACACATAAAACTAAAGCCAAGATCACCGCTAGGTAAACATAGATCAAAAAGTCTGGCACTGTTCTAATTTGAAACACACAATGTTTTATCAAAAGATAGACGTGGATAAGTATGCAAACTGTAATAACTAGGTTTGATACGTAAAACATAACCATTTTTCGTGGACCGGACTCAATTTTGTACCTTTCTGCAAACATGTCAAGTGTTACTACGTGACTGTACATAAATTTGCTGAACAAAGTTTCCTGTAGCTCAAAGGTTTTCCACATGAGAGGAGTTGCCATTATAAAATAAAGGTTTTGTGTTTGTTTTTTTATTTTAAGTTCCTCCAAGAATCGTTTTGCACATATACGAGTTCTTCAAAATATTATTGATCTGCTTCTTCATTTGAACTACTTGTTTGATAAAACTCGTTTAGTTTGGGCTTAGTTGCTTATATGGCTGTAAGAAGTTGCGTTTTACACTACCCTATGCAAACCTTCAAAATTACGACGCAAAAAGTAACAACGAGCACTTATACAAACCAAAGAATGTTTGCTACGCAGTCTGACCTAATATGAAATGCTGTAAAATTTGCATGGTTACAAAACTAAACATCGATCTGATAAACTACCTAAAATCTTATTTATAAAAATGTTTTCCCCGGAATTTTTCTATTAATAACAATATTTTTGGCTGGTTAATAATGCCAAACAACATCACCGCTTAATCTATTTATATATAGAAAATAATATCAGATTATGTTTGCGACGGTAATTTTTGTTACAAGTATTGGTATATATATAAAGGTACGTTTGGATTGCTCCATAAAAATCAAGCCAAGTAATATTATTAGCTTCAGTATAACAGCTATTGCAAAACTTTGCTATCTGTAGGTCTGTAAAGTTTATTTTTAAAGCAGGAACATGGAGTACATGGCTAATGTTGTCTGCAGTTAACCGCTGCTGTTGTCTGCTCCTAATAGAATTGTGCAATTCCAGTTATATGGACTTTAATTTTGAAGTGGAGAGGCATGTTACAAAAACCAATTTAAAAATAATCGATTATTTATGTAACTTTTGAAATTAAATGTCTTTTCAGAAATTCTTAACAGTATAAAGTAATCAAAATCAGGGAAAAGTATAGGCGTATGAGTTTATAAGAGAAAAAAGAATATTTCCTCAAGATTTTACTTGAAACTAAGTTCTGAGCAAGAACGTTATTGTATTCAGAAATATTCCAAAATTAATTCGTGGTGAAAGCAATACAGCAAAACCAAAATTATATAACTTGCATTAACAGTATTAATGCTAGTTGGATTAATTTAATACACCTATTAACTGAAACTAATTACTAAAACAGTTACACACATGTGCCGCTTATGATGGAGCGTCTATAAATAACAAAGAACAGCTTTCAAGATGCAAGGCTGAAAGTAAATTATGTATTATATCTGTCAATACTTTAGAACTTTTTTTTATACATTTATGGAGTTATGTTCAACGTCACTTGCACAGAAAGACTTTTCCCTACCAGCATCAACAACCATTTTATATAATAATAAGTACTCTCTTTATTCATCAGTCACAGTAGAAATGCACTGGAGGTGACGCCACTTTTAAGTAGAAAATTAATGTCACTCCAAAACAATTTATAAACAATCACATCACATTCATTTTCACTATCGTTTTAAACTTTTTGCATTTTGTTGAGTCCAAATGTTCAAGTTTTTAAAATAAATTTTGCCCAAGATTCCAGACCTATACGAGATGATTACGTTAACTTTGACAGACATTTGACATTGCAGAATAGTGTGTTCCACGATGCTTGATTCTACATATCTATTTTATATTCTTGCTGAATGCCTGTTGCTGTTCATGAGATTGAAGCTTCCATTCAAATTTATCATGTATTATTTCCACCATTCTCAATTGATGTTCTACTGAACTTGTTCTTTTTCCTGATGCCTTTTAGCCAAGATATCCACCAAAGTTGACCCTTTTTAACATACATTTTCTGTAATTTTTTCATCCTTTCTTAGAACCATACAATATTAAATATTCCCTTTTCTTTGACAGCATGGATAATTATAGCACAAATTGAATATGAAATACAAAGTTGCAGGATAAAACTTTTACAAAAAGCACGGGTTATTTTTCACATTACGAAGTTATAGGCGTGTCACTCTTCCTTAAAATATTAGAATATTCTTAGATTAGCGTGTCACTAATCTTAACATCCAAACTTGGTTTTAAAGCCGATTAAGCTAATAGCGCTTTAATGTAATGGTGTCATGGATTGTATTAACTTAGCTTCAGGTACTTAACACCACTTTGCTGCTTTTTAATATATTATAATCACTTGGAAAACATTAAATAAATTTATTTTTAAAGTATTAGATATAATCTATTATGTTCAATGCGCGATTTAACGTTCAGTTATAATTTCAACTGCGACGCTTATTTAAGTCCTGGTTGTCCGCAACCCACCACTTACTAGTGCAAAAAGCTTTAAGTTTAAGTGGTTATAGGTTTTCAACGTATAAAAAGTTTATTTCCATTTGAACATAACGAGTTATACTTTAAGGGCTTATCAGTATCTGCATCGAAAAGTTAGGTTTTTGTTTTATTACTAAACCTAACCTATATTTATCTAGTTTACATTTTTGTTTCTTTGCTTATATTGTACCATCCCCAAATTTACATTTTATTTCAAAGTATCCTATCCAAAATGTTGCTACTTAGATATATTCTGTATTGGATTAACATACCTATAATATCTGCCTTAATGGTCTCTGAAAATAAAACTTTTTTCCCGTTACACGCGTTCAACGAGTCCAGTTATGAAATTTTATCACAGCCAGATCGTCTTAAATTGATTAATTTTCATAGGCAGCATTTACACCATGTTTCAAAGATAACAGCATCTCCCAGTCCAGCAGCCAAAATTAACGGTTTGGTTTTACAAAGCAATTTACTGACCATTCTTACAATTTATGACAATTCAGATATCGAAGCTCCTGTGTTACCTTTAATAATTCACAATATTCAATTAGTTTTTGAAGTAGTCAACCGATTTTCTGAGTACAGCAACAGCACAAGCACCGATACAGTTGTAAAGTGGATACCGAGAGACTACTCCGGTGTGTGTCGAAATTCCTGCACCGTTGCAGATTTTTGTCAAACGCCAAAATACTTAATAGATGAGACACTGTACAGCCAGAGCTACTGCATAACCCTCAATAGTATAAAATACTTCCCGACTTCAAAGCCTTTGACTGGAATACTTAACATTAACTTGTATTTTCCGGAATATGTTTTCAACCATTACGATTTTGTGAAGCATAAAACAATTAGTGATTTTTATTCGTATTTGGATTCACCCAGGCCAATGGTGAACATAATGGTTTCAGCCAACAACCAGTCAGCTCCTTCTTTGAACGCATTAAGGGAATGGGTTTTCATGCTTTCCTCTTTGTACTACATGCCCAGCCAAATGGATGCTCGCCAAGTGTTTGCACACTTCACGTTAGTTAAAGGTGAACGTGTGGCGGCTAAGCTTTTGCTTTTAAAAATGTGCAAAACGTGTGGCAGTGACAGTTCTAATCTTTTCTTTGAGAAACTTGTTGAGGTAAGTGAACTCGCTAACTTGAATGCGCTGGTTTCTCAAACAAACGTTCACCTTTACTGGACAGGATTCTGGAATTACAATCCAACTGAAAGACTACAACTCCAAGTTAGCAAGCAGATGCTTGCATGCAACACAGTAATTCAAACATTTAGCAAATTTTACAAATTTGGAGCAGCGTCAGATGAGCGTTTGGCCCAAGCAGCAGCTATTGTTTTACTGGAGCTTATTTGCAACAGTACAATTGAATTGAAGAAAATGCCAGATGGAAGCACAAAGCAGTGCTTAGAAGGAATAATATACATGCGTCCAAATAACACTAAAATATTTGAATATCAAGTTTTACGTACGGATGTAAATATTGCGTTGACCAGGAAAAGTTGGTCATACAAAATCTACCCGTTACCAATTGAAAATCCAAACAGCAAACTTAGATTTGTAACCTGTGGACAACGAGGACTGCAGCAGTATCCCTTTCAAGAGCTGTTTAATGTTTACGACGTTTTTGTTTGGATATGTGCACTATTTTGCATTGCGGGGCTATCCTTTGCTCTACTTCTGCCAAAATGGTCCACAAACGAAGCCCAAATAAAGCAAAAGCTCAAATTAAAATATTTCGAAATGATTTTACCATTGTGTAAGGTTCTTTTAGAACAAGGTGATCCATTCCCAGAATATCTTGACACATTTGCTAGTCTGAAAAGTATAATGGCTGGTTTTATGCTAAGTGGACTGGTTCTTAGCAATGCGTACAAAAACAATAATGTTTACAACATGATCACTTCTAGACAACCCCTTCTGTATAAAACGCTGGACCAACTGAAAAAAGATAATTTCTCTATTTACGCAATAACCGGGACAATTTTTATGGAGATGCAATTCGACAACGGGAGTCCACTTGAATTGATGCCCAGCGGACATGAACTGAGCACTTTGGGTTGGAATCCTGCGTTTATGGCGTGGACTGAAATTCTGGATTATAAACTACTGTTGTCAAAAGGTGAAGTAGCTGAGGAAAAGAGGAGGCTATGGGATTGTACAATGTTTCTGGAATACATCCAAAATTAACAAAAACAATGACAAATATTTGGAATAATTTTCGTGTTTGGGTTGGGCAAAGATATGTTGTGTATACGGATAGACTCCACGCTGCTATTACAACTATGATACGCAGATTTGAGAGAAAACTGTTTATTGAAGAAATAGTAAGTTGCAAAAAACATGCATTTGTAATGTCACAGAGCTTAGCTTATAATTTGGCAAAACAATCCGACGCCCAAGGCACAAGTTATGTGTCAGTTAGCAGCGAGGTTAATGCTGAATCCAGTCTGGGTTTCAGTTTTCAACCTTTTTTGCCCTCTGAGGTGGTTTGGCGACTGAATGGCTTAAAGCAAAGTGGTATTGCTAACTGGGTGCTAAATTTGTTCACAGCAAATAAGCCGTTTGTGGAGAATATGAATCCGCCGGTAAAGAGTGCATCGTTGCGAGGCAATATTTGCGTGATATTTTTGTTGCCACCAATGTAGTGGCCATATGTTCCTTTGTTTGGGAAAACAAACGTACTGGACACCTACTTTTGGCTAGATTTTGTAGCGCTATGCAAATGGTGATTCCGATACAAACCCATATTATAGAAACTCAAGTGAAAAACTGGCCAACTGGTCAAGATATCATTGGAGATTGAGATGCCTATAAGCTAGATGTATTGGGCTGCAAAAAATAGCTCATGGGTAAAATTTCACAGAAAACTAAACACTAAAGATAGGATAATATTATCAGATAATAGAAGTTATTTAGTACACGACCGTATATGCCTTTCAGTTCCAAGGGAGCTGTTGTTGTTTCACAGGGTCTGTAAAAGACGTGGTTTGAAAATGAAAAACATTGGAACTGTTCCCTACATTTTTTCACCAATATTCCGAAAAGTTACGCAGTTTAGAAATCTCAATTCTACTGGAGTACTAATTGAAATATTTTTTTTGCATATTATGAAAAATATTTGTGAGGTATAGATTGTATGAAAAATGTTTAAATCTAAATGCAGAACTCGACTGTTGGATTCTCTTTAGTAAAAATTAGCATTTTCTGTAATAAAAGCATTAACTATGTGTAGCAATGATTGACTCACATGCATCAGCCAAAATATAATTAATAAAATTTGATAGATATAATGGCACCCAAATTAGCTATCATTCCTTATACACGTATTCCTAATGGAACAAACAAGTCTTATATAGTCTTAGACTTAACAAGTCATTATAATAATGTTCAACATTTATAAGGATAAAAGCAAGTTTTACACCCACTGCTGTAGGAAGGTTTATGTGACATTTATATTATTATTTTGAAGCATGTAAATCCATGAACATGTTGTGAGCTGATATTGCTGTTGTAGGCAGTTCTAGTTTTATACTCCACGTTTTGATTACACGAATATGGTGTGGTAGAATGTAACTTTCCAATTGGTTTTACCTGCGAACCAATAGTATTGTCTTATTTACGTCAACTGAAAATCCTCGTTTTATAACCCACCCACACCGTGCCAAGGTTTTGTTTGACGTCAATATTAAGAAATTCACACAATCGCTTTCAGTTACTCGCGCACAGTGAAGCTAACTTATTTGCACTGAAATTCTAGTTTTTAATTCTCAACATAATCCAGTTTCGCCCGTTAACGTGCCTTCAAAACAGTAACCATGCTAATAAAACACGTAAAACTTCTTGAGAATTGTTTCGCCTTAGCAAAACTATTGGGCAGCGTTGTAATATACTGGAATCCACAAATTAAACAAGTCGGTTTTGGTAAAAGCTTGACTTCTGATATCATTCATCTCAAAACAAAAATTCGGATATTAGCATTACTATCCATCAATTCAGTTGTAGGTGGGATTATCAAATCAATTTATTTTCCCTCAGCTTCCAATCCTGTAACAGAAAAATTGCTGTTTGGTTGTGCTATCGCCACAGTATCATAGAGTCTAAGCAACACGCGTTCATTTTGCAATAATGCTTCATCCGCCTGTAAATATATCAACGGACTTTTCCAATTGTCCAGCGAAAATCAAAGTTGTTCAAATTTTGTTGAAAATCAAATCAAAATAACCAATTGTTTTTGACATATTATTAGCTAGTCCTCTTATATATACTTACTGTGACTTATTTGATATATGGATAACAGGCTTGTGCATTGTACCTGCTGTTTTGATTATCTTTAATAAAGCCAATAATAATAATAATAATATTTACAATCGAAGGACAATTTTAGACTCTTAAGACTAAACTTGGTTATCCAGCAATATAATGCAAAGGACAGGCGCTTGTTAAGGAAAATTTATAATAGTTGTAGTTATCTGAAAGTGAAGTTCGGAACATTGAACTTTATTGACATACTAACGGCGCCGAATTGCATAGATTTTTCTAATGGGTTAACGGTTCAGCTGTTTCTGCTTAGTCGGATGCCTTAAAAATTTCAATGCAAACCCATGAGCAAAATTTAATGGAAATAAGAGTACGTAGTTAAAAAAGTATGGTGTAAAAACCATTCTACTGGTAAACTGTTATATCTTGATTTCTGCTGTTATCATGCTAGACTTGTTGTAATCCGCAGAATGACTAATACCAGCCAAGCAAATACAAGAAGTCTGAACCATAGAAAGTTCATATACCTAAAGTAGAGAATACTCCATTGATTTAAGTCAAAGTCGGTTCAATTCTCAAGGTCTAGTCGCATCTATCGCTCTTTAGGCTTATAAAAACAAAATCGTTCATTAACAGAAACCAGAAACGCTTTAAACCCCACCCATTGTTTTACGAACAACCCGTCAAAAATTTCAGACTAATCATGAGATTTTTCCTGGTTTTTTATTTACTGTACGTCCCATGCAGACTAACTTGGCTGTTCCTCCACTGGAATACTTATGCCATATGGAATTTAAAAAAGTGTGTTTTCTACACGCTGGCCCAATGTTGGAGTTTGATAGGCATTGTTGGCATCAATTCAATCATGGATAACCATCAAACGCTGGAATACGCAGCAAACCAGATACTGTTTAACTTTTCTGGTAGAACCGCAATGCTGCAATATTTACATTATCCAAACCTGGTAGTCTACAGCCTTTTTGCAGAGACGGCGGCAATCTCAATGGCAACATTTTTCTTGCCTTTGGTCCGAAGCTACGATTCACTGCAATTAACTTTCGGGACCTCCTGGGTCATGAAAATTATTTCGGGATTGACATATTTCGTACTAACTTCTCATGGCGGATTCGTAATCTTGTCACTTATGCTTCTTACTCTAATGTTTCTGGAAGACATAATAACGGAATGTGTTAAACTAAAACCTACAAAACACCATGAAAATAATGCCAGTTTACCAGAACAGTTTTACAAAGGTCACAAAAATTACCAATTGTTGCGAGTATTTGCAGCACTAGGTAACGAAATACTCTCTACATTTATGGTTGTTTTAATTTTCTTTGGCATGTTTATTACCACAATTTCAAGTTACGCCACCCTTACGCTATATGGTAAAGTTGCGTTAAAATTTTTCTTCGCAATACCAACGTTTACGTTTATAGGTTTTGCTGCTTGTCTGTCTTTGACCTACTTGGCAGGAATTCCTCACGAAAGAAGTAAGGAGTTTTGCTCTACTGGAAGACCAAAGCGCCGAATAGATTAGCTCTCAAATACTTAAAGTCGGTTCCAATTGTTGGATATTGTGTTGGTCCGTATGGGATAGTTACATCTGTTTTAGGTTTGAAAATGTGTAATGTAATTGTAGATAATACAGTCGACTTGCTTTTGATGTAATTTAAAATAGAATATTATAAACTATAAATCTAGCTGTAATAATAACTTGCACACATGCAATCTATGCAATTATGTAAATCTTTGAGATGCTCCATCTACAAATAAAACATTCATGCATAGGAAAAATTTCAAATGTAAAATTTCTCCGTTTTTATCCTATTCATTTTGTTTTTACTCATTTCCAATCTGGTAAACAAACAAGGAAAATATCAAATCCTGTGTCCCATGACCCATTAATTAATTCTAATAATTATTAATTACTTACAAAATATCTGCGTCAATATTTACCACCAGCGTTTAAATTTGGCATGTCAGGAATTACAAAAACATGTTTACAAAATTGTCAAATTCTATTTTCATACAAATGAACGTTTTAAAAGTCGCTATTTTTTAATTCGTCAAATGTCATATTCATATTCCTTGCGAAAAATTAATTTTACTTTTTTAATTCAAGCATCCTACGTAAAAAACAATACAGCCATTTTCCAGCTATTAATAAGAAATACTGGTTATTCCACTGAGTGCTTTAGTTTTGTACAAAATAACAGGTACTGCCAGAGTTCCTATCTAATAATAAAATATTTACCTGTTTTTAATAAAAAAGAAAAAATATGTATGTTTTGGACATTAAATTGAGTGCTTGTCAGTTGTCGCCATCCTTCTGCGCGAGTACCTGTATCTTGTCAGGTAGATTTAGAAATATCCAAATCAAACCACAAGCCAATAAAACAAGCTTACGTATAAACTAACAGTGATTTAGGCCAACTGTTTAAGGTAGTTCTACTGAAAAACATGTTTGTGTCGCTACTATATTAACATTTATGTAGAAAGCTATTAAAAAAGTACCTTTCCCATCTGCGTCAGAAGACCCAGGCAAATATTCTAAATAAAGTTCATCCACATTTGCCACGCGCACGGCATTTGCAATTTTACCGTTGTTTCTTTACCTTTCAAAATTGTCAAAATCGTTTTAAAACCGCAAATCTTCTATCATGTTCTCCAACACATTTCTGAAAATTTTTCGATGGCGTTTCACAATGATTCGCTACTCCTGGGCTACAATACTAGCATGGGACTGGGAACAGAATCGGGTTATCGTGCGAACCGACTTCAATCCCACGAATAGCAATACATGGATGCTTTTCTGGTGCTTTCTTTTTCCAACCGTCATACTAATCCATTTTCTGCTTGCATTCAAAGGTTCAAATACTGATGACATTGTTGATGTTGCAACCGAGAATCAAAACTTGGAACCTGAAGTCCCAAAGCACTTGGTCTTGTTTGGAGTTATGTGCGTATTTGCACTATGTGGTGCTGCAGGGTTCTTGATTCGCAAATGGAAATTTGAAATGGCCAGACTTTTCAATATCCAAATTCAAACCTGCCGCACTCTAATGCGTAAGGTTTTAAACATTTTACTGTTTATATCAAATTTAAGTTTTAAATCTATTTTTGCTGCTTTCAGAAATATTTCAACGATATATTCAACAGAACCCTGAAATTGCTAAAGAGGTTAACCAGTTCAACAAAAAATCAACACTGACGCTTCTTGCACTATCCATAATTACATTTTTCGTTACATTCGGCTGGGGTCTATTCATTTTCCAGCCAATTGCACCAACAAATCAGCTGGTTCGGGTATTTCTTGAAATTGAGTTGAAACTTACTTTGCAAACCTCACCATTGGTAATACTTGTCGGATACGTACTGCTAAGCGGCGCTGATATCATTCTGATTTACGATGTTTTATACATGTTTGTATTTCGCTGCACAACATACTGGTTTTCACTGCTTAATCCGGAAAACTTAATTTATGACAGGAAATCCGGGAAAGCAAGAATTGTTTGCAGAATTGGCAATGAGATGACAATTGAGGAAATATTCCACTTTTATAGAATGCAGCAGTATCTGCTGGCATGTTTTAATGAAATTGTGGGTAATCCGATATTTGCGTTACATCATGCAATGTGTTTGGGTCTAGGTACTGTTGGCGCGTATGTTTGCATCAAGCACACAAATATGTTGTTAGTTCCAGGAAATCAGGTTGCAATTGCAGCATTTGTTTTTCCCATTTTTATTGAGTATGTAGAAACAGTATTTGTTTCAGTATCGCAAGAAATGTCTGAAGAATTTTTGCGTAACTTATATATCTTACAGAAAACCCATTGCTTGTACAGTGTGAACGAAGTCCAAAATCAAAAAAATGGACAGAATGGTTCTGCAAATATGATTAAAACAGTAAAGCGACAAGAGTTGAAGAAATTAAAAAAAGAACTGGAAAGTGTTAGGCCGTTACAAAGTCAAACAGCGTATCCGTACTACAAGATTACAAAAGGGAATTTTCTAGAGTTTGGAAATTCTTTAGTTGATTTACTTGTAAACTTTTTCGTGTATACTGCCTAGTTCATCTGTAATGCAAATCGATTTAATTGGTGCAATGTCCAATTGCAGAATTTAACTTAACAAATTTGAAGCGTAGGTATACATTTTCGGAATAAGGCTTTTTGAATCTTTTTGACAATGCTGAAAACCTCATGTCAGTATATTATGTTTATTTTTACCACATTATGTTTTAGTTCTATTCGTATAAAATATTTGCCTTCAAATTCCAGTAATAAAATTTTGGTTGTTATAATATCCAACTTATAACAAATAAATTCTAGTTTTAATTAATTGCTGTAATAAACGTATTGCTTTGACGCATACAAATTTTTTCATTTGTTTTAATATAAGTTAGTTATTTCAATTTGTAAACTAATTTGAAGAACTCAATCAACCGTCGTAGCAAAGAAAACGCAATCAATTCTGCACAGCCGTTGTATCTTTCTTTACTTTATTAAGGTAAATATTACTTTTTCTGATTGTTATATATGGCTTACAAATCTACTATCTACCTCATTTGTTAACTTTGGTTTGGAACATCGTACTATCAGGCTTATTGATTTAATAAAGGTACATGCCGAAAAGTGTAGCGGAAAGAAAGACAAATTTCTACTTTTTAAAATTTCTCTCGTCTTTTTGTTTTCTAAAATAACCAGAACATGAAATATCCAAGATAATTTGTATTTGGTAGAAAGACGTGGTATGGTATCAGTTAGATGTGAAAAATTAATTAGATCAGTTGTTAGCAAATCTGAACCTTGTTAACCGAGTCCTCAATTGAAAATAGTTTAAGTAATAAGTAACATATAGAATTGTCAAAGATTATAGCTATTCACCTAACGGTAACGAGAAAATTATTTCATATATAAATATAGCACATATAAGTTTATCATGTATAAGTTAGCATCGCATTCTTGTATTTTCTTAACTGCAAACAATGAAAATAGAATCTTCAAATGGTATATGTGCTGGTATGTCGAATGTAATCCATCAAAGTACTTAAAACAAGAAAAAGTTCGTAAATATGAAACAGTTTGTGCTATTAAATTTGTGTTGGAACAGCTGATGCTATACTACAACTGTCCCCAAACTTGGAACATAAGATGGTAAAAAAATACTTCCGAAGGACCACTCACACGATGTGAGACAATTCTGGAACTCCAAATGCAGTTGAATGCTGGGTGCACTATTCCAGAGGATGGAAAATAAATAGCAAACGATTCCAAATTAATAAAAGGAACTTCAACTTTATTACTTTCCGAAAATAGACAAATAGCGGGTGCTTTGCTAAGTGCCTCTAGTCCGAAGACCGACTTTCTTCTCTTTCTTGGCTCAACCTGAGAGTTTTTGGCTTGCTCTGCTGGGTATGATGCCTCAAGAGGACTAATGACAATTCACAATTCTCATTCCCTTTTTATACTGTGACTTCCAATGACAATTCGAACTCTAACCGGATGCGCAAAATATTCAATAACAAAGAAAAGTGCTTCGAAGTGGAAGTTGACCCTTCCTCACAAAGAACGCACATTTGCACCGGAATTAGAACGTTCCACTTAACAAAGACAAACAAAGAAACGTTCACAAAAACGGAAGTCACGTTTTCACAATCATCATTCCTCTTTGGGTACAAAGTACATAAGTTCAAGTTTAAATAATATGTACCTATTTGCTACGATCATGGAAAATCACACCGAAATTACACGTTTTCCATGAACAATGAAACAAAGAAAATATTGAAACTTAATAAATATTCCATGGACTTCGAATCTTCATTTCTCCGGAACAACAACCATGTACGCTTTTTTCTAGCAATGTAACTCCTATTCTATCTTCAAATGCATTTGCCTTTTTTACATTTGTCTTTCTTTCCTATTTGACTTTTTGTACTTTTGTCCTGTTTTCCTATTTGTCTTTCTTTCCGCTTTGCCGTTTTTTCCTTTGGTCTCAATTCCGTTTGACTTTTAGAATTTGACTTTCTTTTCGGACACGATTTTGAGTTGCTTTTAAATGCAGCTTGTCATATTTTATTTTCTCATCGGTGTGGTGAAGTTTATTGGAATAAGCGAACTCAGTATTTCTTATTTAAATTTAAAAAGGCGGCCGACAAAATTTACGGATTCGAATTTATAACGTACAATGTACATGGGCTGTTACACATTGCATATGACCGTTTAAATTTCGGAAGCTTGGATAATACAAGTACCTTCAAGTTCGAATCATTTAAGCAAAAAATTAAACGTATTCTTAGGGCAAAACGTATTCTTGCTTATCTGGAACAAGCCTTAAATAGGATTAGCGAGCTAGAGAGTACATTTGCTGGACCATGTAAACCAAAGAATGCAAAACTTACTCAAAAGCGCGGTAATAATTGTTTCATATTAAAAAATGATAAAATTATTCTAGCTAAACTCGTTAAAGATAATGTTGTCCAAAAGTTTAGAAAATTTGTAAACTGTTCAAATTTAAGGATTATCCATTTGACAGCAGGGAGATAGGTATCTATTATGCGTGTCAATTGTCCACCAAAATTTACGATGTAAAATATGATCTAACTGATATACACTTCAAATATGTATGTTTACCATTTAAATCGAATTATATTTGTATACCTTTGTTACATTAAGTTAATGTTTAAGAATAAAACGACTTTTTCCTTGCAATGGCGATTTAAACCTGTGTTCCTCGATTGATGTCATTATCGCATTGAACCTTTTCCAAAATCTGAAAATTTTTTCCTGACCATCTCAGAATTGTCCCTAAATTGCTAGGCTAGTTGGACACTTATAGTATATTACAAATATAAAGTATTAGCCCGCTAGGAATTGTCACTGACGACAAATTGCAAAAATATGCAAATTTTAGGGACTTGTGGCAGTACGCCTGTAACCTTTTTGTTTTTAACTCCAAATCAACCAAACTTTAGGAGTTGCTACATAATTAAAGGATCTATCCTTCTGCAAAAACCACATTTTTGTGTGCACTCTTAAGAAAATGGCATGACATGTTTCACAAAAATTACGAATTTTTGGAAAACAACTCCAATTTTTGAACTTAATATTATCAGAATATAATATTTTCCGAAAATAATTTGTTGGCCATAAACACGCCTACAGCAGCTACATTTTGCAAAAAGCAGAAAGAAAAAATATTCAGTGGTTTTCGAGAAATTAGGTCAGGAAAAAATTTTCAGATTTTGGAAAAAAAGGCTCAATGCGATAATGACATCAATGGAGGAACACAGGTTTAAATCGCCATTGCAAGGAAAAATTCGTTTTATTCTTAAACATTAACTTAATGTAACAAAGGTATACAAATATAATTCGATTTAAATGGTAAACATACATATTTGAAGTATATATCAGTGTCCAAGTGTCCAACTAGCCTAGCAATTTAGGGACAATTCTGAGATGGTCAGGAAAAAATTTTCAAAATAGAAATTGATATATTTCACCCTTTTCTGAGTGTTCCCCCCTTGTTAGTTAGTCGTTATGCTGTAAACCAGTCAAACAGAAATTCGGATATTCCGGAAGTTAGTCTTATACACGAACATCAAAAGGAGGATATGAGAAACATGAGAATCTTGAATGATTTAATATATTTCGGTTTCATGTGTTTAAGCTTACTTGTGTTTTCAATTGGCATCCAAATTCGAAAATATAAATTTGAAATTGCTCAACTATTTAACATTGTGTTCTACACATGTCAAACATTAATAGGTAAGCTTTGGCGCATACGTTTTCCATTTGCTTGATATTAATCCTTGATGTAAATAATTACAGAAAAGTTTCAAAGGAATATTCGGTCCAACCCTGTTTGGCATAAAGAAGTCCTCCGGTTTAACCAAGTGTCAGCGTACTGTATCATAGTTCTTGCAACTGGTGCTCTTTTGCTATCCTTGGAAATGGCTTTGCTACTATTTCAACCAATATCCCCAATAAATCAGCTGTTTGCAATTGTTTTAGAAATTATAATTTTAGAATTGATAAAAAAATCAAACCAGAATTAAAATATGCACTACTCACTTTAATCTTTAGCTATATTGTTCTCAGCGGAAGTGATAATATTATTTTACCACTATTTATACTTTATTTTCGTTGCACAACATAGTGGTATGTGTTACTAAAGCCAGAAAATCTATCTTACGAGAAGAAAGCGGGTAAAGCCCAATTTAAGTGCAAAATTTGTAATCTAATGTTATTAGAGGAGATCTTTGGGCTTTACAAACAACAGCAATATAAGTAGTATGTAAATGAACACCCAATGTTGGGTGTTCGAGTGGTTTTTCCCACGCTCATGACGTCATCAGCGTCACGGCGTCAAGTAGTAAACGCTTCGTTTTACATATGGATTCGCAATATGACTAATTATAAGAATATCTAAGATGTTTACATTCTTTCATAGAATTACATACTTAATGTTTACATGTGTTGATATTTTATTTAATAGTAGTTTAATTACAAACTTGTTTTAATATAAGAACCTCGGCTTATCAACAGCAAAATACATGACACTGCTACATTTATAAAATAGAATTAATAATTCTGAATTATCAGTCACGAAATTTATGCATGTTCATATATTATAGTAAATTTCATACATACTAATGACTTGTATTCAGTAACGTAACAGTAACGATACGAGAACTATAATGACGGAAGAAAACGTTAAGAAGACACTGCAACTCATAAGGGGTGTTTACCCTTCGAGGTAGGGAAAATATCCCGACTTCGGAGTCTGCGGATCGGGGACCGCTGCTGCTGTGGCTCATCAGGCGGAGACAAGTAGACAGTGCTTGCGCTGTCGCTGCCCCATCAGCAGCGACGACGGTACGGTCAGCGTCTTCTTCGCTGCGGCTGCTGTAGCTGCCGTACTCGTCATCGCCATCATCAGTAGTATTGGCAGCAGCAGCAGCGACAACCAGAAACGGGTTGGTAGATGTGTGGGTTGATGGTGGAGGAGAGAATGTAGGCTGAGTGGTGATGAGTGGGCGCATTGGTGGGGAAGGGTTTGCTCTTCCAGCCCTCTGGCAAAAGGGTCAATGTACCTTCTTGAGGTATGAGCGATCTTTTCTCAAATTTCCAGTGATCCCGGTTTGCTGCCCGCAAAAGCTGTCGTGCTCGCAAGTCCAGCTCCGCTCAAAAGCCAAAGAACGGTGTTGCACCGTTATATTCATTTTCATGATGCCGAGCGAATTTATGGGGTGATATGAGATGTATGCAACCTACTATAACATGTTTATGCAGTGATGCTTTGCGAAATACGATTGATTTCAATCGTTCTTTCTATGCTGCTGAGCAATGTTTGTTAATTTTCGGTGCGATGAAAATCAGAAGTACGGACTAGCATCACGATAATAATGATGATCATGCATTGAATCATCTCTTCAATTTTTCTATTCATTTTCCCCATTTTTCTTCTGTTTGTTGTTGCTTCTGTAAGTGACCCAAAGAGTTTATATCTATCTATTTAATACATTCTAAACACAGTGAAAACAATTGAAATTGTTATATTTTATTGTGCTCGTACCTGAAACCAAAGACTTTCTCAAAAGAGGATTATCAAAAACAAAAACATTGTATTTTAAAGAACATGTGCAACGTATTTGTATTTGTTAAGGTGTAAAGAGACATCACTATTTTATTCTGCCCCATCAAAGAAAATATAATGCAAAAAGAAAAAAGCAAAGCTTCAAGCTATCCGTATAGTATTTACTCACAAGCACAACACCATCGAGATATTTTTTCATGTAATACCTTAAGTTCAATGTAAAGAGCCAAACAAATATTGATTCGGATTCATCAGATTTTTCAGGAGCATGCTCATGTACCTGAAACACCCATTTTCCCGAATTGTTGATGTTGGAACCTCTTACCAAGTTTCTCAATCGTGCCATAGCAGCTAGTACCTGGAAGCTGTGTTGCCTTTCTATCATCGTCTATAAAGGCAGGTATCCTTAAATATGGCATTTAAATTTAAACTAAATGAGTATTTAAAAAAGTATTACATGATGAAATAAAAGTACAGCTAAATAACAAGGTATTGTTAAAGGTTGATTGAGTGTACTGGGTATCCTTTTAAAATTATGCAAGATAATTAGTATGTATCGTCATTTGTAACTTGTAAAATATGTAATCTCCTAATTATTTCCCGTTGATGATTGCTAAGAAATTGAGAAAGGAAACGTTTCGCGTCTGCAAGTGCAATAAGAACAGGATTTAATTAATCTGTTTTTTGAATCTTTCAAACTCCCTCCTGTAGGAAACAAAAAGCTATACTTTTCTTCTAAAACTAGTTGTCTGCAGATTGTTTTGAATCTATTTTCAGAAATGGTTTCATGTTTTGCGAACCAAAGAATTTTGTTATTCGCATGTAACGTATTTCTTTACTGCAGAGCCTGCAAATGTAGTTTTTAGATAACCGTGCACAATCTTTTTTACTGAACGTTTTGAAATTATGATTAGTTTGGCGCTTGAGCATGATAAATTTATTGTCTATTGCGCTTGAAGTTGTGTGAGCATCCCCTGCAATTCCTTGCATGTTTTTAATCAAATACCTAAACTTTTGATATGGGTTTCCAGCATATGTTGCCTAAGGTCAGAATTAGACTTTGTTTTGCAAAATAAACAATCCCATACCCCAACGCTAGCCTTTACTACCAAATCACACATAACACTCTCACAAAGCCTAGCAAACTCATCTAAAGACCTACCACATTATCGTTCCCTATCTATGACAGTTGGCAGATGATTATTGATTATCTGAACAATGCCATCCCTGAATAATTCGTTGAAAATCAGGCACTTTGAATACCCATCCTCTGAATGCTTCAAGACGTTTTGACAGACAAAGACTTCACTGTGCAACGAGCTGTCGACAGTACTTTGTTGTAATGTGTATTGTGTTACCCCAAGACCAATGTTTGTGGTTGCTAGCTTGTCGGCTGCTGTGATAACACAAATTTGCAAATCCATTTTTAATGATTCATTGCTTATTTTAATGAAGATGCAAAGAATTTTGTGACATACTAATTGATTTGATAATCGACTGCAAAATACCAGCAAATTTGATGTTAAAGTCATCAGAATCCCAGTTTTTCATGTAAATGTTATTCCAGAATTCATAGCTCGCTATGTCGCCAGAATAGATAATTAAAGTTGATCTTGATAATAAAGCATTATTATCAGATATTACTGGTTCACAATTTTCACACAAGTAAGCGAAGAAATTAATTGTGTCGTCAGGAAGTCCTGCTTCAAATATTATATCGCTTGTAAAAAACAAGTTTAAATATCGCAAGAATAAGCGTTTTGCGTCTATTTGTAAATGTTCAAATATCACATTGACATTTTTGGGTGTAGATTCAGAACTTTGACAACTTGTTGATTCACCACAGAAAAAAACATTCTTTTCTAAATTTACTACCTAACGTGAGATCCATTTTTAAATAAAACACAATAGGTGATTAGCCAAGAGTATCAAACTTCACAAATGTGGTATGGTCTCTTAAATACTTCTTAAAATCTCTCCTTGACACTGGCCCTACACTATAAGCTATCAAAGTTGGCAGCTTCAAAAGTAAGAGCTATCTTCATCTTCATCTCTGATGATGGTGGATTGGACCTTCACTAATCCATTTTATTTGAGTCCCTTATATGCAATGTTGAACACGTACAAAAAGTCGTACTGAACGACCGTACTTTCGTGCATTTGCAAAAATGCTCATCATGTAGTACTACCGTACAGTACATTTACGGTAGTACTACATGACGCAGAGTATATCGGTGGGAATATTTCATGCCATGTAAACTTAGTGTTTAATTGACATTCATTAACCCCAATTTTTGTTGGTGTGAATAGGTTCTTCCCTTGATCCTTGTATATCTTACAAAACAGGACATTCAGAGTCTTATGCGTGTTTGTCGGCATTGGAGGGCAGGACAGACATGGTTTTAAGCAACATGCACTCTTCTAATGGGTTATTTCGTGGGAGGTCATCTTGGATGCCTTACACTCAACTTACATACGAAAAAAGGATACTATTAGTGTGAGTTTGGATTCGGAATCTAAAATTGATAAGTTTTTAACTGAAGTGAATCAGCTTCCAAAACAACTCAGAACTGAATTGTGTCCATTCGTCGGTGGTGCAGTCTGCTTTAGTCCAACTCTGTTGTTTCCTCAAACGGACGACGAAAAGTTAGTCGTAACTAAATTCTGGAACATAGCAATCGAGGTACTCAGGATATTTGGTAACCACATCATCAAAATTCGAATCAAGTGGACATCTGATACACCTCTGTTTTACATCTTTTTGTCACAGATGAGCAAGTACTGTCCTAATTTGGTGTATGTGGAATTAGGAGGATTTATAAACCAAATTGTCTTGCACTTGTTCAGAGAGCATAGAATTAGCCAAGAAAAAAGAAAATTTCCTATTCACAAACTCGAAAACTTTTTAAATTGGTGCAATATCAAAATGAATAGCACATTACACGTCGAACTTTTTAATATACAGTTTTATTGGTTCCTAGCTGAATAATTACTTCTTCAGGCCGATTCTTTTCATTAAAATTAAGTTTTCGCACAAAAAATTACATTAAATTAAAAGAACTTTTTTGGCAAAAATGCCATCGCACTGTTGTGCTTTCGTCAGTTAAGTAACATTTTACTTGTAATTGACTGATTTGCATTAAACAAATGAACAATGAAATGACTAAATTGCAGCCTAAGATAGATCATCACCAACATCATGCAAGTGGTTATCTGCTTTATGAAGCCCGAATTTTATCTACAAACACCTGAGGATGTGCAGTCAACACATGATAATGGTTTCGTTTTGTGGTCTTGCAGATAAAGTTGCAATAGACGCACTTCCGTTCATTAGGGCTTTTTTAAGGTTTCCTTTATGTGTTTTGACATCTCAACCTTTTGGACATAATTGCAAATATTGACCAAGGTTTGGCTTGATAATGTGTGTGATTTTGTAAATGCCATGCCATATGCTCTCGCATCTGCACATTCAAATGTGCAGATGCGATAGCATATTGAGGAGTAACATACTTTCACCCCACAGTTGCATTGGTAGAGTATATTGTTTGTTTCAGTCACAATTTTCATGCATTTTTTTCAAGAAAGCAGGTATGTATGTATAGACATGCTTTGAATGTGAGAGGTCACCCACCTCAACCAAGTTATGCTCAATCAGATCTTCCAATGGTGTTGATGAATTAGAAATCGCGTCTTGGATCATCTTTTCCAACACGGCAAAGAGTGATGAAACTACATGCCTCTTGGCTGCTTTGGCTCCCTTAAAGTGATTTGAGCAGAGCTCACACTTATAAAAAATGCACTTGTTAAAATTTTTGCAACGGATTAGCGACCCTATAACCGAATTGACCTTCTCTTCAAACTCTTTCTCCTCCATTTCATTCTTCTTAATTGATGCAAACAGTATTCCAGGGTGATAATTTATCACATGAAATATTATATGAGAAAGGCTAACACTCTCACTGCAAATTGAAGCTTACTGGTGAGAAGACTGGGTTTAAGTGAGGGAAAACATCCGCTGCAGATTCTATTTTGTCATGTGAAGAGCTTCTAAGCTGTTGGGGGCGTAACAGAAGATATGCCTATATATAGTTCATGCCCATGCACTGGATACGTACACTGGAGATAGATAGGAGGAAAAAGATAGCTCTGAAGTAGATATTTTGCCATAAAGACCAGCTTTGTGTAATCGTTTCATGAAAAAATGAGTAGTGATAAGATTATGGTTAAACCATTAAACTTATTCATTAATTTTTTCGGTTAAAATTTGTATAAAATGGCATGGTTGTTCGATAAAGTGTTTTGGAAAGACATTGTTCTTAGGAATACTTGGATTAGAACAAAGTAACATATTTTCAGAAATGATAGGTTTCAAAGCGAGGTTTTAAAAGGGATAATTAAGATCAATTAAAATTTTATTTTTATGTGTTTATAGCTGTGTTCCTCGGATTATCACATTATTTAATGATGAGGAACAAGCTGTTTTTACGCAACAGTTCAGCCAAATGGATGAAGGAAAGCATACTTTACAAGCAAGTGAAACAATGCAAGAACGAAAATGATGCGGAAAAACTGCTTACTATTCTGCCTGCAGGGGTACATTTTGACGACTATTTATACAAAATATGAGTAATAATCAATTGATTTGCTTCCACAGTTATGGCATACTATCGTTATCAGCCTTTGGAACAAGGACGAGGAGACATCCTTATCCAGTGCCAGTTCATTTTTCTGGAGCACCCTTAATGATATGTATCATAGGCAGAAACTTTCCTTTAGGAAGGTAAAGTATTCAAGTTTTCTTTAGCTTTTCTTTGTTTTTTATAACTCTACCTATATAATATTTCCGATCTGTGTGTGTCTGCGTAGGTATTCCCGATCATTGACGTATACTTGGACCGAAATGATATACTTTCTCTACGTCAGGCGTGCAGGCCGTGCGTGTAAGTTGTGGAATAATGCAATAAGTGATTACTACGAGGGCAGAGGTGCAAGAGAGTCCTACAAACGGCGTTTAGTGAGAGTGGATTATACTTTTTTACCGAAACTGGTGCAGCTACAATTAGTACAGTAGAAGATATTAAGCTAATCGAATATAAAGTTCATTGGTCACGCGGAAAAATGGCATCCATCCTGGTTAATGCAAACCAAAGTTTTCCGCAGTTATAATGTTTCCCAATTATTTAATGCATTTGAGATATTGCGTTATTAAACTGTAAAAGTCGAGATGCAATAAAGCTTTCACTTCATTTCTTCATCACCGCAGAACCTAACCGACTTTGCAGAAGGAAGATGAGTCATGATTTCAGTTCGATGTCTTGCAATGTGTTTTGTTATACCGTTGCAGTCGTCAAAAACAGAGAAGACTAGACAAGGGACGTCAGAGGGCAAGTTAAACTCTAGCTTATTTCAATTTGGCATTTGGTCAAACGTGACGCATAGAGATGGGAACAGAAGAATATCCTTTGTAACAATTGCGTCCTCTCCGTGAATTTGGCAACGTATGTAGTACTCAGTCATGCGCCCATTCCTTGTTTCAACAATGTATTTTAGTATGTTGCCATGAAGTATTTTTGCAGGACATACTTTGCCGATTTCATTGGTAATAGCGCTAGCAATAAAACGCGAGAGCTTGGAAGTCTGTCTGAACAGTTTGAGACCAAACCTGATCTTCTTAAGGTTGGAATGCATCTCCTCATACGTAAGAAGTATGTCGAAATTCCTGGAGCGTATGGTAGAGTTTCCTTTTTCAAGAAATGTTTGGATGGAAACATTGTCGGATTCCACTGGCATTGTGTAGTTTGCGACAGTATTAGACCAAATGCTTTCCTGTAGATAGGTAAAGCAAATTATTATGAAATTGTTTGATCAATTTTACTTTTATAATGTAGGACCCACATCATAGAATGCCCCTGGGGCTCCGCCTATCGACCAAATATTTAACATGTTATGAGTATTGTTTGGAAGATACAAAGTTTCATGGATAAGATTAGAGATGGCAATCTGGTTTGTACTGGGAATAGCAGCAGCTTTCGCTTCTACACCTTCATTTGTAACATATATGAATAGGCGTCCACCAAGGACGGACCGAAGCCTGCAAGTTTACACTATTTCATTAAAATGAGGCGATAATTTAATTCCAGTGTATAGTTAGACACGTACCTAATGGAGTTGCCGAATTGCTTGCAAACTGCCAAGTATTTTTGGATGATAGGATATAAATCCAAAGAATACCATTTTGGTAACAGGAAAGGAATAACCATTGCGAGCTTCATTTTCATGCTGGAGTATTGTAAAAGTTTCTCTGCTTGTGAAAAAAGTGTTGGACACTGACATGCGCGGCATATATAAGATCATGCTTTTGTATGTTATATAGTTATATTAAAACTTTTGCGTACCCTAATTGCTTGGTTGATTTGCTTTACAAAAATTTAGAATTTGTAAAGCTAAAAAATAGTGGTGAAAACTAAATTGTTTGCACTTTGCTTTAATTGCAAAGTCCGTTTGCAATGTAAAGTGCAACGTGCAGAGGTTTGATGGGAAAAGCTTCCAGCCTTTAGTCAGATTGGCATTAGTTTTATCACAAATAAGTTTAATTTGCTTCCTGGAACTTTTTATTTCCACCTTAATACTTTAATTACCAGACAATGGGAAACCGATATAAGTAGACGTAGTCGGTAATGATATGGGTGATGGCGAAACAATAGTAAAAGAGTTGCGACGGCATATTTTACATATATCAGGTTAAAATTGTATACCTTTTTATTTTGCTTAAGGGGACACAAGACGGGGGATGGAAACCAATAGTCACTATAACTTTTTAAATAGCTATTTTCAATGGGAAAAATGTGACGTTGGTATTTTGCAAAAAATGAGATAGTTGTAGTTTTCCTATGACATTGAGGATACACCGCTTTGTAGAAAAACGCTTGCTCTTTCCAACGATATCAAAATCATAAGTTTTAAGCCTAACGTTTTTCCGAAAAACGGATTCAAAAATGCATGAAAATACAATGGTTTATACTGTTCTGCTTGCAGACCATTTTTCTCCCAAACGATGAAAGCTACAGGAACGATTTTGATATCATTAGAAAGAGCAAGCGTTGTTCTACAAAGCGATGTATCCTCACGCAAAACGTTCAACTATAAAATGCTCATTTATTGAGATAAATGAAGCAAAGTTGGAATTTGCTATGTACTTTGACCGGTAACCAAATGATCTGAGCCGTCGCCGTAGTAATCCCTCTTAATATTAAGTTGTTAGGGAAAGTCTGAAAGTTTGTTGAGTAAGAATGATATGTACTTTAAGGTTTATTCCAATCAACGTATCCACACTGAGATTGTAACTAAATAATAACCTTTTGCGTCGCAAACCAAGTCCTAAGTTCTGATATAACAGCACAAAGCCAGGTAGATGTAACTTGTTTATAATACAGCAGCATGACGCAAAAATCAATTTAAAACAATTTATTAAGTATCGCTAAGATACTTGATAATATTGTGCTCCGGCCGTCCGGCCGTCCGGCCGTATGGCCGTCCGCCCGTACAGGTTTTTTAACACCAATGGCTGAACCGATTGCGGCCAAACTTGGTACACAGATACTATAGCACCTTAGCCACAACCCTATTGAATTTCAGGTCAATAGGTCAACTCTAAAGGTCAGAGGTCACCAACGGTAAAATATTTTTACATAGGACATATATCATGCGACACATGATTTTAGGTCAGTTTTTTACCAGGCCTCCGATGGTGCAGTCTGTTTTTCAAAGTTCAGGCACTAAGGCCCTGTTTCAGGCTCTTTTTGTTGCCAGATACAGCATTTATGCATTTTCTCCGTAACAGCTGGACCGATTACAACCAAACTTGGTATACAGATAGTACATGACCTCAGCCACAACCTTATTGAACTTGAGGTCAATAGGTCAACTCTAGGTCAGAGGTCATAGCGATTTCGCAACTTTTCATAATAGGACCTATAGCATACGACACTTGATTTTAGGTCAGTTTTTGACCAGGATTACGAATATGCAGCTGGCTTGTAAAAATTTTAATTGCAAGGCCCTAATTTAGGGCCTTAATTGCGAAATCCAACATTTTTACAGGCTACATGCTATGCGACACATGGTTTTATCAGCAGCTATGCTACTTAAAGATGCTGTTTGGTAGTTGAAATTGTCACAAGACAATTTTGGTATTTTTCGTTTTAACATCATTTTTTGAACTTTCGGAACAATATGCAACTTAAAACCGCTACGCTACTTAAAAATACGTAATTTTACGTATGTAATTGTCACGCAACAAAACAAATATTTTTCATTTTTATAAATTTTATTAAACTTTTGAAATTGTATCGTAACAAAAACTACTTCAAACCTAAATATTTCTATTTATTATTAGATAAACCAAAAAGATTTATTCAAATTACTTTATTCATACAGTTAATTATGTGTACTAGAAATTTACCATGATACACAAATACCACTGTGGTCACTAATATACGTATCGTATACTGACGCATCCATTGACTGCTTCTTTGCAAAACAGACGTCGATTTGGGAGCCCAAATCAGTTGTAGGAGTATCACCAAGCCTATTAGTCATGCCGAATTTTTCAAAAAAGCTGGTTAGCAGGGCTCGGTTTTCCAACATGTTAATGTTAATATCCCCCAATAAAACTATCTCAGAAGTTTCAATTGTGTTCAGGAAATCTTCAAGACCGTCCAAGAATCCTCTAGCGCTGAAGTTAGGGTGCTTGTAGCATATCACAACGGTGCAGTCCTCAAGCGTAAATGACACAATAAAGTAGTGTTTGCTTCCATCTTGCCGGCCAATGCTGCTAACATTCGCGTTTCCTTTGCCTATCACAAAACAAGAAAATATTAATTAAATATTTCTGATTCATAACTACACTTTAAAATGAAATTGTATAGGAAAAAATAATACTGAATATTACCTTTTTTGAACAATAGAAATCCAACTGAGTTTGTCGTACCGTTAACAAATTCACTGTTCTTACGTGCAAAGCATCGGTAATCAGGAATATTTACAACGAAATTCTCCAGAATGTGTGGCTCCAAAAAAAGCAGATGGGTGCTTGCCATAATATTTTGATCCCGACATAAGTGGCTTTGGTACTTGGGAAAACTTCGCACATTTTGAAAGTAAAAACGGTACTTCTTCTTGCTCTCGACAAACCATAGCATTTCGAATTTGACGGGATTGTCACGTAACAAGGCCATTTCTCGGGACACGTCATCATCGTCACCAGGGTACCGTGTAGGTTTAAATTCTCCGTCGATGTAAAGACCTGTCCTTGATGTAGCTCTACTGCAAGCAACGTAGAATTCTGGACGTTGAAGAGCACGCCTAGTACACACTACCACTTGTTTCATTGATGACCCTTGCGATTTTGCAATCGTCATTCCATTGCAGGCGGCCAAGGGAATGTTCTGTCGGTATATGGTCATTCCTCTGGTTTTTTTCCAACTTCCAGTCAAAGCACGTTTGAAACGACCAATGGGAGTCCAGTTCTCCGAACCAGGCTCAGTATTAGGATTATTTTGGAGTCTTCCTCTGGCGGCACTTCCAATTAGTGGATGATCAAATTCAAGCCATGCTGTCTTTGGAATTACTTCTCCAGACGCTGTCCTCCCATACTCAATTTTCCGCAATTTACCAGTGGATCCGTTAAACAAACCGTCCGACACGTCTAAATTCGAAGTGACGAAGTAAAGTGCGTCCACTTGAAGCTTAACTATGTAAGGCATTCCAGCGGTCTCTGTGCGTTTCCATGTCTTTACATCTTCAAGCAGCTGTCGTCGTCGGGCAGCACTGGCATCACCTAAAATATGTTGTTACGTGACATTCATAAATGTAAACAGCCCAAGGTGAAAAGTAAAAGCATTCTCTGAAAATCTATATTGTTACGTGACAACTTACCTACCACCTCATCAAAAGCAACCGATATTGCTCGTTCCGTTGTCATTCTATTATGCAAGGCATTATTGTAAACATCACATTCAGAATTCGTCTTGAACAGGCAGATTGCGTCCTCAGGAGGCTGTAGGTCTGGTGAAATCTCTCTTTCCTTCATAAGAGCTATATCTTCAGCATCCATAGTCCCCTCTGCCATATTATTCAACGCCTTACAAAATTCCATTTCTCCTTTTTGGCGCATGATTTCGTCAAGTTCGTAAAATTCAAATAGCTCCCACAGTGGATTTCGAAGTGGTGGCATATCCGATTTGAAGACAAAATAATTTGCTCCTCCGCAAAATGGTGCAAGCTGACGAAGGTGGCCTACTGCAAGAACGCATAAACCGCCGAATGGGAGATGAGGGTTAAACAGCTGTCGAAGCCGCTGGTCAATCATTCTCAATTGGTTATAGCTGACCATACTGATTTCATCGATTATTATCAAGCGAAGGTCCTTAAATTTCAACCGAAGAGTGTTGGCTAAACCTTCATCCATTTTCCCCATATCTCCAGGTGACTGATTAAGAGGAAGACAAAGTGCATTATGTAATGTCATCCCAAAAACATTAAAGGCGGCCTTTCCTGTGGGGGCTGACACCATGATAGGTACACCGTTTGGGTCAAAATCAGGTCGACGGTTACAATACCGAAGAAATCCCTGCACGATAGCTGTTACAACGTGAGATTTTCCTACACCCGCTCCCCCAGTTAGGAATATGTGGAAGGGTTCACCAGGGTTTTTCAGACGGTGCAGAACATGATAAGTAATCCTTCGTTGTTTTGCGTTGAGAGATTCCATATGGCTATCATACTCTTCGGTGGTCAGCATTTTGGGAAGACAAAATCTCTCTGAAACATTTCTGGCTGCGTCCGTCTGATTGAGTTCTGCATCTGCTAGTTGTTCCTCTTCCACCAATTCCATATCATTTGCCACTCGTTCATGTTCCTCAGACTGCTCTTCAATGTTTTCCAATTCATGGATGAATGCTCCAAGAACACCCTCGTCAAGATCCATGTTGTGATAATAGTTTTTGGCATTTCGTAAAACAGTATCCTTGTTTGCCTCGTATTTTGAAATAGGGTCCACTTGAAGCAGATCCTGATCTTCATCATTCCATGGACAGAAAAGCATGAGTTGTTCCCGGAAGTATTGAGCTTGGTTTGATTTGTTAAAATGACGAAATCTCACAATCTTTCTAATTCTTCGCCTTGTCACGTAACCAGCATTATCCTTCAGTTGAAATGTAGTCACACTTTCAGGTACTTCGTCGCCTTAAAATAAAATTTAAAAATAAAGTTGTTACGTGACAATTAAAATAAATAAGTTCATAGTTTAAATGAACATAGAAAATTATTACCATCACTTTGTTCTGCTTCATCACTAGCCACTTCATCATTTTCAGCAGTAGCTCTCCGAGATTTTGTCTTCCTATATTGATACATCGCAGCAAAATCAGCCAAGCACACATCTTTCATTGCCTCTGGTCGCTTTACGTAATAATCCAGGAGTCCTTTTTGACAAACATCTTCACTGTCATCTGGCAATTGGTCCAACTCTTCCTTACTCTTCAGTATTCCAACTCTGTTTTCAGGTAAAGCTGTATTAATGTAAACTTCTGCCCGACTTGAAAATGTACAATGAAGGCCAAGTAGAAATGCAACCGCTTCCTGAGCAGAGATTTCCGTTCGTGTCATCAAAATCTGGGCAAACTTTTTGAGGCATTCCACTGCAGATTTGTTTCCATGTCTGGCTTCGCGTATAATTGCCTTTAGAAGTTTAGATACTCCTGGATCTGACTTGACTATATAGCTGGCGCAGTATCTTGCACAAGAGAAAGCGTCCAAAACAAATTGAATGTCCATGTTGGCCCTCCATGCTAGTAGCAGTCTTTTGTTGTAATTATTTACATAAATATCACATGTTCGCCGTTTTAGAAAAACTGTGTCTCGTTCAATTGTAGACCGCACAGCGTCATAATATGAAGCTTCATCAATATCTAGTACACGGAGGAACTCGTTAAACGGTACATCTTCCTTAAATTTTCGCCCATATTCGGTCAGTTTGTCGTAAATTTTCTTGTAAATTTCCTTCAGTTTCTCCTTTTCTTTCTTGTCGGTAGATTCCGGAAGAGGCTTCAATATAACAGTTCTAGGCATTGGCGGTCTAGGAAAGCTGAAACGGCAGTTGGTTTTCTTTTTCCCTTTCTTGCAAGTGTCTGAGTGATTATGAAGTTGGTATTGAATCAATGTCTCAATTTCGCCTTCCTCGTCACGTTCACAAGTTATATATTCGTCGATGAATTCAATGACCTTTTGCTGTGACTCCAAGCAATCTGAAAAATATAAAAATTTAATTTTATTCTGACAACATGCACAACATATGATTATCATGTCACGTAACAAAAATATATTTCACCTGGATCATATGCTGGTGCATCTGGTATCCAGTACAATCCATGCGAATGGGGTGACCCTCGCTGTTGAAACTCAACGCGACTGTAGCAATCACCAACGCGATGAGGCTCAAACACTCCTTTATCCTTTTTGAGCAGTTCATTCAGCAAAGCCTTGTACTTGTGGTCAAAATGGCGCATGCAAGTAACTGGATCTGATGCAATTAAGTAGGCTTTTTCTTCGCGGCTCAAGTTTGATGCCTCCTCCTGGGTAATGTCCTTGTTGCGTAACACCTTCGTCAAAATGACCAATAATTCATTCCATTTTGTTTCGGCTGCAGACAAGGTAATGAAAAGCGTGCTTGGTCCAAGCTGTCGAACTTTGGAGACAAGTCGTTTCTGCTGGTGTTGCCAATACGCCGGGGTTGACCTCACTTGGCTGTAAACAGAGTACCCATCATTGTTTGCAATAATGTTGGAAATCCCTTCTCTGTTCCGAACATCCGCAGCTTTAATTCGTCCAGATGTGGTCCTTTCTTTCGTCTGGCGCAAACAGATGTTGTAGGCATTGCGTATCTTTTCGTTCATTGACTTTCGTAGGCTGTACAAAACTTTTTCCGGCTTGGCTGCTCTTCGATCATACCGGCGGAGCTCCGACTTGGCAATGTCTGTGTATGTCACCTTCGGTTGTCCCACTTCTTGATCGGGTTGTGCTTGGCCCGCGTAAATGGTTGGAAAGGATAGCCGTTCCGCGTCTGCGTCCATACATAATGGAATTGGAATGCGTCCCTCTCCTGGGGCCATCGGTATACCTTCGCAACTAGGGTCTATTTCGTTGAATACAAGGGTTTCTTGTATTGCCGGATTTTCATCTGGTTCACCATCTTCTTCATTTTCTCCATCTAAAGTCAGAACATTTATATATTATTCCTTTAGCCCCCAACAAAGCATTTAATTTGTTACGTGACATGCAAGTAATGTTTACCGTTGGTTGTAGCTTCATTTTCGGGGTCATCGCCAACCGTATTTTCAGTTTGATACCATTATTTAAGATAAACAAATTAATAAACTATACTTTTAAATTGTGCACGACGTACCAGAGTCAAATGTGTTCCAGTTTTCTGCCATAACAACATTATGCTTTTTATACAGTGGCGTTTCCAAAAGTACTTTGATAGCTCGGAGTACTTTAGATGGCGAAATTTTGTCATATATGTAGGAATGCTTGTCTGTACTCCTTCTTTGAAGAGAAACTTGAACCACTCCGGCTTGATCAAAATTTCTGGGAAGGCGAGAAACACAGCTGTCAAGATTGTTCTCCACATTGACAATGTTTCCCTTGATGGCCCATTGTCTGTCGTATCCCTTTAAAGCAATTATCATGAAAGGCAGGCGAAGAGAAACCAGTCTTTCTTCCAATCTGTTCAAACCCTGAAAATATATAATAAACTTTTGTAAACTTAGGAAAGCAGACGAGAAGGACAATTTATTTTGACTACAGTAATGGTCTGAGTTATGTTGACATCAAAGTCTTGACCAGCGTACTCAATTACCCCTTAAAACTGAATTTCACCCTGTTATGGTGCATTTAAGTATAGTGGGGAGCTGCCCCGGGGGGATCAGGGTGGTTCGGGGTAACCTGGGTACCAGAATATTGATCAGCGTGGTTGATTACCCCTGTGGACTGAGTTTCACCTATCTAGCTTAAAGACTTGTGGAGATATTAAGGATGTTGTATTTTTGCACTTTTCGCCCCCTAGCGGCTAATAGTGAACAGCTACCAAAAAACGGTTGTCATTTTTGAACTCAGGGGCATCAATTACCTATAATAAGGTGGACTTGTGATTTAAAAATATTTGACCTTAATTGGGGGGTGGGGGGTATTTTGGGGAAGGGGGGGTCCGGGGTCGACGGTTTTTTGCCCCAGGCGAGATTTAGTGACCAGAAATCCAATGGTGAAAACAGATTTTGAATATCTGTTGTGGTCTAGGAGGAGATCGCGCTACGGAAGGGCGGAAGAACGGAAGAACGGAGGAACGGAAGAACGGAAGAACGGAAGGCTTATACAGACTTGAAGAGCAATCTCAGAAAGCATACTGAGGTCTAGAGACCTCGTCTGCTTAATAAAATATAAAGTCAGGTATTAGCATTTTTTATTTGTTACGTGGCAATTTAAAAAAAATCACTTCAAATGCCAAATTGAACTGACACTTACCAATAATTCAGTTGGAATCGTGGGGAAGTCAAGGCCGTTGACTAAAGCTACCCGTGGAACCTTCTTGGTCCTTCTAATGTTTTCATGGCACGTGACACATAACCTGTGTGCCGTTTGCTGAACGTGAAGAACTTTATTTACGACTTCATCAGTGCATCCAAACTTGAGCAGCTTCTCTCGACTTGCAGGCCTTGTCGATTTGTAGTAGAAAAGTCCGCCACAACAAGAGCAAATATAGGTAGGTCCCTGATTAATCAGGGCAAAATAATATTCCAAATTCTTCTGGAAGGAGTCGTGCATGCTGCGTCTTTGTTTTGTGGGTGGTTCATCTTGTGCGTCAAAGTTCAATCGCCTGCGAGCACGCGTGAATTTGCCGTTTTCACTTTCGGGATTCCTAAGATGTTCCACATATACTGGAGTATCCTTAAGTCCAGAAAGTCTGGCGACACGTTCTTCGCTTTCACGGGCAGCAACTTCAGGATTACTTCTGTCAGCACGATGCTCTTGACGACGTCGCTCTAAATCCTTTTCAATAAACTCGGGATCCATCCTGGCAACCGACATCTGCAAAGCTCTATTTCGATTTTCCTCCCCTCTTTTCTCGGGGTTGCTGGCTCTTTCTTCTCGATGCTCACGGCGCCTCCGATCCAGGTCATTTTCCCTAAACTCGGGATTTTCCCTAGCTACCGACATCTGCAAAGCTCTATTCCGATTTTCCTCCCCTCTTTTCTCAGGATTGCTGGTTCTTTCTTCTCGGTGCTCACGGCGCCTCCGATCCAGGTCCTTTTCCCTAAACTCGGGATTCTCTCTAGCTGCCGACATCTGCAATGCCATAATCCGTTTTTCCTCTCCTCGTTTCTCTGGATTGCTGGCCCTTTCCTTCTGGTGTTCAACACGACGTCGTTCCAAGTCCTTCTCATAAAATGCGGGGTTTTTCCTACAAGTAGCCATTTTTTTAGCACGTTCTTCATTCTCAGCTTGTCGAACTTCCGGATTATTCGCCCTTCTCGAAGCTCTAGCAACATTCCTATCGGCTTCACTTTCCTTGTGTCTCCCCTGTTCACGGTTCTTTTGTGCCCTCTCCCTTTCTTCCTTCAGTTTCTGGCTCTCACTTTTCTTCTTTAATTTCGGCATTTTGAAAAAGTGCCTTGATTTTAGTTTATTTTGCCACGCAACAAGTTTCACTATTGAAAATTATTAGAAATAATTTCACTGACCAAAATTTAACTATTTAAGAAGTGTATAAATAAATAACTTTTGTCACGTAACAACTTTAAACTTTACTGCTTTTTTACCGTAACTAAATTTGGATGCGCAGGGTGAATACAGTAACAAGAACAAACCATGTGCAACGTGAATGATGAACGTGTTCTTGTACAAACTTGTGCAGACACGACGATGCTGGTGCTCCTGTGCATTGCGCGTTGTGTTCATCTCTTCTCCCTATGAATTACAACAACCACTGATGCTGATGAAAAAGTGAACGGCCACGAAAAACTACGGCTTTCATTTCCGCAAAATGAATAATTAAAAACGACCATGTTACGTGACACGACATGACAGATATTGGTTTTGTAGAAATTATATTGAGTAACATTATAATAATGATGAATTTTAATGTTATGAATGTGCGCATCAGGTAAACGAAAACTGAAAGCCAAACATACAATCATGAGTCATACTGTACAGAGTGCAAGATCTTAGTTTAATTTATTATCATTTTTATTATTTATTAAACTTTGCGATACTTAACTATGCTTTCTTAGAGCTTTATTATTTATGAATTCTTTTTAAAATTAAATTTTTCAACAACATATAACTTTATATAATATGCAATATTGCCAGTATATTCAAGCGTATAAGGGTCTGTAGTAGAAAAAGGAATATTTGAAGAATTTTTAATATATTTTACTTTTACTTGAAATGAAATGCTGAATAGTACTATGCTAAACTTCGGAGAACACGCATTCGGGGATTGCCATTTCCTAAACCATTATTTTCTCCAAATGCGTTTCTCCCATGGAAAACCCTGAAACGGTGGTGATGACGATGATCGATGAAACAATTCAAGCAACAGTAACAACAGCAGCACCAAGCGCATAAAAGATTTATATACAGAGTAACTATTAGCGAATGTTGAAACCAAAAAATTAACTTTCTTAAATTTTAAAACTTTTGATACACGTTGATAGTACGTGCTGAGAAAAGTTCTTTTTATCAGTGCTGAAGGACAAAAATCCAAATTTCTCTGAAATGGATAGTTCTGGGGTTGTGATTTTTTCCGTGAAGCTTAAGAGCTACATAAACAATTTAGTAGTGCATTTACTTCAAATAAAGGTTTGTGCAGTTTTTTGCAAAAAATAATTTTGAATAAAATTCAACTTTTTTCAATCTTTTAGAGGTTAAAACCGCGTCCAATTTTAGCTAACAGTCAAAACGCTGACAATTTTTTATGTCCATCTAGAGTAGTGTATTGTTGACCTATTGCAGCAAACCATGTGAAAAAATTCGATATACTTGATAAAATATGGGGAAAAGTGGAAACCGGAAGTGCTTTGAAAAATTGAATGCATTATAAAAATTGCGGGAGGTTTCTTGTTTGACAACATTTTAAAAATCTGAGTGTGTACAAGAGAGGTAAGTGTATAGGAATTCATTTGACGTATCAACTGTCAATATCCGACGGCGGACCACGGTGGACACCTTGGCTACTCTTGGCACATATTTTATTCAGTAAAACCTTGTGTTAAATTTCACAAAATTGTTTGTCGTTACGTATTTCTTAAGTTTTTATACTCTTGTAACAATAATAATTGTTTCTAAACCACGAAGCTCATTTTTAGATATTATACATGGAAGTCCAAGAATTTTTAAGAGAAGACGTTGCATTTTTAAAGATGCTCGGGAAATATCAATCGATAGCCTGTCCAGTAATTGCTTGTCTTTGTCTACTGCAAACGTTATATTTCCTCCTTTTTCTGTTCGAAGCTCTGTATGCAAAGACATAACGCAGGGAAGTTGAAAATACGAAAAACAGTAGACGCTAATATGATATTGGTAATCTAAATTCGGAAAAAGTGATTAAACTAATTGGCTTGTAATCTTGAGTATATAATTTAAAGTTAATGGTTTGTTATAAAAACTTACTGAGCACGAAACTAATCATGCTATCCTCGTCAACGTACACTGAAGTGTTTTCTTTCCCGAAGTAGTTAAATTTGAATCCCAGCTTTTGTTGCATACCCCGTTTATTGATATGGCTACAATTTAGTTTGTTGCATGTCAAAAACTCCTCAAGGGGTACTGATGCATCTACAAAACAGGTTTGTATGCAAAAACTTGCCAAAAGGAAACAAATTACAGGAAACTGCACAAGATTTTTAAAAACCATTTTGTTAAGACAATCAACTGCTTGCCAAAAACTATGTTGTTTGCTTGGATTCATTAAGAACACTGGCAGTTTTAAAATGACATAAACTAAATTTATACAAAGTATACGGTTGGTACTCTCAACAGCAGAACCAAAGGAAACATGTATTTACTAGATGGCACTAAAAGTGCAACAACTTGGTTGCAAACTTGAGAGCTTGCGCATGAAAATAATTGTCCCTATTAAAGCAATCAAGCCAATTGCATAGTCTGTGATTAGTTAAACATTGACGTCGATACAGCTGAGTGTTGACGTAAACTATTGAAGATGAACATACTTAGTAGCAGCAAAATGCGGTGCTGTTGTCAACCTACTGCGTGTTTAAGAACACTAAAACACTTATTGGGAATATTATTCATCAAGCAGGTAGAAATGATTTACTATTCTTGTGCCAAGTGAAGCATTCTCCAAGAGGATTTTGTCCAATATTTAAATCTTTTATTATTAGCATTTCTGTTACAAACTTTATCTAGACTAAAAGGCTTGCTCAATAAAAGACTCGAAGGCAATTGCCATTTTAATTACCAGCTAAATTTACTCGATTAAATTGATAAACGTTGAGAACGCCAGGTTTCACTTGAATTTACTTCGTTACGTTATTCACTTAACAAGATCAAATCAATTGCCACTCCAAAAGAGAAATCCAGCAACACAAGAGACCTCGTCCTATCAAAGAAATTTCTTCCTAGAAAATTCACCTTTAAAACTTGAGCAGTTTTCCAGTATTTCTGATTCAATTTCATTTTACCAAAACCAGTTAGAACTTTAATCATGTTTCTGTCACAATACGAATTCTTGATTGATAAACTTGTCGTATACACTTTACTTGCATAACGAAAATTTAACAAGATAACACTGATCATTGTAACAACAAAGTTGAGAAATACTAGAAGTGCCGGTGCATCCAGATATTGCCATCGAGATATAAGGAGAAAGAGCGATATGGACAGTGTTGCCGGTCCCATAAGAACATAGCCCAGAAATATGCTTTGTTTGTGTAGCTGATTGAATGTAATGCACAATATGTGAATTTGTTGATATATAAAGTGCACATTGTAGTAGTCCTTTGATCCATTGTTCCAAGTCGCTCTGTTAAATAAAAACAAACTCAATAGTAAAAAATATTCATGAATTTTTTAATTTTTTTTTACCTTTTGTATATCTTGATTGTAGCATGCTGACAAAACGAGCCAATCATCATACTGACCACCACTGCTAAAATTCCGTAGTTGCATATCACTCGGCAGGCTATGTAGTTGACCACAAAGCTAAATGCTCTTTGAATTCCATCAATTAGCCAAAGCTCAAGAATTTCCTGTAAATTACTGGCAATTTGCTGAAATACTGTTTTAGGTAACATGCTCCAGGACGTAACTGGAAAGATAGCAGTTCCCAACGAAAATATAATGCCGTTTGCGTGAATGCTGAACATGACGTTTTTTGTCAGAAATATCATAAACTTGGAGTTGACCTCCGAAGAAGTACACTCATATCGTTTTTCAAAATTTAGAAGATTGTTAAAATAGCCTGCTACTGATGCTGAGCTTTTGCCAAAGTGAATTGCAAATGAAATATGAAGTAGTGCAAATGCGGCTTTCCACACATTTAGAACCTTCTGTTCTAACCTTGGACTTTCCATGATATATTTGTAGACGTTCAGAGCAAAAACCAGCCCTAATGGAATCACATGATTTTCCAGTTAAGTTTTTGGGATGGTATTAAAACTACCTGCTTCTTGCGTGTCACACATATAATAGGGGAAGTGAAAGGAAATATATTTAGCTGTTCTACTAAATCCAAAGATTTTTGAACAAAGGGCAATAATCCCGAACTTATGAACATTTTTTAAACGTAGACGTGCTACATGACAGGCTACCAGAATCCGATTGGCAGTCTTTCAAAACAAGCAACAAACCCAGAGCTAACAGGAACTGGGCAAGTAGTGAAGTTGTACACGCAATGTTTGGACTGAATAACACTTCCAAAGTTCAAAGTTATGCATTCATATTTCAGTGAGCATAACGATTAGAGTTTGGAGACTCCTACAAGTTTCGAATTACAAATAACACAAATTACAAATAAAGATGCACCTTCTAGATTACATTGATAAACAGAAGTACATGCAAAACACATTACACTCGCTTGTGGTGCTACATTTGAAAGACGTTTATGGTTATTTTGCAAAAGAAATATTTTGCTTTTGGCTTTGAAATCTTTAATTTGATGGAAAAACTAGTAACACGTAAACGAGATTGCGTTATTCATTTAAGTGTGCAAGATAAATTTGAAAGGTTTCTCTAAAAATATTTGATTTTATTTGTTTAATGTTTTATATATTTGTAGTTTATTTATTAGGAAAAAGTCATTTGTAAATAATGTATTTTGTAATTTGGTTTCTTGTAGTTCTTTCCTGAGGCCTCTTCCAGCACTTATAAATGAAGCAACAAGCAGAAAACGTAGTCAAAACAAAAAAACTAATAACGTAGCAGCACGATATTCTTGTCAGCACCCATACCACAAATCGTTTGTTGTTGTCAAAATCTCACACATCAAAAACATATAAAATATTTAATAAGACCTTGCCTACATTCTTGTACTTTGGCCGCACGCGCGGTTCAAAGTCCGTTTTAATGTAAAAACAAACAAATGCAAACATTATGCTCCCATTATATAGTTGTATGCTTATTTGAGTGTTGTGTCACGACGTGATTAGAGCTATTAACTATCAGTTTATGTTGTCTTCGGGAAACTATCTTGTTATTACAAGCTTGTTGGCACATGTATCTATCTAATACATGCAAAACACAGTGAAATAGGAAAACAATTGAAATTACTATATTTTAGATCTGCGTGAAATTGGTTCCATACCAAACAAACAAATTTAATAGCGCGAGAATTCCTAAAGAACCGGTATCTAATCTAATTGTTTAAAGTCGGGAGCTTGTCAAGGTCAGAAACAAAAAAATGGAAAAAGTTCAATCGAAGCCGAAAAGTGTTTTGCGTTTGCGTTAGTTTCTTGGATTTGTAGGTGTGATTTTGGCAAACCTTCTGGCCTGAATCATGTTAGCAGACAAGTTTGACAAAATCATTACTAGCTTGAATATACTGAGTCACGTAATAATAAAATGCTGAGGGTAAATTGAAAGTTGAATTCATACAAGTGGCCAAATAAAGTCTTATTTATTTCAATGAAAAATTAATATTGCACAACAATTAGGTAATAACATATGTTGACATCTATAATATATATCAATATAATATCATCAGTGTGCTCGTATCTGAAATCAAAGACGTTCTCAAAAGGGGATTATCAAAAACAAAAAGCATTGTCTTTGAAAGAAAGCATTATATGTACAACTTATTTGTTTTTAATGAAGTGTAAAGAGACTGCGCGCTAGAATCTATTCTGCACCATTACAGAAATTATTATGTGTATAGAAAAAAACAAAGCTTCAATTCCATCTATCCATATAACAATTACTCACAAATAAAACACCATCTAGATATTTTTTCAAGGTAATATCTCAAGTTCAATACAAAGAGCCAATCCAAGATTGGCTCAGTTTCCTCAGTTTTCTCAGGAACATGTTCATGTACTTGGTACACCCATTTTCCCGAAACGTTGATGTTCGACCCTTCTACCAAATTGTCAATCGTGCCATCGCAACTAGTGCCTGGCAGCTGTGTCATCTTTCCATCATCGTCTATAAAGCCAGCCGCAGCCTTAACGCGATGCTTATTTGGAATCTGAATCTTGTTGAAATAAAATAGCAAATATGATTCCATTCCGTCTGTGGTCAAAATAATCTGAAATGTGTTTCTGTATACGTGTCTTGAGCCGACATAAGAATGTGGTACGTTATTCCACGTTACAACAGCAAAATTGCCA
Source organism: Entomobrya proxima (assembly GCA_029691765.1). NCBI lineage: Eukaryota > Metazoa > Arthropoda > Collembola > Entomobryomorpha > Entomobryidae > Entomobrya > Entomobrya proxima. The sequence goes on from CM056170.1 coordinate 44,134,208, forward strand.
AAATTTGTAAGAGCTCCGGGCAATATATCATATGCTCCAGAAATATCAAAGAATAATTTTTCAAGTAAAGTGTGGTTTTGTCCCACTGCCAACGTTATATCTCCGCCGTTTTCTATGCTTAGCTCTGTTGATAAAGCCATTACAGCTCTGGGAGGTAGATTACGCATCCACCAACAGGATCTGGCTCCCATAGGCATATTGTGGCCTAAGTTTCAAAAATGTATTCAAAATGATACTGTGGAATATGTAATGTTAGAATATTTTTTTAAACATACCATGTCCAAAACTAAGCATTCCATGCTGCCAAATTTTCACTGAAGTGTATTCTTTTCCAAAGTACGGAAACATGAATCCCAGCTCATGTTGGACATTCAGCTTAATCCTTTTAGCACCATCCACTATCTTGTATGGCAGAAACTCCTCAAGAGAAACTGCTCCATGCACCAAAGAAGTCATTGCACAAAATGTTGTGAAAATGAAATAGATGATAGGAAACCTGCTGCATAATAAATGTTGCACAAGTTTTCCTTGCTTTCTGGAAACCATTTTGTAAAGTAACAAACAGCTGCTACAAATTATCTGGTTAGTTTGCTTTCACCATGAACACTGTCAAGTCAGAAACATGTAAGTTATTTAAATGACATGGTTGGTGCTCTCAAGAGCAGAATTCAAGAAACTCTGATAATTTGCAACAACTTGTTTGGCAAACAATGTTTGCAAGGTTAACAGTATGCGCAAGAAACCATTTGATTCAATTAAGGCAATTAAGTTGAATGGTGATTAGGCCAATTTACAGATGTGAACATTTAAAAAGTGCTTTGTAGAAACAAGTTTATTTACTAAATAGCAACAAAATGAAGTAATGTCGAATAGACTGACCGAGCGTGGAGTTTGGTCATCCTGATCAATTAATTGCTCTACTGTTGTAACCTGTGAAGCAACTATTAACTTATGATGTCATGCAGCTTAAAATAACACATTGGTACTTTATTGTATTAACTTGTGTACTTCCATCGCACAAACGGACTTTCGACAATGTCCAAATCTTTTATAAGTAGCATTTTTGAACGCACATAATCTAGATTGGATGACTTAACCATTCAGATACTCCGATGTGTGTTTTAGTGAGAAGCTAATTTAACTCAATTAAATTGGCAAAAAATTCAGAACCCCAAAATTAAGTCAATTTGTTTTTTAAAGTCACAAAGGTGACATTCAGCAAAGTGTAACGTTATACAAGATAAACTACATTAGATGACATGGCATGTTATTCCAATCATCAGACATGGCTTGCAGAGCGCTGAGTGTATTTGTATTTCTGGCTGGACTACAATTGTATTAAGAATGCAAATGAATCCTCCAGACGTTTGAGCGAATGATAACGTGTGTGCTTTTCGGCAGGAGCCGTGATTTATTCGATAAAGATTTACTAAAAAGTTCTACGTTTGTAGAAAGTGTAAATTAAGTACATTTTTTGTAAATTTAAAAATTTTATATTTGTAAGTGCCTAAGTAATCTGCAAGCTAGTCTACAAGCCACAAAGGCACTAACTACTACTCTCCTCAGATTAGTTTGATAATTATTCAAGTTTCAAAGATGTTTTGTTTTCACGATAGTTTCCGCTTTTCTGTTAATGAAGTGAAAATTGTTCTAAAAGTATATAAGAAGCAGGTGGCATACTTGACATATTCTGAAAATGTGAAATGACAAATGGGCAAAGTTTAATGGAGATCGTTTTACTGATTCATTTATTATATTATGTACATATTTGACGAATAGTTTGTCTAGTAATAATTATTTTATTTTAAATTTTAATAGTAATATTTAATCATTACGTTTCATCCTACAGTACTCATAATGTTTTTTTTAAATAATTATTACGGCGTAAACACAATTACATGGTAAAGTAGTCATAACGTACCTTTCAGAAGGTAGAGCTACTTTTGTGCTTGTGTGCAATGAATTCTTAAATGCCTGTGTGTGATAACTGTAATTAATATAAGTATATGTTAAGATAATATATAGCATGTCATAATACAATAATTTATGATTTAACATAATACATTTCATTTGCTATACTGAGAAAATATATGTTCACTCTACAGCTTCACTATTTTTGCTAAGAGATATTTTAAATTACTGCACAATGGGCTTTACAAAATTATCCTCCTTATAGCATTTTATAGAAACTCGAAATGATAAAAGTTTTGAGACTCGTTTCTTCACTTCTTCTCTAGTTTTCTTAATCTTATTTATAATTACTAACCTGATTTCAAATATAAGTACGCTGAAATCTAAAGCCAGCAATACTAATAGTACAATAAAAACAACCGCTACATTGTCCTTCATTTTTAGCGCTTTAACATTATGAGTATCCATTCTAGCAAGAGCTTTTGTATCATTCAATGTGTGAGTGTTTTCATACCATCTTTCCCATAACTCAACAATACCAGATTGAACTAATGAATGCACTCTAATAGTTAAATAGTCTATATCTACGGGTACAAACTGAAAGCCCCAAAACACTGAAGTGCGTGCTAAAGGGGTTTTGCTTCGTGTTATGAGTTCTTCTCCTTTGGTTTTCCTCAGACCAACATAAAGTGCATGTGTCTCCTTGTACCTGTCTAAATAAGCATTTTTTGTGCATTCATTAACCCGCCTTTCAAAATAAAGTGGGTCCAATAGAGCTTCGGCTAAGACGTCCGTTTGATTAAATGCATGCATGTTATCCATTATTTTCCTAACAAGTGTGGAATTCTCATTTGTGGGACTATTGTTATATGCTGTAACAAATGAGTATTTAAATGCATCGTCTGGGTGACCGTGTTTTAGGCTAGGAATTCTGAAATTACAATTGCACTTTTCCGGTCTCAACATATTGGCTAAAGCTGTAATCTGAGCCACCAACTGTATGCGGTTTTGATTAGAAATAGGATTGAAAAATGTAAAGTTGTGTTTTAACAACTGAGGAAATGTTACCAGTTTTTTAGGTTCTAGCGGAGCTGTAAGCTCTTTGATATTTTCTCCTCTATAACCATTTGAAAGAATTAAACCCATAAGAATCCATGTACAGGTCAAAACTCGTAGTGGCTTTTTATGCAGCAAATTTGCAGACTGTTCAAGTAGCAAACAATAGGTAAGCCAAACGCCTTTCAAAAAGGAAAATGATTTCCCACAGGCGTTTACATAAACCATGAGTTTTCCAGACAAAATTGCAAGTAGGAGAATTGACATCCAGACAAAGCATCCGTAAGCTTTAGAAATAGACACAAACGACAAAAAATAGTTTGCATCTTTAATATCTGTGCAAGTGACAAAATGAAAGCCGCCAGTTTCAAATTGAACAAACTGAAGGTTTGTTATGTCATCTGTTGTTCTGTACACGGGAATACCGTAAAGACCCAAAATATATGTGTTTGCGTTAAAAGTTGTTGAATTTGGAAACATTGCAAATAGGTATACATGTTGTAGCAAACCAGACTGGTTAGATAGTTTTGCATTTAAAAACACACCAAGGAGACCAAATCTGGTGATATTGTTTTCTAGTGTGAAGTTATAAGGCATATCACAGGGGTCACATGCGATAGACCAAAGTGCAAAGTCTTGAATGCTTTGACGAAGCCACCTTTCCTTATGCCAAGCGAGTTCTCCAAAGCTTCCTGCAGTTAGATCTTTATAATATCTAAATTGTAGCTGTCTATCATGCAATTCGTTTTCTGTACAGAAACTACTCACACTTACTTCTAAGACGCTGTCACGTCTGATTCCGGACAAACAGTTGTATATTCGTTTGAAGTTTTTTGGTAAACTTGGTGCATCGATAAACACACGAAATGCAATTCTTCTCAAATCTGGAGGATACATGACTGCCCAAAACAAAGTGGTAGTTGTACAAGTATTTACAAATTTTGAAGGTATTTCATCCTCCCAAAAATAACTTAAGACAAATAATATATTGTTTATTAAATAAACCTGTGCTGAGTTTGGATGTGCAACAAAAACCGAAAATCGGTCACTTCTTAAAATAGGAATGCTTTGTTTAGTTGGATTGGGTAATTTTATTGAAGGATTATTAAGTTCCAAAAAACTGCGTGGAAACACTGCCAGAAAGGGACTAAGGGCTTTCATAGGGGGGCCAACCCCCCACATTCTTCGTTGAATTTCCCACTCTCTGCAGTACATCCAAGGTGATATGTAAACGGTAACCGTGCATTGTGTTTTTGGATAGAAAGGTATGTACTTTTGTATTTGACTTGTTTCAATATTGTAATCAGACTTGTCACACTGCATGTAGTGTCCAAATTTAGCAGGCATGAAGATTTGAAAAACTTCAGGTCTGTAATTTACTTTCCAACGCACCAAAGGAATTCGGAACGGTGAAAGGTCCAAATATTTAGGTTTCTTAACGTAAGAATAAGTATGTAACTTAAACGTTATAAATATGTAAATTTAACTTTATTTGAACAGTTTTTTAAAATGAATAACAAACAAAGTGCAATTGATGTACCTACCTTGTCAGTCAACACAGCTTGAAATAGGTGTACAGTGCAGTCTCCAAACATATTGACGTCTTTTGAAATGTCAAGATCAAACTGGAATTCCAATAGGCGATTGCCAATAGAATTTTCTACCAAAGGAATAACCAAAATGGCAGAGAAAATTATGTGAAAATTTTCCATTACAACACACGCCAGGAAAAATTCTGTGGTTTAATGTCCACTGTTATGAATACCAATTTATCGAAGACCTGCAAGGAAGTAAGCAACTTCTAAGCCTCACCTACTAAAATAAGCTTTAATATTGTAGTTGCAAAAAGCGTTTAGCTAATAAGTTAGAGTACAAAAGTACCTTCTAAGTAATTAAAAATTTGGATGGGGCTCTCGCAAAGTTCACACTTTACACGGTCTTACATTTAAACCTACCATAAGCAACAACCATAAGCCAGACAACTTAAGGCAAGCTTCTATTCGACGTAAGGAGTAACAATTTGAAGCTGGTGAAGCTCCGGGTTTAAAAATTATCAGCAATTTGATTTACCTGGTTTTGAATTAGTTGTTAAATAAAAATGTTCAGGGCAATAAGTAAGTTAACTATATCTAGTATATTTAGGTTCTGCAACTTTTATCGCTTATTTCATAAAAATACTGTATTTATTATGCAAGGTAACGTTCATAGAAGTGTTTCAAGAGCCATTGCTAAAATAGGTAACGCAAAAAACCGTTTTTACCCCTACCTCCCCCGTAATGCAGTACACGAACAATGCATTACATTACGCTTTTGGCAACGTAACGATTCATCAAACCTTCCACCTCTCGGCGTTTTACGTATTTTAGCAATGACCCACAATCTGTGAATTTAAAATAACTATTATTTAGGTTTTGTAGCTTGACAAAATTGATATTGTAATGTGCACAAAGAGAGTTCTATGTCTGAAATTACCAACACATTGTTCAACAGCATTCATATTTTGTTTGAAAAAAATTGGGTATGAGCTCAATAAAATAGTTACTCACCAGCAGAATGCAATCAGTACTAGTCAGGTTATTATAATTCTAAAAAGTAATGGTTAGCTCAAAACTATATATTTTGTTACACGGGGCTCCCGCAAGGTTTAGAAGTTGTCAAGTAATCGCAGACTGAGAGTATAGGGAAGTACTATATACTGAATAATACTATAGGTTCAAAACCAATCCTTTATACACTCCCACATTGCTCGCCTTTTCTATTATGCTGGTGACCTGCTGATGACACTTAGGAGGATTGGATACCTCAAATAACGACAAGCTGTCGTATACAAAGTCGCCAACCTGAGGTAAGCGGTGAGCAGATACAATAAGCAAAAATCCTTTGTTTTACTATATGTGTTGCTTGATGGTATGCCCATTGCTCAACTCTCTGGTTGGCTAAACAGCTGGGGTAAGTTGAATCAACAGAACACTAAAAGTTGTAGTTTTTCTGACAGCAAGTTATTTAGCACAATATTGGGGTTTGTTTCAGTAGTTCCTCACATCACAATGGCAGTCCCTGCTCCAGTAGTAATGTAAGAAATTATTAAAAATGTGTATTGGAGCAATTGGTCTCATTCTATTTTAAATACTGATGCTCATGTATACAATAGCTCCCTTTGTACTGGCTAATGTATTTAGTTTGCGTGATTATGTTAAAGCTTTGTTTTTTCTAATACCGCAGAAAATTGTTTGATTAATATCGTTATATATTTTATATTATAATCATATACTCAATATTTCACTCATGTGAACTTGAAATACATGTAAATTATAGATGAATATAGAATATTATACATATAAACTTATTACTAATTCAATCGATGGAGGAAACTACCTTCAGGGAAAACTCATAATTGTCTTTATAAATTATTTGTGATTGTTTTTGTGTCTGCAAAATTGTTTACAAACACTTCTAACTTTCATATTTAACTAATCATATAGCTCGTGTCAGATTATTCTGTGACTATGCTAATGTAAAATAGAATCTAACTACAACTAACCCATTAGCAGCAAACTTACTGTTTGATCACAAACAAACTTCTGTGTCACCAAAGGGGTAGCTGGCTCAAGAAAATTGCCAGATCCATAAGATATCTTAAGAATTGGACAAGATCTAACAAACCTTCGAAACCACTTGTTTTTCATTAGTATGTCATTGCCAACAACAACTGATTTAGATTCCAAAGAAGCCCTAAACACATCCGCTAAACATCCGTAGGCAAATATGAATGTGGATGAGTTAACAGCCGCCGTCCATAAGGAAAAACAAAACATTGTCGTGGGTAGAGTAATCGCAATGCAGTCGTACAATGCCAAAATTTCGCTGGTTAATCCAGTTATAATGTAAGGAATAATAACCAGATCACCATTGATACTTCTATAGTTTACTGTCATCACTTGAAGTTCCCGAAAAGCTGATGTAGTTTTTTGAAGATCTGAATGTGCTACCATTTCCGTTGTCCCAGCAATATTTCTAAAAGTAAAAAAGTTACACATACAAGTAGCATAAATTTTGTTTAGGTTTAGTAAAGTAAAACACACAGTAAGTACCCTCCATAACTCCTTATATAAGAAGGCAAGCAACGTCCCTGTACAAAAATAAGACAAAGATGTACATTCATTCCAGGAAAAAGAAATTGCCAAACAAGGGATGAGGTCAAGGCCAAAAAAATCTTTCTTTCAATTTGTACATTCACAACATCCGGAGGAAAGCCCTGTGCTCTGGCGTCACATTGGTCTAGCAGCAAAAATGATCCCAGATAAGCTGGCAGACAAGGGTTAAGAATTGTATTGAAGAAGTACGGCACAGGAAAAAAGACGCTCATTGCAATGTAGATTGTTACAATTTTGATAAAACGATTATAAAATGACTTCTCAGGACGTCGTGCTTGCAATTTGCGCTTTTCATAGTTGATCATACTATTCAACAGACCAACTATGAAGGATGGTTTCAGGCAATTCAAATGAGTTCCAGAAAGCATCATTGCATAAACCAACTGATTCATAACACAGTAGGTTTTCACCAAGGTATTGCTGTAACGCCAAGTGTACAATATTTGGGTAACGGTGAAGAAAAAATATATGTAGGCAATAAATAGACGAAATTTATTAAACAAAATGCGATAGTTGGGTACCAGAACAAAGAGTTGTTTTTTGGAACACCACTTATAATTAAGGCTCCAAAAGTTGTCAATGATTTGAAATGCTCTGATAGTGGTGCAAAGAAAGTTGTCGGAAATGAGAGTCATTTTGGAACAAGTATATAGTTTGGTAAAAGTAAATGACTGAATGGGGATTCTTCAGAAAGGAAAACTGGTCTGATGTTCCCAAGCATGTTTGAGTGAGCGTTTTTATAGAACGATTTGATTTAACATGTTTAAATTATATATATTATAAAGTTGATTAACTGGTATAATTTTTGTTAAGTGGCAACACGTTTATACAACATTGTTTTTCAAAAAGCGTTTAAATTTTGCAGAAACCACTGGTTACTCAAACATAAACATGCATGGTAAGCCATTGAAAAATGCTCGCTGCTAACAACGATCAGTGTCTAAGTAGTCAAAAGATCCTACGACAATATCCTTGATGAATGCAATAAGTAATAATAGCCCACTCTGGCCGATTTAGGCCCACCTGCGCTTCTTAAAAGCCCATTTTGCCTGATTTAGAGCCCATTTCATTTGTTGTGAGTCGCCACTCGTGAGTTTAGAAAATAACTTAATTTTTAATTCCGGTTAAACATGTCAACAACATTGTTTGCATTCACAGAAAAAGCGACTATCCACATTACTCTTTGTAATGCCTCTATTGAGTTATAAAAAAGTATAAATTAAAAATGCCACTGAAAGGCCAATCATAATATATTATCACAAGTTAGCGTAACAGGCATGGTAAGTTGGCGCCGAAGACGAAAACAAGCTTTCATTTTTCAAACACTCGGCAAGTAATCCACATGTAAAATGAATTAGTTTAGGCTGACATTATAATCCATTCCAGCAATTTGAGACAGAATAATTGACGTCTGATATAGCGTGCATCACGAAAACAAAATCGTAAATCATACACACTGCATACTATATTCTACACGTGGTCTTCCACAACGTAATTGAGTTATTTTTTGCAACTATGTCTCAAACAGAATAATAACTGAATTTGTTTGAAGCAATGGTGTTTAAAAATCATTAAAAATTTGATTGTTTACTTTGACCTGGTCAAAACAAACATCTAAATTAAATAAGTATTGAAAATTTAAGTCATGTTTTTAACTATGGCTTGCTAACTAAATATACGCAAAAAATTCCATGTAGTTGACATTGTTGACCACATAACTTTTTTATTAGATTATTAGCATATATTTCTACATGTGCTTTTTTTCTTTTAATAGCTGGAATAGCAAATAAGGCTTATTGAAACAGAATTTTGTAGTAAAAGACATTTAAGTCGCTGAAATTATACATTCGTGTTTGCGGTTACTTAGACTATTAGCGTGTCTATCAAATGTGCAACTTTTGTTTACTTTGGAAATCTAGTTCCAGCCTAACCACTCTGTTAAACATTTAAAGTCAAGCGGGCCAAATATTATGAACACGCAGCTTTTATGTATACACACGGCGGGTAAGAAATAGTTTCGTGTGGATAATTGCTTTCTGACAAAATATTTTAGCAGAGGTAGCAGTTTTTTAGTGAACTGTTGTTTTCAATATTTCTTTCATTCTTCAGTATTTTAGATTTTTCACCCCTTAGGACGATTAATTTGACGTAGAGATTATCCTAAAGGCAACGGCTTTGCCACTTCAAAGTGTAAACGTTTTAATAAATTGATATGAAACATAATAATTATGCCATGTCTTGTTGACAGATACCAGAAGCAGCATAAACCCAACCCAATGTGTTACAAGCAATCTGTCAAAACGTTCAGATTTACCCTGATCCTTATCCTTGTGTTTTATATAGTATATTTCTCATGTTGACTAATCTGCCTGCTGTTCCACTGGAAAACATACTCAATTGGTCATATAAATGAGAACATTTTCTACACGTTGGCCCAGTGCTTGAGTTTGGTAGCCATTGTGGTGTCAAGTCAATTCAAGATGGCCATCAAACGCTTCAATAAGCAACTAACCAGATTCACAGAACTACAAAACCTTTTTGGATTAAGAACATGGTCACAATATTTACCTTTACCAAACTTGGTAGCATACAGCATATTTGCTCATTTTTTTATTATCATAAGTCTGTAAAACACCAATAGCGGTGCGTGTACGCTCTTCCTAGGTAAATTAAAGCTGGAACAAGAAATACTGCAATAACTGCTAAGCAGGGATATTTAGAAAAATGGACCAATCAATAATCAGATTAATATTTGCATTTTCCAACTAAATCATGTCTGGTGTGTATAATGTATCATCATATATAACGAGTTTCGGGAAAACTGCAAAACGCATATCAGTGAGTTTACTTGTAATACTAACTAATAGATGTTAAAATAATATTAAAATGTGAGTGGTTTGAATTTGCCACCTGGCCGAGTTTTCATGTCAACATATTTTCGCCGACCTTTGTTGCATACATCGCAAAGTGAATCTTTAGTTCAAGCCGGTAGGTAGTAGATTTATTGATGAAAAATGGGGTTTAAGGATTGGCTATTTAAGAAACCGAGTAGATTGCACGATGCAACAAAAGTGCCGAATAATTAGGTGGATCCGGTTAGTTAAGATAAAATACAATTATTACCATGTTTCATGATAGAAGTGGAAATTGTCATGAAAGCGTATCGTTACGCTCCGTTCCTACTAAAGAATTGAGGAGTTTTCAAACGCTATTCGCCAGTCTGCATTATTTAGTAAGATAGCTACTCTATTTTCTGGTACTTACTTCTACACCGTACTACGTACGTATTGTCTTTTAACCTTTTGTAATATATTGCATTAGTTAACTCCGAAATGGTGTTTCTTGGCTCAATGGACAGCAAAAGTTATTTTTGTGATATATCAATACAGCGGGTAGGTTATTTTTAAATAGCGGTCATATTATTTCATTGCAAGTTGCGCAATATTTAAATTCCGCAAATTTTAGTACGTTTTTTTATGCATTAGGGCAATTTTAAAATTGCAGGATTGGGTAGACGCGCGTATCTACTGCAACACGTCTCAAATTAGGTTTGCCAGTATTATTGCCAGTATTACGTCACCTTTTCCGTGTCATTAACAACAGCGATTTTCACTATCACTGTAAGCATTATACACATTTTGACAAAACGATTTTGCTATTATTACACAGGCTCAACACATGTCATTTTGTTTATGACTTTTGCCTCTCTTTTGTTAAAATCTGTGTCATGTTTAGAAGAGCAAGCTAATAAAAACAATTGTACGTTCCAATTACAACCTATTTTGACAATATGATTACAATACAATATGTTAGCAGTGGTTACTTTTTAAATAAACAATCAAACTTTGGTATGGATGTATTCCAAACCGCTATTTTGACTGCTTAGCAAAATACACATTAGATGTTTTGTGTATGTTTTGTAAGCGTCGTTTACAAGAAAATTGACTTTTAATAATTTTTAAAAAATTGAAGTAAATTTTATATGAATCCCTAATAATTGCTGTATACCTAATCTTTGTAGGTTTGGTTAAAAATTCAAAATTTCTACCCACACGTGTTAGGGACTAGTAAGGGTAACGGACGGTGTAGTAAACTAACGGAGTAGTAGGCTATAGTTTTAAAAGAATATAAGTCAAAACATATTTTTGTCAATTTTGTTTGTGACACGATAACGTTTAAGAAGTTTGAAAGTCATTAATTTAAATGAATTTTGTTTTTATATTTCTTAATATTTTGCTAGTTTAATAACTTGAGTAATATATAAGCCAATTTATTTTTGGATTTTTTCAGCCATTTTTTGAAGCTATAACTACTTTAGACATACTGAAATGTTCAGATAAAATCTTTCAATTTATCTTCTCAAAAACAAAATTGATTGCTTTTTTTGCTAAAAAATATTTTTCAGTCTCCAAGCAGCTTTTTACAATTAAACTCTGAAAAACACTAGAGCTCTTACGGGACAGTGGCACTATGTATGACAAAAGTGTACTAAATTTACTTTCAAAATCCACCCAAATTTGCAGCTTCATTGGGGCTTCTCCTCTACTAATTAATTCCGAAACTGAGGTATTTCGCTACACTCTCTGGACACGATTAAAAAGCTTCGTAATTTTTGAAAACATAGCTATCTATATTTTAATATATGTACCAAACCAAGTGTACAAAATGTGGAAAGCCAAAAACTTTGACGAGTTTAGTTTCTTGGTACTTTTTGCCATATGCGCAGTAATTGGCCTTTTTCTTCTTGGCTTGGTTAACTTTCGGTTGCAGGAATTTGTTCGATTTTTGAATATGCTTACCCTCTTTATGAAATCATTTTCAGGTATTCAGAGAATTACTCAAGTCAATTTATTGTGAATTTAATATCTTTGACAACTTGAAATGTTTTAACTTTTCAGCTCAATATATGCCAGACTATGACGTCGACAATTCTCCAGAAAACAAACGGATATGCTACTTAATCAAACTTATATTTCTATACTATTTCTTCATAGCGTGCATAGTATCCAGTCACTATTTTATATTTCCTCATTCACCAATTCACTTGACGTCGGAAATAGAGCCTAGATTTTTTCATCCTGTAATCTACATACTTTCTGGACTACTAACTTTGGGTATGGTACTTAGCGTCTGCTGTTTGTTGGCAATAGTTTCTAGTTTTCTTGTAATCTACTACATTCATTTTATTCCCATATTTTCAATTGAGCTGAAACTGGGAAAACAGCCAGGTCAAAGGTCAACAAGCCAACTGCGTACTTTAGAAAATTTTACTAAAACGTATCGTTGTTTAGAAATTATTATTGATAACCAAAATGAATTATGGTCAATTGTGATTATCCCGATTCAAACTTGTGTCTGGCTACTTAACATTTTTTGCTTTAAAGCACTGGTAACATTTTGGGCTAAAATGAACACCACTGGGAAAACCTTATTGATTATTTTTAGCATAGGAGCTATATTAACATGGACACTGGTTTTAAGTATGCTTGGATATGTTGGCGTTTGGAACAAAAGGACTAGGGCTTCGTGGAAAAGAGCTGGGGTAGTGGACAAACATTTATTTTCAGAGTTTGAAACCAAGCAGGACGTAAAGTATTGGAACAAGTTTCAAAAGTCGTGTAGACCACTAAGCATATCTTATGGAACGTTCTTTGTGGTTAACCGAAAAAGCGTGTTGCTGTACATGAAAAAGGTTACAAGAGGAGCTTTCAAAGCATTGTTTATTTAAATATTTAAGTTTTCTACATGAGATAATTGTATAATAAGTTTTTATTAAATCTTCTATAAATTTGATCTGCTGAAACCGCAAAAAGTACAATTGTATTATTCAGAAAATCTAAAGTCGACAAACGTAATATAAATGCACATTTTTAGGGAAACAATTTCTTGAAGACAGTTAATGGAATAAAAATAAAAACTTGAAAACTTTACACAAGCCTGTTTGAAAAATGCAAAGCTATATAGTGCAAACCTAAAGTACAAACGCAAGCCTAAAATGCGAATGTGGCGTATCAATATCAGTAAGCTATCATATAGATAATCGTTATCAGTATCACACATTTGAACCTGTTGTCTGATGGATTTTTAAATGCACACGTTATAAAGTTCGTGTCCCGAAAGAATCCCCAACGAAAAGATCCCCAACGAAAGAATCCCCAATTTTTTTTACCCAAACGAAATAATCTCCAATGCGAAAGAATCCCCAACGAAAAAATCCCCAATACGAAAAAATTTCCAACGAAAAAAAATCCCCAATGCAAACAATTTCCCACAAAAATTTTGTCTCTTAAAAAAGCTAACGGAAAGTTGGCGAAAACTAGAGATTTTAAAAATAAATCAGCCTCTTTTGCCCTTAATCATGGATTTTACAAAAACCTCATTCTGCACTACAATGTATCTGGAAGCAGTAACTACCTTTGCTTGACTTAATTGAAACTGGAATACAGATAGAACTTGGTTGTGATCTTACTGTTCCGCAACAAACCTTAAAATGAATGTAGTTTTCATTTGCTTAGTTCGTATAAAGCTTTGAGTCAGGAGTATAATGACCTGAAAAAACCATGATCATTACTATGCTTATTTCAGGACATTGCATTGGAGTAATTTGCTTGATTTACTATATGCAACTGTGATGTTGGATTTTGATATAAATTGGGGAAAATTTCGTTGGGTATTTTTACGCATTGGGGATTTCTTCGTTTGGGGCAAGAAAATTTGGTATTCTATCGTTGGGGATTTTTTCGTTGGGGATTCTTTCATAAGACCGGTTTTAAATTGCTGGATTTTAAATATAAAATATAAAAAATAAATAAATAAATAAATATAAATAAATTAAATATAAAAATAATAAATAACAAATAATAAATAATAAATAAAATAAATATATATATATAAAATATATATATTTAAAATCCAGCAATTTAAAACCGATAATTAAACGATAAAACGTTTTTGGGGATTCATTAGTTTCTTTTACATTCAGTGAATAAAAATATATTTGTTTACAATTATAAAATGAAAATCAATCCACCAGCAATAACCACGCTTGTGGCTACTTTCTGCAGAGTAGCTCTATTTTCTAGTTCACTCCCATCACTTTTAGCAGGTGTTGTTGCAATGGACGTGGTATCGTTCCCATCACCTTCATCTTGTGGAGTAGATGATGTGGCTAAGGTACGGGAGTCTGGGTCTTCCTTAGTTGAAGGTAGTATGCCACCTCCATTTTGTGGCGTTGTTGACACCGAATAATTTCCTCTCTCAAGTAGGTCTTCAATATTGCAAAAATTGGTGGCACAAATACAAGAATCCAAATATACTTGTTCTGACCGACGTTCAAAACCTTGACGGCTAACAATATTTGTCGAAAGAAAATTAACCATGTTTTCACTATACATTTGGATGTCTTCTGTTTGTTCTTCTATTAGACAATCCAATGCATACTTTTGTACATCTTCCCAAAATCCTCTGACACAATCACAATCCCCACTTTGTCCTAGCTTTTTCTGTACGCAGTCAAAAATTGAAATTCTTTTTGTACAGCCTTTCCTTAAAACGGTGGGCACTTTTTCTATCAAACATCCGTCTAATCCTAGGTTACATATTTCCTCGATTTCGTTTTCTCCTGTACAAATTGCATCTTCTGTAGTACATCTATAGCATTCCAGCGCTTGTACAAAAAGTGGACGGTAAAGCAGTCCGTTAAAACTCATTAGTATAATCAGCAGCAAACTAATGGCCTTCTGAGAACAAAAAAGAGTTCAAATCAAACTACAATTTACCTTAAAAAGGTATATATATAATACAGTGAAATTCCAAAGACATTGTTTACCTTTCTGTTTTTGCTATACCAGTTTTCAAATATAAATTAAACGTGTAAGTTTTTATCACATGCCAAACGCTCCAATTTGCAACTGCGTATGTGTGATTTATTACCTAAGCATTTCTCGGTCGCATACAAATTCAGTACCAAAAAATCGGGTGTTTTATCATCACATTGTGCTGATAACTAATATTTTACAATAATAAGTTACTTGTTCAACGCCAATCACAGCAAATTTAATTGATTTGGCAACCAACATTTAACATTTACCAACCAAGGAAATAATTGTGTGTTCTAAGTTGCCAGTAATTTGGTTTTATCGAAGTGCAAATAAGCTCATCAAGTAATTTGACCTAATATGATGCACCCATTTTATTTTTATACCTTCTGAGAATAGTGTACTTGCGTACTTAATTTGGAGTTTGTGCAAACAAAATATTATATTAGACTTCACCATTGCTTTTGAAACACTAATTACATTAGGTTGCATGTGTAGATTTTAAATATAATTACGTCACATATATATAGATAACTCTCAAGTTTTGAATATGAAATTTTGAAATACTAATGAATTTTACATTTATTTAGCAAAAGTTGACCGGTGTATTTTTGGTGTAGGTAGTAAACATGTATAAACTATTATTCATACTGTTCACACAGTACATGTCCGTTGGTTAGGGAGCAATCCTGAAAAGCCATGCCTCTAATATCCTCCCGTGCCAGAAAAACCCCACATGTCAAAAACTCCCTCTTGGGCAAAAAACCATCTAAACCCGAAACCCAACGCAATGTTTCTGGAATGCTGCTATTTGTATACTTGTAAAGCACCGTAAAAGCCTAATTTAGTTCTAAAACGTTATGCTGACCATAAGAGCAACAGTAGACAAAATTGTGTTTCAGAATGAAGGTTCCTTTCCACCATTCCAATGACCAATCATAATTAAATGTAGAAGTCACATCTGTTTTTGTATTAATTTTTTAAATTTTCATGGGCACTCTGCAGTGCTGGATAAATCAGGGTATATATACTGTTGCTATATTTAAAGAGAAAAGTATATAGTACATCTTGCAGTGTTTCACTATCTATAGTTGTTCAGCAAGGTTCTGAGTATAGATGCTTGGCCTCTGTAGCACCTTGATCTTTGTAGCAGAAACGGCAACGTTGATTAATTACAGGTGTGCGTTATTTTCCATACATAAGAGTTTATACACAATTCTACTAATTATATGTGATGGGAGCCAAACGTTCAGCTTTATATTATTGCGACTTCAGACTGTTCTAAACGATGGCACGTTTTGTGCGACTATTTCAACTTTTAAGGTAAAAAAGTTGGCGTAAGAAAAAGATTGATACAGAGTATATTTACGAATCCTTAAAAGCCAAATTTGATTTCGTTTCAAAACTGGTAAATCACAACAATCAGACATGTTTATTTTACGATAGCGTAATAGTAGAGCTTTGGAACAGGTATGTTAGATCCGGTTTGAAATTTTTGAATTCGTTTTTTCTCGTAATGATAAAAAACTACTACGTAATCTAAACGTTCATACCTAATTGTCTTTTAGTAGCAAAAATTAAACCAAGAACCCATACTTAAACTATTTGCCATATGACACATCATGTTTTTTGGTCAACAGCGCAAATTTAACGAATTAACTTCAAACAAATTCAAAAGGCCGTAAAAATACCACTTTTCATGCTGCACGCCATTATTTACCCTTGCCTAAAAATATCTTTTAGGTTCCTATTAATTGTAGAATTGATTAAAATTAGATTGGGCTTCTACGAGTGCGAGTTTTAAGTAAAACAATTTTTGCATTTCATTGCTACAGGAAGTAATTAAAAACGTGTGTATATGTGATGTGATGCAAGCCAGCTTCGTAGAGTACATTTAGTTTTAATATGTATCATAATAAAATGGAAGTATAATTATTGTATATGTACATTTTGAAGTTATGTTAATAAAGCAAGAAGCAAGAAATAACGTGTAATAAATACAGAAAATCAGTTCCAGTCACTCATTGTTTTTATTCCCATAATTCTGTAAAACATCAAACACGGTGCGTGAGTTCCAGGTAAAGTAAAGCTGGAACAAGCAATTTTTGAATAAATGCTAAAGCAAGTGTATTTAGAAAAATAGCCACGCCCATCAGATCGTTTTTCTATTTTCCTGCCAAAACATGTCTGGTGTGTATAATGTATCATCATATATAACAAGAGTCGGGGAAACTGCAAAGCACATATCAAAGAGTTTACATGCAATAATATTTAATGGATGTTAATTAATATTAAATTGTCAGTCAGTACTCATACCTACAAATTTGTACCTACCTAGGTACAAATTTGTAGGTATGAGTACTGACTGACAATGACAATGACAGTTTTTATGAATTACATAAAAAATGTATCAAGATCGTAGAGTGATTTTTCTTTGCTGCAATTTCTAAATGAAAATCTTTAGTATGCTTCAAAAATCAAACAGGATGCAAATTAATAAGGACATTTTGTGTCTAATAGTACATAAGAATGTGTACTATTAGACACAAAATGCAACATGCAAACACAGAAAAACGCAGAAAGAAAATAAATGAGTAGCCAGCAACCAAATACGGGGTTGTTAAAATTTATCATTCGATCATGACAAAATACTCGATTATTTATTAATCAAACCAAGTTCAACCGTAATCCATTTTGTCGAAAAACAAACCCTTCACTTTTTTCACAAACCCACGACGGGTTCCATCGCCACCACCGCGTCCACGCCTTTGTCCGTCAGCAGATGCCCCCCTCCCCCCACGTGTTGCGGAACGACCCCTTCGTAAAAGTTCAGTTGACGGAACCTCTAAACGTTCGGGTTCATTTGGTGGCCTTGGAGCGGTTGCCTCTTGTTCCTCAACTAAAGCAGGGCCCCGACCAGCTCCCCGATGAATATCGCAATACCACTTCAGAGTCAGCAATGCTGCTTCATCGCTTGCTTCAGAGAAACCAAGGCAGTCAAAATGCGCTTTTCCCTTGCACCCATCCACTGTGCACTTGAAGAAACCAGAAGCATATTTTTGGACCCCAATGATTACAATCTCATCAGCAATCGAGCAACGTAAACCTCCAAGCCCTGTGATTCTTTTTACGTGGGGATTTCTTCCTCAGTTTTTAGAAGAAGAATAAAAAGAAATGAAATATCATGATTATAGAATATTGAATGTTACGATACGTTTATTATGTGAATTCTTAAATGTGTGAACCTGAAGTGACCGCTGACTGCTGGGGGCACCTAAATAAGAGTTAGAATCTTGACGTGGGGGGACAACAGTCACGGAAGGCACGGCAGTTGAAGGCCTCTGCTCATCAGCTTCGTTGTCGAAATAGAAAAATTGCCCTTCTGTATTACGATGAACTTTGTCGTTACCGTCAATGTATTCAACTTTCATGAAAATTTTTGCAGCACATCTAGTAGCAAGTTGTCTGACCTAGATATTTAGATTAAAATTACATTTGTTTTTTAAATTTGCAAACAAATTTATATATTTAGTAATTGCTATATTTTCGAGTAAAGGTGGCATTCTTCTCATAAAATTCTTTGTCCGCTCCTGTCTTTTATGGTTCTTCAATTCACACTTCTGTATAGATATTAATTTTTATTAGATTTAACAGTTTAAGCATAACTTTCTAGTCACGTTTAAATAAATAAACCTTCTTTTCTGAAGCCCCAGTCGTGGCAGGAGTAGTAATTTCTGCAACACTACGACTCGGTGTCACAACGTCGTTTGTCTCATCTGCAGTGGAGACAGAATGTATGGATTGATCCAGTCCACCTTGTTCAACGTTCTCACTTGAAGTTGCAGTAGGAGTCATGATCACTTCCTGCTCACTATTTTGGGGATTAGTTGGTGACGAGCAAATATTGGAATCCATGCTAACTACAAATCTACTAACTTGATGCAGTTCAGTATGCAAAGCCTAAAATTTTAGGGTTGGTTATCAGCTATATAGTTTTATATGATTCTTAACCAAAATAACCTGTTTCTTTTCAACATATTCATATTACAAATCAGACACATTTTTAATGTTCTTTTTTTACCTGTAGTATGTGCTGAAACAAAATTTTGGAAACTTCTTTCAACTTAAAGAGAAAGATCAACTGAATCTACTGGTAGTAAACAACTGGTGAAATTTTCGTAACTACTCGTTAAAGCTGCAGGCTGTGCTGCAAATTTTTGCAATGCTTCGGTGAAAGCAGTATAGTAGTATAGTATAGTCATAAGATGCAGTTTAGATCTAGATTTGCTTGCATAGGATTTTGAACAATATTGCCCAACCAAAGAGAGTCAAGCAATTAAGTAAAACATTTTCAGGGGAATCCTTTATGTAGTCAAAAAGAAGATGTACATGCTTTGTAACGACGTGGCAGACAAGATAGCCCTTTTTATATGACTGATCGCATTCCCAGCATTTACAGCTTACGTAATTTGTGTTCCATCGCTGGTTTGCTGGATACATATATGACTTCATGGCTCATGTTTCTTGGTCATCCTGCTACAGATCGTTAGCTGAAATAAATAAGTACAAAGGGTTAAGCAAAGTATAATGGGATCCGCATTATGTGGCACGAAAATTTGCAAACTTACCCATAAGAGACTCCACTGGATGGACATTTTGTGTGAATCCTTCCTCCTCCTCCATATCCTCCGATTCCACCAAGAAATCGTAAGGATCGATCATAATGTCGATTGGCTCTGATTGTATAATTCCCAACGATTCAAGTTCATTCTCATCCTGGGATTCGGTGTCCATGATGGAATCTCCAGTATTTTCTTCATTTTGTGTGTCTTTCACCTCCTCTTTAGGCAAATTGGTATTCATGAACACCTCCGAAGTTTCACAATCCAAGCAATTCTCAATGTCAACATCCTCATTTTTGTCGCTCGTTGATGTTGTAGTAGTGAAATGGTCATCTTTGTTAACCTCAGGCACGAGAATATTTTCTGGGGCGTCGGTCTATTTTTGCATAAACTCTTGGATGCGTGTAACTATTTTCCTTTTTGAATCAGAAGCATTTGTCACGTCACGAAATTTCGAAACCAAAGGATCCACAGGGAGGGCACAATAGCTCAGAGTCAAACAAGTCATGTTCAAACTTTGCACTAATTTTTTCGAACATGCTCGTTTTGTTGTTTATCAAATAATCCAGGATTGGATTGGAGTCGTACTTTCGAAAACTACCAGAGTAAGTTTCTTTGCAATTTTTACATTGTTTTTGGGATCCATTTTTCCAGATTTATTGTGCAATTAAACTCGGGCTTTTGTATTGTTTTAAGAATGCTGCTTACTCGGTCGACGGCAGGATGGCGAATGCTAGTCACTGTTTCGCGAGTAGATGTATAGGACTAAAAGATATATGCCCATATAAAGCACATGGTGATATGAAGTGGGATAACTTGCAAATATCCACATGTGTAGTAGAGGACCAACATAATCTATAAACTAAAATGCCAGTAATTATTAATCAAATAGATTGCAATAATTTATGAGTGAACAATGCACATGCAATTTAAATCATGTAGGGTGACCACCATGCAAACTAATGGAGCTAATGACACCCATGCGATATTTTTGCTATCTTCATGCAATTAAGGCTACTCATAAACATGTTTAGCAGTTTAGCTTACCCGTCAAACCTGAAGGTAAACAGAATTACCACACGTATTTGTGGGTGCCAATATTAATTTAAGAACACCAATATTCATTTAAGGTTTGAAGGCTACCCAGATCCAGTAAGGTCAACCAGGTGCATGCAATGTTACCCACATACAATTAAATGCAATGTAAGGCAACCCACTTGCAAGTAAGGTCAAATAGACATGTATAACGTTAAATACGTGTTAGTAACCTTATTTTTATATTGATAACCTTATGTGTAATCTTCATGGACTGCGGTAACCTTAAATGCATCTGGAAACTTTAAATTCAGTTGGGGAAAATTAAGAGCACCTGGGTAAACTTAAATGCACCTGGATAACCTTAAAAGAGAGCGGATAGCATGACATACATGCGGATTACCTTAATTGCATCTGGGTTACCCTAACTCTACATAAATGCACGAGGGAAACCTCGATTGCACATGCGTGACATTTTTCCCACGTGGTAATCCTAAATAAATGTCGGTGGGATAAAGCCTGGAAAATGGTGTTTATACATTGGATCACTATATCTAGCGCTGGTTGTGGCTGTGCTTGCTGGTTGCGGACACTACATAGAATGCATAATAAGGCATAATAATGCACAGTGCATATATAAAAGCTTGATGGTATAAAAAATTCGAGAAACTGATATCAAAACAAGATTTACAAACAAATTGTTTTCATTTATACCCCAAATAGCCAGTATTTGACCCCAAATAACCTGATTTTGACACCAAATAGCCTGATTTTGACACCAAATAGCCTGATTTTGACACCAAATAGCATGATTTTGACACCAAATAGCATGATTTTGAACCCAAATAGCCTGATTTTGACCCCAAACAGCCTGGTATAGACCCCAAATAGCTTGGTGTAGGCCCCAAATAGGCAGGTATAGACCCCAGATTGCCTGGTATAGACCCCAAAAATAAAGTAGACGAACACACGGACACACTACCCGTTATTAACCTCACCTGCTGACGCAGCGAGCTGATAATGAGTATCAAAGGTGTTGCTTCCTGACTTGAAGTCTTCATGTCCTTCACTACCTCATAGGAATGGAACAATAAAATATGATATTTCTTACTACGATTTTCAGGTATAAATTTTCCGCACTCCATGTATTTATATCTTTTCTTCTCTTGCTCATACTTCTCATTAATGATTTTCTATATGAGCCTTTTCTGTGTAGCTTTTAATAAAATGCTGCAATCAGATTTGAAGTTTTCAATTGGCATAAGAGGCTTCCTAAAAGATATACGGAACTTGTTGCTCGCAAGTGAGACAATTATAGTTTTCATTTCAGATTTGGAGAAATTTTCACTCATAAATGCTTTGAACTTTTTATTAATTGAGTCCTTTGAAAATTCAGAATGAGGTCTCATAGCCTTTGAGCATTTAATCAATGATTTTGGAAAGTTAGGTTCGTTGGGGGCAGAACGCTGAATTTGGCTTATCTTGGAAATAAGTAAGTCTGAGTGAGCCAAGAAGATATGCCTTTTAATAATTTCTTTGTGACAGCTGTCAACGTCACATAAAGAACATATAAATTTAACCTGGCGTGCGGCTAGGCTGAAGTAAAAACAGATAAATGCATTAAAGATAACCTCACAATATTTAGTGAACAAATCTGTGTGAATAGCTTCAAGCTTGAAACTCCCCAAACGGAAACTGGCATGTTTAGTAATAATATGCACTTTGACTAGCCACAAACGGATGTTTGTCATTGTCTAGTTTCAGAAGGTTGTAATTGTTGTTAAGTTTGGTTCACTTTGAAAGATTGTGTACTTACACTTAAAAATCTCTGATACCAAAGATGATCCGAAACTAGCCACCCTTCCGTTCAAGTTATTATCACCCCATGTAGCTTTTAGTCTCTGAACATACCATTGGAATCTATTATCATTGTCCATAAAACGCAGTGAGTGAATTTTGTTTAGGAAAGGTAGTCTTGCTGGACCAGGTTATGCAAAAGGGTAGCCAAAATTAAATTTTGGTGTCTTCTGGGAGTTTCAATTCGGAGGATTCATGACTGACCGTGTTAATGGTCAACGACAAGAGCTGATTAGCTTTTGGTTTCAAACGGTACAGTACTGGTTCTATGCAGAGCATTAAATCAATATCCTTATTTAGTTTTTGAAGACACAGAAAGCAGTTTTCTTCATTATTGACAATAAGGTTCATGTTGGCTGCAAAACAAAAAAAAGTAATATGATAATAAACTGTCACTGTCACCATCAAACTGAGCAATGAGAATGACCATGAAAAAGTTTATAATAAATGCAACATAAACTTGTGGTTCTTGAAGGACAAGGAGTAAATTTAAAGTGGAATTAATATAAAGTTGAACTTTAATAAACAGAGAAAAATGAGATGAGCGCGTCTTTGAAGTAAAGGTATTGTCTACAAGGCATAAATAGGTAATGCTAAAAGAATAGAGTAGATCTTTTTAAATGCAAGAATGCAATGACCAATGAGATAAATTCAGAAAATGCGTAGATGCGTGGGCGCAACGAAAAATGCAAGTTAAAATGAACGCTGGTACTAAGAGTGCACTTTATGTAAAAAAGTCTCTTTCATAATGCATGACAAGAGACATGCCCTTTCATTATAAATCGAATGTTTGAAAGGTCTTTGGATGTGAGTATGTAATATGTTGACACCAGTGTAAACAAAACAGCAAGTTGAAGCTAGAAAGCAAGAGGGTTGTGGTGTAATATGACACCGAGCCTAAAAGAGAAGCATGAATCGATGGCGACTTTGTCACCATACTTTTCTAATGAATTAAGGGAGTACTTTGAAAAGGTACCGTAGAGGAATGGTCATTATATGTTTGAATATTATCATCTTAGAAAAACGGGTAAATCAACACCCAAAATGAAGATGCATACGAAGAATGAAGGGAAAAGGGTTTTGTATATTACTGTATAGAGAATTGTATTTTTGTCTGGAAGATTGATATCATATAGAAGATTCTTGGTCAGTTTGTAGTGAGTACGATGGTAATAATATTGAACAAAAACTGCATTGAAAAATTCAAGGAATTCATGGACGAGCATGTGTGTGATGAAAGATGGCAACAATGTTTTTGTATGCTTGAAATAAATACTCTTTCAGTCATTATAAATAGAAAAATGAATTTATTAAGTAGGAATGTATTTAAAAGATCACCACAATTTTCACAAAGATGAAGTACAGTCAAGATACGTTTTTCAAAATGATTAAGGGGTATGAAACCGAGAAAATGAGACAAAATCTCAGTCATAGTCAGTCAGTTTTGAGAATGTTTAAGTTATCTTAGTATATACAAAGTTAAACAAGACATACATTATATATATTTATGAACACACCACCCACATACAATGTTATTATAAATCCGATGAAGAACATTTTTCTTACCATTATTAATAATTTTCAATGGAAAAGGTTTAATCAGAAACGTTGTGATAGAGAATCCTCAAAGAAAATGCTCAAGGATGATTGAAAAATGCTAATTACCACCACAAATATGCCTATTGTGCTGCAGTAACTAATCATGCTTATAAATGGTTTACTGTACACTATTAATATTAATTACTTGAGAGTTAACTATTTTAAAAATTACGACTACACAAGGATCATAAACATGCTCAAACATGGTAAAAAGATCAAAACCACGATAAAACGTATTTAAAGTAAAATTACTGTTTAAATTACTAACAAGTGTTTCAAATATTAAAGGATATAACAAATTTTAGTTCTAAAGGTATGTCATTACACACTTAATCTTATCTACTTCTACATCCTCAACTACAAGTACAATTACAAAATTTATACAGAAGACAATGTTGTTTTGCAGTATTTTAAATGGATCATTTAAATCAAACTAAAACATGGATTTAAAAGGATTGAGACGTACTAATGTCTACTCAGTCTATGGAACAGTCAAAAAGTTAAAAAATTATGAAGGAAGTGGCAAAATAAAATGATGTAAAAGTTGCATCTTAATAACACCCAAAACCTAAGTCTGTAACGACAGTTTTTCTAAAATGACGAAAACAGGGAAAGCTTGGATTTATGGAAGATTTTGTAGACCAATTGGTAGCCTTTGAAGGTTGAAGTAAGCAAAAGTAAATTGCCGAAGATATTAAGATTCGTAACTTTTGTAAACTCAACACTTAAATTCTATATTGTATGGCAAACTACTTAATCTACAGGATAATATTATGCTAGAATAGTAATAATGTACAAAATGCACTAGAGGAAGCTAACATTTTCACTAAAAGCTAATATGATGAAAGTAAGCAGATGTAAACATTAAGACATGAAAAATATAATGCATGTTTGTAAATTGCAAGCAATTATTGTACAAGTACAATAAGAAGAAAGCGCATGTAAATAAATGAAAGTATTAAAATAAGCATTTAATGCATTAATGACAAAATGTCTGTTGTTGTAAATCTGAAAGTATGTTGTAAATTGGAAACTGTTAAGCTACATTGATATTATTTAATGAGATTGTGAAGCTCAGTCTTATTTTCAGACTTGATAGTTATATTGTTTCCCAATTATTTAATGCATTGGAGATATTGCGTTATTAAACTGCAAAAGTCGAGATGCAATAAAGCTTTCACTTCATTTCTTCATCACAGCAGAACCTGACCGACTTTGCGAAGAGAGATGAGTCATGATTTCAGTTCGATTTCTTGCAATGTGTTTTGTTATACCGCTGCAGTCGTCAAAAACAGAGAAGACGAGACAAGGGAGGTCAGAGAGCAAGTTAAACTCTAGCTTATTGCAATTTGGCATTTAGTCAAATGTGACGCATAGAGATGGGAACTGAAGAATATCCTTTGTAACAATTGCGTCCTCTCCGTGTATCTGGCAACGTATGTAGTATTCAGTCATGCGTCCATTCCTTGTTTCAACAATGTACTTTAGTATGTTGTCATGAAGTATGTTTGCAGGACACACTTTGCCGATTTCATTGTTAATAGCGCTAGCAATAAACTGCGAGAGCTTGGAAGTCTGTCCGAACAGTTTGAGACCAAACCTGATCTTCTTAAGGTTGGATTGCATCTCCTCATACGTAAGAAGTATGTCGAATTTCCTGGAGCGTATGGTAGAATTTCCTTTTTCAAGAAATGCTTGGATGGTAAGATAGTTGGATTCCACTGGCATTGTGTAGTTTGCGACATTATTAGACGAAATGCTTTCCTGTAAATAGGTAAAGCAAATTATTATGAAATTGTTTGATCAATTTTACTTTTAAATGGTAGGACCCACATCACAGAATGCCCCTGGGGCTCCGCCTATCGACCAAATCTTTAACATGTTAGTATTGTTTGGAAGAGACAAAGTTTCATGGATAACATTGGAGATGGCAGTCTGGTTTGTGCTGGGAATAGCAGCAGCTTTCGCTTCTAAACCTTTATTTGTAACATATATGAATACGCGTCTACCAAGGACGGACCGAAGCCTGCAAGTTTACAATATTTCATTAAAATGAGGCGATAATTTAATTCCAGTGTATAGTTAGACACGTACCTAATGGAGTTGCCAAATTGCTTGTAAACTGCCAAGTATTATTGGATGTTAGGATAGAAATCCAAAGGGGTGCTAAAGTACGCTTGTGAAAGTGCGTCTGTCGCTGGTGTAAAGACATTGAAGATTGCCTCGTTTACCAATACAATATAACTTAGGATAAAGTAATAAGAAAGGCATGATTATGCATTCTGCAAAATTAATCATAAATAAAGAGTTGAAGTTTAAAATACCTGTTGACACCAGTTTGCAGTCTATCGACACCAACAACTAAGTTGGGTGCAAGTCCGGTTGTCTTCATGTCGTTACAGGGACGACGAAGTGGTGGTGAATGAATATACCTAACAGCTGCATCATGTATTATATCTCTTCTGGCCCTGAAATTAATCAACGATTGAAATGAATAATGAGTGTACCAAAATATAGGAAGGCGTTAGCATACCTACTACTGCAGGCGTCAGTCTCAACAATCCACCAAAGAATCGCCAACAACAAAAGTGTTGGCAATTTCATTTAGCCACAAAACAAAAACTCGTACTTAAAGTGGGAATCACTATTATTTCTTAACATTTGAAAAATATTATATGTGTGTAAAGATGCTGCAAACAACAGGAGTTCTTTTTGAAGAGGAAGCTTGGGTAGAAATGGTGATGATGATTTTTGTTGCTATGTGCTTCCTGAAAGGGTTGAATTAAAACAGACAAAAAAGCTGGAGAAGCTATATGAGCATATAAAGCTAGAGCAGGAAACGCAAACATGGGCAGGACTCTTTGAAGTTAGATAGAGGGAATCCTGAACTCCGGAATACAAGAAAACCCTTCAGACCATAAGATTAATTTAAAAAAGAAGTCCCTATTATATTGGCATTAATGGGGAAGTCTTACTACACAATTTAATCTTGACTCGTGATTCCTAGAATATACAGTCGCATTTAAACCCGGATTATATATGATATAGGAGAAGCATTTAGAGAAGGACTTTCAAAAAAGTGTGTACCGTGTACCGGAAATTTGTACTGCAAGTTAGCCCGGGGATTCTGAATCCGATTTTGAACCAAAGATTTAGATTTCCTCATTCACTACGAGTACCTTCAGATGAAGCCAAAGTTTAGAAACCACTTTCAATACATTTAATCGGATCGGAAGATTGTCGATTTTTCGACGATGCGCTTTGGGATCTCCTTTACGTTGAAATCAAAGGCTCGTAAAGAGGCACGGGATGCGAAGTTGTAGATTTGTATCTGATCTTGCCACGTTTCACGATAGTTTTGCAAATATTGGGCTAATTTCTTCCTTACAACAATGCAGCAGGGTGGATTTGAAGTACTATACTAGTAAAATATGATTCAAAATTCTGATTGTTTGATTAAGAATGCTTGATTGTACACAACATTTACCACACAAAATTATATTATACCAATCAGTATTACAGCTATAAATTACAAAGTTTTGTATTTTTTGTCTAGTTTTTGACATAAAACCGGATACCACAAATCAAGCAATCTATCTATAGATATTGATTTAATGGATAGTTGTGGAAAACAGAAAATAGAAAACATAATGTACATAAATTGATGTAGTGTGTATAAAAAGTTGATCATAAGCAAAATTTTAATCTACCTTGTAATAATGGCTCTGTTCACATATTTATTTGTTGATTTTGCAAGCTTGAATTTTCATTTCTCATCAGGCTTCCAATAAGTGTCGTCATCATCTTCACATGAGGTCAGAAAATTAGGTTTATCATCATATGGGGGGACCCTTACTTCATATTCTTCTGCGTCCTGATCCAATTTCTATAAACAAAAGTTTGTTCTTTGAATTTACTGCATAATGCATAATCTATATCGAATTTATAATAACCTTCCGTAATTCTACATCCTTCAGAGTTTCCACTGACACGCCAAAGCTTCCGTTGTAGTCCAGAAAAAGTTGCAAAAGCTTGTCCGATTTTGTAGGAACTGCTTAATACTTCTTGGGTTTTCCATTTCTTCCAATCCCCAAGTAGCGATGCACCTTTTCCGTAAAGACAGAATCTGCTAACGAAGGGTGAAGGCATGTATTCTCATGGTTTGATGCTAATTGTTCTAAGGCAAATACGGCATACAAACTGCATCAATTTTTAACACTGAAATACAGAGGTAGTAAATAGGACAAATTAAGTTTATTAAAATAAGCAAACAAAGATAAATTTAGCCGTTTAATGCGTACCAAAAACTCTATCAAGTAGCAGGTGTACGAAACGTTATGTGATTCATTACATCCTTCATTGGTTGAGTGGGTTGCGTACTTTCATCGTCACCTTCGCCCTCATCCTCATCGCCGGAATTCTTTTTGCAGTCAGGTGAATATAATTTAGTCCAGATGTAAGGCAAGACTTTTTTCTAAATAATGGCATAATAATTTTCCCATCCATTTTCGCAGCAGAAAACTTTAAACAATCGTACAAGATCCATGAATCTTTTTCTCTGTTTCTGCCCTATTCATGGTCGAATCTGTTTGCCACAGACTGTTTATATTGTGACTTTTCGTCAAGCGGTTGCCTTCTTGGCATCTTTTTGAATTTCTTGAGGAAGATAGACTCCATAAGTTCTAATGACAGAGGAATGCAGATCCTGTAATATTTGTGATATCGACGACTGGGAAGCAACCAGACGTATCTGAAGTGAAATTCCTATGAAGTTACGTCCGGTTGCTTCCCACACGTCGATATAGTGATCTGATTTTCCTGAACTGCCTTCCGGTTATAAAAACGATACTTGCTTTGCATTTTGGTGTTTCGATTCATCCAACTTGGCTCTTTTGCCATGGTCTGGGGACCATAACCTAACCATTTCTGATGCAATAGTCACAGTGTTTTCTTTATGAAATGCATCTCCATTCAAAAAGAAAACCCAGTCAGACAAGCTTATGTAGTTGTTGAATTCTTCATCAGTCATCCCATCTTGGCAGTTGCCAACCTGGCCAAAATAGTGTCAGCTTTTTTTTCAGTGGCACAATGACGCTAAAGTTAACTTTATGGGAACAGTGTTTTAGCTAAAATATAAAACCATTTATGAATGGGATAGCTGCGTAAAAAAAGGGTTTGGCTGGTAATGTTCTCGTCACAAACCCAAGGTTTTAACTTTGGCACTGGCACCAACTCGTACTAAGGGGGCCAAAATCAAATCAAAATCATAATCCAAATTTATTCCTTTCATTATTGCACAATAAAACTGCATAGAATTAGAATTAAACACAAAAAACCGATATGCCGACTACCTCCTCCATAATTGCCATTTCCAGCTCTGGGAAAGGATGTTTGCCAGCGTTGGGCCCCACCTTCATCCCCAGCTTTCCGGAAAATCCCTTCCTTTTTGCGATAGCTTTTATCTCCCCCGTCTTTGGATCAACAATGTGTTTTTAAAATCTAACAATTGAGTGAAAGTTCCCTTAAAATATTATAATAAATAAAAAGGATTAAGTAAGGAAGCTCAACGTTATATACACTATTCCTGCTTTTTTGGGCTGGCGTTGTCACAAGAAGCTTCCATCCACTTATTGTGTTTAGATTTCTTGCTGGTGGGGTACCAGAAACTCCTGGTTGGAGTGCGTCATCCTGCTGAACCACGGTGGTCCCGTGCTCCAACTCCACCACCGGCCAAGAGTTGTGCTTGGTAGAGGGACCTGAGGGGTTCCAGAGGATTCATCAGCTCTCGAGCCATTCACCAAAACTGGCGTCTTCACATCCGAATATGCCCCATCCGGTAGAGGGGGAGCTATGGGTTTGGTGGATGGAGTGCAAGCATTTTTGCACTCCAGTGTTTTTGTTGTTGCTTCTTTGCAATTTATTTCATTTTTTATTACTTGGAATGGGACGACTTGGAACCTAGCCACTTTATCAACCATTTTTTTCAAATACGTCGCCATCTTCAGCAAGTACAGCTCCAAACAATTCTTGGTGTCAAAAATTGGTAGTTTTTTCGGAGCCTACTTGAACCAGTTAAGGCAGAGATGAAGCTTTGCAGTGCTTCGTCTGATCCGGATGTATCAGCCTCGAAACTTTGCGATACCTCAGCAAACGCTTCTTCAAGTTGACGGTAGTTAAAGTAGACGTCACCAAGCACACCACAATTTGTATTTTGACGCCAAATTTGTTTTTTTGTAACGGAGAAGTTGGGGTTTTGAACGCGGTCCCACCATATGTGGGTTCGCCCACACCAATTGGTGTAGACGAGTTTTCAGTTCCAACCAGCAATGCTGGTGGAGTCACCTGGCTGTCCATTTATCCAATCAAACATATACCATTTTCCAAAGATACAGAGAAAAATCATTGAATTCATAATCATTTTCGTATCAAGAAGTTGGATGGGTCGGAATCAGCAGGACTGAATCACCAGGTGTGCGACCCTCATAGAGAGACAACCATATATTCAGTTTACTGTTTGAGTACTAAGATCTGGAATGTAATCTGATACTAAGTTGGAATACATTTTCCTATAATTCAACAAAATTCCTGGTGTAAAGCACCTGTATTTATTAGGTGTAAAAAGATAGGAAACTTAACTATGTGCATCATAACGACACATATTCCATTGCTATTCTATTGCTTATCTATGAAATTTCCTGGTAGAAATGATCTACCAGGTACTAAGTAACATACTTAATTAACTAGGCATTATCACTATACGGAAGGCATGCATGACTTATCATTACTTAAACTTAATGTTCCATATTACAACAATTACCACGCTTCATGCTCTACGCGCTGACGCAGGTGTTCGCGTCAGAAAGTGTGGATGGATGATTTATATAAGTTCGGGCTTAATGTTCCGGGTTAGAATAACCAGGGACATTACACTAAAATGCAAAAAATATAGCGTAGTGCGGTACTTTATTTATTTATAAATACAAAATTGCATTTAAGATTAGTCAACTGCACTATCAATTATTAAACAAATATATTTAAAAACGTCAGTCACCGGTTGCACTTTATGCCTACAGCATGCAAAACATCCAATGCAGCGATGTACCGAAACATTAAAAACGAGCTATTTGGTTTTCAGGTATATATCTCACCAGCAAAAAGTTTCGTGTGTCAATTTCTATATTGGTGGATAATACATTTTGTATTAATAATGTAATGCTGATGCGTTCACACTGAAGTAATTCGAAAACATAGCAAAAGCTCTTACGAAGTATATACAAAATGTCGTACGTTGCTAAATTTGCAAATAATTTGATATACTACCACCATATTTTAAATTCAAAGATAGTATGAGTATTACAAGATTTGCGAAACTAGAATCAATTACTGCAAATAACTGTGAACTAACTAGTAAGTGTAGTAAAATATTTACATGTATATTACATTATAATATTACATTTAATTACGTGAGCAATATTAGATTGTTTTTAAAAAATCACAAACTGTTTTATACCGTGTTCTGAATCAACAATAACTTAATGTTATTAGCACTTAAATAAAGGAGATTACGTTATCAATGTTTAAAATTACTTTAGGATTTAACATAAATTTAGTTGCACAGTAACCACACATTCTCATCGCACAAACCGGTATAACAGCTTTATATTGAACGATCACCAACAGATCTGAACTAAAATTTGTTAATAAACCTATAAATAAAAAAGCACTGTTGACAATTTAAGTATAGTTGTGCTAACGCTGTTGAAAACGTTCGTGTGCATGATCGTATTAGTAATCTTATTAGGAGCTATTTAAAGAAAGTTTTGAATAAAGTTGAATAGATTGCTCCAGAATTGTTTTTAAAATTGATTTTTATCGTTTGTTTAATACACGGTTACCTTTTTTGAGTATTGAGTATTGAATTTATTTAACGTGTTACTGTGTATCAACAAAATTGCTGGTTTCCAAACAATAACAATACAAAACTCTGAGATAATGCTCAGTAGTTAAACTAATATCTTTCCAATTCCATAAGTCTTGGCCAATAGAAACATACAAACGTAAACATATTTAAAATAGTAAAATACCTACTCTATGAATAAACAAAAATTTTGCTTCTAAACCTTAAAAGATATTCTTTTATGACATCAACAATATTAAAATTGGGTAGATCTTCATAAAATAATACTTTTTTGTCACTAAGCAGTGCATTCCAAACCTGAATAGCATTCCAGCGTAAGCTTTTTTTGCAGATTACATAATTAAATGACTTAACCGCTAGAGTCGGTTTGCGAGATCTTGCACATGCAGATAACGTAAACCAATCTTTAAATAATGTGGTACGAAATTTAAACACAAATTTGATAAGCATATATTTTTTCCGTTCCACAATTGTCAATAAGTCTAATTTTACAAAATATTCTGTGATATCAAAATTGTTTCGCCTACTTTCAACTAATCTTTGTTTATGCAGATAGAAAGAAAGTAAAAACCTATTTATCTTGCTTTGCAGCCTCATGATCTCTGTGTCGCTATGGACACACCAAATGACTATACAATAATCCAAAATCGAGCATACAAAGGAAGATAAAAATATTTTTAAAACATTCTCTTTTTCCTTTTTCATTATCATTTCAAAAGATATACACATTATCAAGCAATACTGACGTTTTATTGAGTGATACGCACGTTATGTTTGTGAAGCTTAGCGAACAGCTTTAGAATGTCATAACTTATCATCATGTAGGGAGCCCACAATAAAAGTAGCTTTCATTTGCATGTGCTTAATAGTTATTGCAATGAACACCAACAACCCAAAACGCCGGGTGGCAAATTTTGTAACGCATTTCTGGTATAAAATCTTTTTTACTGTGAGTAGTAATAATTTCATTACTTTATTAGTGTACTCCAATTATCTTTTTATAAAATATTTTAGAAATACGGTAGAAACAAGAAGTAAACATGTAATCAGGCCGCACCAACGACGAAAACGTTTACAAGTGGAAAAAATTTAGTCAGTGTATTTTTATATTAAATTAATTTTTTAAAATTTTTGGATGTTATACATTTCAATAATTATGTTTCTTGTTCTAGGAAACCAACCTTTTAGATATTGGCGAAAAAATCAACACAGGAAAAGTTTCCACCATTGAGCTAATCGTAAGTGCGCAGGAAGGAACATTTTTATTTCACAAGAAGTGTGAAACCGCTGCCAAAATGAACATTAATACGGCAAATCTAAGAGCATTTGAGTTATTAAGATGAAATTGTGGATTAAACTCATTTTTAAATTTCAGGGTTTATTTGCAGCAAAGATAAAATGGGACAAATGAAACCTAAGAGGTAGCATGACAGCATCCAAGAAGACACCTAGAGACCCTTTTCTTTGACGCTAAAGTGACGCACATCATAGGTTTATACATTTTATTTTAGATAGAATATACATTTTAGAGACCAAGGTACATTCTGTAGTGCAAGTAAGGATATATTCCACAAGCTCCAACACAGGTTTATGCAGGAGCTGTTTGGATGATAAAATCAGCAGAGGTTAATCTGCATATATGCATGTGCACCAAGATCTGTAGCTGACGATTATTATTTTCCTCAATTAAATCTAGTTTAGTAGTGCTGAATGAAATACGCTGTGTGTTTGCTGTTTTCCCTTTTGTCGTTCATTTGTTTTTAAAGCATTGCAGTAGTCTCGGCAGAAGGGATCGTTTTTTTTGGAGCCTTGTACTTTTCATGCCATTAGACGCTTTTCTGTAGCCTGATAAACGTATCTGAATTCACGGTAAAACAACTAGACGCGTTAACTGTAAAACTGATTTAATTTAGTTGAAATCATGTTAAACTGTTGCCATAAATCTTCGTCGTAGGTAGTCGGCACGTGTATATAAATACTTACGCGCCTATATTTTTTGGAACTCTTTCATATACTTACTTGTTCTTAACATACCAATCATATTTACTTATAGCTAACACAATTAGTCAAAACAAGATTTCATATAAACTTTGCATGTAACCGGCACGTGCCTGCAAGCTCATACATTTTACGTAAAAACCTCCATTACACTTGTCCTTAGCCTACCTGAGAACGACATGTTAACGAAAATCTGGATTCAATTAGTAAAATTAGTATTTGAAATGCGTTTTTATACAAACTTTATAGGTAAGCGACACGTGTGTGCAAGCACTGACGAATACACATACTATGAGAAACTTTGTATTCGTGTTTTTAGCATACTCGAAAATATGTCTACATAAAGTTTAATTTAATTAGGCAAATAAAAATTCAAAAAGCTACACAGGTAGGCGGCACGTGTGTGTAAGCTCTTATTTACATATCCGTTCACTAGGTATTTTCCCTATACTTGTTCTTAGCATTCCCAGAACCTGCTTACCTAAAGTTAAACTGAATTAGTTTAATTAAACCTTCACATATATTCGGCACGTGCCATACGTAGGTGTTTCTAATGATCGTATTTGTTATGCTTTTTCTTATTCCAAAAACAATATTTTGCTTCTATACTTTTGCCTGGTAAGCTGGTTACTTCTGTCGAAACTTTGAAGGAATAACTAGTCGAGTATTACTAAAATAGTTCAATTCAAAGAAACAAACAGGTTTTCAGCCGCCTCTGCCTCAATATAAAAAGTAGTGATAATGTATCGATATATTCCTGCGCTTACAGTTTAGTTTTAGTTTCTAGATTAGGTACATTAGCTACGAAACAAATACATATATTATATTTTTGATGTTTACACAATAGTTGTGCTAACATAATGGTCCTTCTGATCATATTTGTTTCAAAAGTCTTTTATTAGTTTACAAATAGATTCTCTATAACAGCAGGTTTTAGAAGAGGTTGTTTCCATAAAGTTATAAATAAGTTTAGAAATATCAGGTTAACCAAAATAAATCATCGCAGCTTGCATAGCAATCCATGTTGTAGCTTTACAAGACTGCTTTTTGTCTTTTTTCCTGTAGCAATATCAGTGCACTTAATGTGTGTACGAATTGTGTAACATTTGGTTTTCTTTTCTCTTCCAATAAATTAATTTTTATTAGCGCGCATCGCAGCAAAAACCAAAGCTAGTACGTAAATTAGTTAGGCTTGTAAACGGAGTAAACGTTTGGGGAAAATGTTTGGTGGAAACACAACTTAAAAAATTGGTAATATAAGGGTACAAGTTTCTGAAACAACATTTTTAGGTGCCTGGAAACCATATTAAAAATTGATTTAACTAATTTAAATATCGTGGTTAATTGCTACTATGTAAAATATTTAAATAGCTTTCAAACGTATTAAAATTAATAATAGGTAAAAATTTACTGAAGCCATTAGGCTAATGGATTATTTTAAATAGATAGATATACGTATCGGTGAATAGTATAGGTATACAGAGCTGCTTATAACATCAAAAAATTAAAGTTCTAATTTTTCTTTAAAATCTGATCACGTATTTTACAGAAACTTAAAATGTGAGACAGATTGAAAGTTTATAATGTACAAATACCTGAATATAATAAGTGTGCCTTGCTAGAGCATTTCTTTTCTGCATGTAGATTCTGTCGAATTTATAACCATTCAAGAAACCGTTGGAACTATTTTGTGTTGAGTTTGTAAAACGGTTTTGCAACGACGACAATTGAAAAAAAATTCTAGAAACAAAATTAGGATGATCTTTGTTTAGAACAGAGGTTTTGATACAACTTAGAAAAGTATTGTGAATACGTAATAACTAGATAAACACAAGAAATTACAATTTCAATCACACTGGGCAAAATCCTCACTAGTTCAATTACAGTAGTAATGAAGTGGGTTCTACCAAAATTACAACTATACACATTTTGTATTTTTCAATGTTCCTTTGCCAAACCTGACCGCACGATTCTGCCTGAAAATGTGGTAGAGAAAGTGGGATGGTTTTCAGACTGCGTGTTTAACATTGTCAATTTTCAAGGACTTGATATAAATTTGACGCACCTAAACACACCAGTTGTCATTACAAGGTATTTTACGACATTCTTCATTCCCTTTCAAGTGATTTTCCCCTATGAAATGAAAAATGCAAACCTAAGCGTACTAAGCCAATTTGTTCGTGATGGACGTCATATCGAGTATGTTACACAAAACAACTACCGGGATAATGTAGCTAGCAAAGTATCCAGCGCATGTCATGCAGATGTTTACCTATATCCACCAACCTTTTTGGACCTAGAAATGACGTTGATAGTACAACGAACTAAAAAAGAAGACGACGGCACTCAATCATTTCTAAAGATTCCGCAAGTGTTTGAATACCAATGGAACCTGGTAAACGTATGGAAATTCGGGTATGTACCAACAGTGCCAACGTATTCTCTATATGTTGTATATTCAATAGTTCAAGGAGCATTTGGAGGATTAGTCCCGTTGATTGACTCCGCACTTATAACTCCAGAATTGTCCCGTTCGTATCATAATATCTTGTTTTTTGAAAATAAGTATACACACAAATCCAAAAAGTATGTTTACTGTAAATTTTGCCCAACCTGCTCATTTGTTGTTCTAGAGCCACTCAACAGTTTAACTGACACAATGACGGCAATAGACGCATACATTGACAAAGTTGATAAGGCAAATTCTTTCTCAGTGGATGTTGTTGTGCAGCAAAGCGCTCCAGACTACAGCTTAAACCAAATAACCATCCAAAATTTCAGAAATGTGCTTGGGCAAGTTTCCAGGGTTGACCTTGCCCAAGTTAAAAATATTTTTGGACTACTTGTTGGCCATATCATTTATTCAATGCTACCACAAAATGTAACGCCATCCTTCTCGCGATCGTTTAAAAATTGGGAGACTCGAGATCTACGTTACTCAAAAAATTGCCCAACTTGGTATAACTTTGGCAAAGCTTACTCCCCAGAATTAAGCCCGGCCTTGCTTCGAGCCGCAGCTACATTGGAAGCAAAGCTGGTAAACTTTACGGAAGTATCCTTAATCCTACACAAAAGTAGGCTCAGATTCGTTGCCTGTCACTATGAAAGACAATCTTGGGTGTCTGCTGCGGGTGAGCTGGTGTACGCGTTTGATGCGGCCACCTGGAGTTTGCTAATGGCTTTAATTTTTGTAACTTCAATTATAATTAGCCAAACTCTTACAGCGGATACTAAGGTAACAAGCTATATTGTAAATCCATCCATTGCTGGATTTAATCTTTTGGCAGGTTTGGTGGAGCAAGGAACACGCACGTTTACTGCATCATTGACAAAAGACAAACATGTGGTAAGGTATGCTACGTTTTTCATCCCGATAGCGTTTTTATTACTAAGCAACGAATATAAAGGGGATAACATTACAAGATTAACAGTGGAAGCCCCTTTGGTTGCATTTGACAAATTTAGCAAACTTCTAGCCAATAACTTCACAGTGTACGTACTACCACAACTGCTAAGTGAAAACGAGATAAGTCAACATGTTGACGAGCAAGTTACCAAAAGTGTGAGAATTGATAGACGACAGGAAGGTCCTCATGAAGCATTTTTTGTGGTGAGTGAATTTTGGCATCGCATAATGCTTCAACGGAAAACGTGGTACAAATTAATAGATGTAATGGATGACCTTTCAGAAGAAACACAATCATTTGTAAAAAACTCACAGTTATTTCCAAACTGGAAAAATGTTTCCAACTTTTCCCTGAATTATTATGACGACTTCCGCAAACTGGTTGTTCCGTACATGGAAAAATGTAATAGGGCTGGGGTAATACTGGACGAAAACGTGGCTAAGGTTGTGCACGCTAACATGAGTAGAGAAAAAAAGCCAGTATATCTTGGCGAGGAAGTCGTTCATGAAATTGTAGCAGGTTACAAATTGCATGGACAGTTTCCAAAGTTTGTCTACGAAAGAATTCATCGGTTTATTGAAACAGGTATCACTGCTTGGTGGCAAAAATATGTGGATTTTACACTTGTTCAACTGACAAATTCACAAATGAGTAATTTCGAAGATTCTTACGCAAATTTGGCTGAAAAAAGTA
This sequence comes from Entomobrya proxima, assembly GCA_029691765.1. Taxonomy (NCBI): domain Eukaryota; kingdom Metazoa; phylum Arthropoda; class Collembola; order Entomobryomorpha; family Entomobryidae; genus Entomobrya; species Entomobrya proxima. The sequence goes on from CM056170.1 coordinate 44,172,275, forward strand.
AGGCAGGAATATTAATGTTATGTTTTATTCCGAGTGTTGGTCTGGGTTTGGCCTTTCTGATATTTGTGTTGTTAGAAAATGGCATAGAAATTATTTGCCTAAAAGGTGACGAGAAAATGTCAATGGTGGTAACGTATAAAAGACGAAAATAAATTTGGTTGTGGTAAAACTGCTTACGAAGCTTTAGCGGGAGTTACGTTTTTAGGTAAACTTTAAATTAAACAATGCAAACAATACATTTAACATTTTAAAAATATTTTAAAGGAAGAACATGAACAACATAGATTAGCAGTTACAATTAAATATTGTTAAAAATTTACACGCCTCAGCAATGTACATTTTTGAAAGCAACATGTAAGATGGGAGATACTCACGGGCGACTTGAGTTTCTGGAGCTTACCTCACTAGTGGTGTTATAATGTCCATACGATGTTCTATATAGCGGTGCAATGGACCGCTTACTAAAATAAAATGAACATTGTGTAACTCAACAAATGGTGAATGTGCGTTTGCAGCAAACTTGCATTAATATTGTCAGAGACCAATCGTACAAGGATTTTTTAACGGCAACAGGAATATGTTCAATCACTTCTAATCATAAACAATTTGTTTTATTAAGACTAACGGATGAATAAAAAGTTTTTATCTGTTTACCGTCGTTTGCAGCTGTTTTCTTATCCAACTTTGCTTTTGCTTTATTAGCTCGCTGCTTTAGCAGAGGAGCTATTGCAGATGTCGGTGTCCGTGTGTCCGTCCGTCTGTCTGTCCGTCTGTCTTTCTGTAGACTTTTTTTTTAAACCAGGCTAATCGGCTCTAGACCAGGTTAAATCGGCTCTAGACCAGGTTAAGTCGGCTCTAGACCAGGCTAAATCGGCTCCAGACCAGGTTAAATCGGGTCTAGACCAGAATAAATCGGCTCTAGACCAGGTTAAGTCGGCCCTAGACCAGATTTTAATGGTTTACCATGGATGTTTATTATTATATTCATATTATCGTCTTCAGCAGCGAGCATTTTTAATGGTTGACCATGTATGTATATTTTTTTGAAAAACATTGGAACACTCATCTACAGTTCACTGCCTACAAAAACTACCCCAGTTTACCGGTTTCCATTTTACTGAAGTATAGTTTAAACTTTAATTTTTGCACTTTACTTTTTGTTCCATCTTATGAATAAATTTTTAATTGGAATAAACGAGTCAACTGTTAGATTATCTTTAGCAAAAATAAGCATTTGCAGTAATAAAAGCATTAACTATTTAGTAATTGTGGTCTTGCAAGCATCACCCAAAATGGTATAACCCGGAAATTTTTTATACAAGCATCTAAATTAACCGACATTCTTAATATATTCCTTTTGGAACAAACATATCTTAACTTAATATGTCATTGTCATGTTAAAGTAAAATTCCAAACTGTGCATTTTATTGACAGACTAACGGCGTTGAATTGAATACATTTTTCTAATGGGTTACCGGTACAGCTGTTGCTGCTTTGTCAAAAATCCTAAAAATCTATACACCCATAAAATTACAGGATTTAAATCAAATTTAAGCATGTAGATCAAAATTAAGAAAATTACGTTACTCTTATTGACTTCGGTAAAATCGGTTGACCTTTCAAGGTTAAACCGGGATTAAAGATCACTCAGTATATATTTCCACGAGCAACATGTTTGAGCAGTGTAAATAGTTTGAGTTTGTTGTATGCAAGAGAGCATGCTACCTTACAAAATCCCAGGAAAGATTTCGAGCATTTCCACAAGTTCTGAACAGCCTGCGAAAACTTAGTATTCTTTACAATCAGTGAACAAGATGACATTGTTTTCAAATGGTTTAGTAAACTATACTTCAACTGGTTTATAGCTATTCCAAAGACCCTCATAAGATAACGCACATTGTCCAGCCACAAACCGCAACGAACCATGCAGAATATTTTACGCTTTAGAAGTTGATTCAACATCCAATTCCATGAAAAATCCTTCCATGTTTTGTAACTTTGTGATTGAAGAAAGCCTTGAAGTAGTTCATTACCCCATACTGTTAGACTTGATATCATTCCAAACGCCCACACAGTAAATATTACCAAAATGTTTCCTGACATTGTGGGTGGTTGCAGTTGATCGTAGTTCCACTGTGCCTTTTCATAAACTTTACCACCAGCTATTAATACATCCATCCATCTCTGCGATATACCCGACTCCCCTTTTATAAGCGCCCATCGCTGAATGACATACCAAGGCCATAGCCTACGTAATTGTATTAAAAGTCTTGATTCAAATATTTTCTCAGTGCCAATATACAAATATTTAAACTTTTGTGGCTTAACCTTTTTAGCTAGTGCCACACACGTATACCAAGGCAGTATTACGGAAACCTTGTCACACTTTTCAAGCAGTTTAAATGATTCATTTGCTTGTTGGGAATAAAACTTAATCACGTTATGAAATTTAACAGTAGTAGTGTTGTAGCCGTTTGTAGCTTCAAGAAAATGTTTTCCCGTTGAAGGTAAAAGCCTTGCTACCGTTTGCTATTGGTTGTAAATCAAACTAACGTTTAAATTTGAAAGAAAATATTGCTGTACGTATGACTCTACAGAAGAAACAATTTTTGTTCCGTTTCCACGTGTTGTGTTATATGTAAGATTATGTTGATTTGTAAAAATGGTCACAAGCTCCTCTGGGTAGTAATCCCGCATGTAATACCAAAATAGGACTGTACGAGCACTTAATGCTGCAGAGGTAAAAATTGTAAAATTGTGATTGATCAGCTGCTCAAAGTGTGTGTAGGCCACTTGCTGACGAGACGCAATCAAGTTGTAAACATTTACATTTTTATACGCGTTACTAATAACAATCCCGGATAAGAGTAAGCACACACAAACGGATGTTGCTTTTCTTTTAAGTAAACTTGTAGAAAATGGGTCACCTTGTTCAACAAACACTTTGTATGTTGCTAGTAGGCAGACACAGAATGCCTTTTTATTTATACGACACATAGAATACACTATCAACATTGAGCAAATGGCAACAAATGTCCAAACACTTGTACTAAATGCACCAGTTAACTCGAAAAATGCTAAAGGATTTGTTTCAGTTGTACCGCAACTTACAAATCGTAAGCCATTAAAAGGCTGTGGAATAGCAAAGAGTCCAAAGTATGGAAACCATTGATCAAGGTTTGTATGAAGTATAATTTTTGGAAACACGTTTGTTTCAATATCATCATCGTAATCATCATCCCATATTGAAGGTAGGCTGTATATATTTTTGTGGCAAGCTATACCCTTATTATCCATAGCCGTGTGATCAGGGATAAGTGAAATGAAAAGGCGAATGTAGGTACCTAACACTCTATCATTTACGGAGTGACAAACCGATGAATGTATTTATAAGGGCTTGATGTTTTCGGGCAAAAATAGTTTTCATCAATGAAGTAGTTCTCTTTCTCCCCGTTTTCGTAAAGAAAACGGAGCAACTTACTGGGCGTTTGAGTTGACATATTATTCATTGTGTATAGTGCTTCGGGCTTTCCAGCTTGGTTGAGAACTCGCACGTAAATACTATGCACCATCACTCTTTTGAAGTACCGGCCACCAAGAAAATTAATTGTTAAGCAAGACAATTTACTTGTTTTTATTATACGCGTGACTATCAGTGTTTGTACTGCTACGGAACTAGGAAGAGTTAATTCATGAAGTTTTGGAAGTTTGTGAAACCAGCTGCTTGGGTAAAACACTTGATAAAAATTTGTGTTAGAAATAAGGCTCTCAGAAAAGAGTTTCCTAGGATGAATTCCAATGTGAATTTCATAATTCCAAGGTTTTGTATTTGAACTAAATTTGAGAAAGTCTAGTCCGACAAATTGTTCCCCCATTGACATATCGTCAATTATCTTGCCACAACTCTCATTGTAATATTTAACGGAGTTATTGTAATACGTGCAGTTTTCAGAAAAGCTGAAGTTAGATGGGATCCACTTTTTTCGCGCTTTAATTTCCAATACGTAATCTAAATACCTAAACTCTCGTTGAATGAAAATGTCTATTAGTTTGGTGCGTCGCAAAACAGCAGGACATGAACTTGGTTGTAAATCCATGTTGTGGAAATTGGTTATTACAATGACGCATGATGCGTCACGGTTTTGAAATTGCACTGATGTCGTTTTCTAATCTAACTGAAATTGAGTCTTTTAAATCCAAAGCAATGCTGCTCTTTCTTGGATAGAAAGGGCAACTGGGTTCACGGTTTGCTTCTGTGTTTGATATGCGTAAACAGATTCCAATAGCAACTAATATCACGGAACGGGAACAAAGCCAGAAATAACAAGTAATCCGTTTAGCATTAGCTTCATATTTGGATAAGTGTTTATTTCTGAAGGTAACTGTTGTAGATGTTCAAAACTAAAAAAACGTCGGAAAGCACGTAGTTACCGAAGACTTGCAGCACTTTGTAACCCGAGTTGAAGTTGTTGGAAATTGAGTTGGCAATGCAAGCATTAGTATAGAGCCTAAGTTTGGCACGTTATTCTGCAGTAGATACCCAGATTGTATAAAATGCTAATCAAGAGTTACACGTGCCTATAAAATTACCATTTTGCTATCATGGTCACATAACAATTTGCAAAATGATTATGGCAAAATACAATTATTTTGGTGGGCAATATCCATGGCATAATTTAAAAAATCGATCTTTCTTCTCACATGCAGATATTTACTATGTAGCTGACAGACAAAGCCTTATGAGAAATATTACTTGCTATTGGATTATTGTAAAATACTCTAAAAATAGAAACATTTCAAAGTTATCTTTGTAATACGAACTAGTATATTTAAATTAAATTATAGAAACGTTACCAAAAGATCAAATAAAAGAGGTGCATAGTTGTCGAAGACTGTTCCTGACCGGCTTAGTTGACAAATAAAGTACGCTTTTACTAACTTTTGTAAACCACACAGTAAGTAAAAGGCAATAAACTACTTTCCGGATACACCACCAATTCCAGTGCGTACCGTCGCAATTCCGTCGCTTGTATATGTGTACGGTTTCCAAATATGATATTCTACTGGAATTTGATTTTAGTTTAATGGTTAGTAAATTTACTGCTTCTTCCAAGCAGTAACACCAGGAACCGTACCAAGCAGTGTTTATACGAGTGCCAACTCCAGCTAAGAGCGAACAGGAGTCTCGAAACGAAAATCACCATAATGCGCATTATATTTATTTTTAATACAAGTTTTGCAAATACACCAGCTTGACGCGGTGTATTTTATCTTTAAGAGCTTAGCATCCAAAGACTTGCTACTGCTAATGACAGCTGTTATAAATGTAGCTGTTAGTTATACATGTAATACATACATACATACGCCGCTAACGCAGCACATTGCTAGCGGGTGACATTGCCAACAGCAGACCAAATAGTTAAGTGTGAATACATACATACATTGGATACACAGGTTTAACAAACCTTTACAGCAAAGTAAGGGTATTATAATTTATCGAGAATAACGACAATAATGTCGCAAAAATTGTATTAAAAATAAATATGATGTGTATTATATAAAGTATGACCCTTATTTAGACAGGCAAAATAAGGCTGTTCTGGATTTCGTCAACGTTAAATTCTTACTACATATCGGTTAATCCTAACACTCAAAATAATTGCAAAAATAATGAACCATACATATGAAAGACTTTTGCAGACTCCTAATGAACCCATAATCAGAAGGTTCTTAATGGCTTTGAAATATAAAAAAGTTTCCATGCCAGCAACATATTTATTTCAATTTGTATTATAATGAACCCTAAATTGAAAGAATGAATGAATAGTGTTTTATTAATAATTTACTGCTCTTATTAAGGGCCCATTGAATAAACAAATCTGTATATCATAACAGTTTGCATAATCGTTAACCCTAAATTACTGTATTTGTAATTATATGTTTACGTTCGTTAACTCTAAACTTTTTGAGATACTGTCAAGTTTACGTTCATAACAGTTACGTATCTTGATGATAATAATTCATTTATTCTGTCTGTAGCTCATTATAATACGAAGTGAAAGTATTGAACTTAATTTACTGATGTGAAGCGAATTCACTTGAGTATTTTCAATTCTGTGATAATGATTGAGCGGACGGACAATAGTCAAATATACTACATTTGTTCATTGCATTAAAATTGCAATTTTTAAATAATTGTCGATAAAATTTCATCCCATCCTAATACATTTTTAACCGTTTCCTAACAGAAACCTACTCCACAATTACTTGTAAAATGCAGAAACCCAACAGACATTAAACGTAACTTACTCCAGTAAACAAAAAATTTGAAAGCACGCAGTTTATGTTCGTTTAGACAAATTACTAAACAGTAATTCTTAAATCCTAAATTATCCATGGAACGTTGTAGTCATCATATATTAAAATTGAAACGCTGAATGGGTTGTCAAAAGTTGTATTCTGAGTCGCTTACGTGATAAAGGTGATAAGGTACAGATTGTACCTATGATACATGATGATTTTCAGGAATCCTAATATTTTGAATGGACAACCTCACGGTCAACTAGTATTTGTGCAAGCATACTACAACTGGGCCGCAGTATTTGGCAACAGTGCATATACATTTTTTATTTCCGACCATGGAAAACCTGAATTTCGCAAATCCAAAGTTTTGGTGGTAAAATATAAATTCTTAAATAAAATTTTATCAAATATGGTAAGCATGCACGATTCCAGAATAACTATTTCTTGTTTAGACAATTTACATCTTCCAAACTTTAGCAGTACTCTTTTACGCAATTTGCTGGATTTGGAAATTAATCCAGGATGTCCAGACTAACAAACTTGAACAAAAAGCAGCAATGACACCGCTAACTTTCGTAGCTGTGGTCATTTATTACATTTATTTGACGACTCTGGCGTACATTCAAATCCAAAGAAAAAGGTCAATACAGAAATTTCTTGAGAAACTTCAGGAATTCCACAAATTGTTCTGCAGCGGAAAATTGTTCAATGTGCAGAAAGTAAGTAATCTGGTCTTGTCTGTTGGGGTATGTCACTCTGTCAGTTTAATGAGTTGTAAACTGCCTTTATCCATAGGAACACAAAAATGTCTTAATATGGAATATTGTCCTACTAATATGCACAGCAAGAGCAATCTTTCTGCCCCTAATTGCTGTCAAATTCAAGATATCAGCAGAACTAATTGAGTTTGCTAAAACCTGGACCTACTTTGGAAAGCCTTTCTCTAATTCGTTTATCGACAATTATTTAAGTATCGGTATTTACTTTTTTACACAAGCCACATCTTGCCTGAGAGAGTTTTACGGCAATGCTCTTATTTTGAGCCTATTGTTGGAATTCTGTAAGCTTAATGAAAAGTTGAAGTTAGAGTCGCAAACTTTATTGCTCCAGCCTATTTCGGAGGATTATTTGGTTCAATACAGAAAACTTAGGCAAAATCTGAAACATTTGATGCACTTGCTCCAACGGTTTGATAAAGTGTTTGGAACGACAGTTTACCTTAGAATTTTAGTATTGGTCGTTTACGATATCCTACTAATGCTAATTTTGTTTAAAAGTCATATATATTTCGGATTTGCGATTTTAATTGTGCTTTTTTCATCCGTAGCAATAATTTATTTTGCTTTACTTTTCTCAAAAAATGTAAGTGTCTGAAGCGAAAAACACATTTTATTTTATAAATTGTTTTTATGCAAGATTTCATTTTGCAATTGTCTATGGTGTCCAATATTGTGCATTTTATAAGTTCAAAAGCCAAACTAAATGAAAATGAAGTTCACATTAACCTCCACTGGCGTCAGGCACATATGTTCAGCATTAATGCAAAAATAGTTAGAATAACGCCTGGTTTAACTTACCTGGTAAACTTTAGTTAAAACTTTACCGTAGAAACAATTCGCTACAATACATAGACATATTAGAATTTTGAAGAACGTGATTTGTTAATTTCTAGATGGTGACAATTTCTATGGCAATATTTCTAGGATTGATCACGGATAGGACTGGGCTTGGCACTAACACAGAAGTAGCCATTTTAACAAACTAAATAATTGAAAGCGCACGCTTCTACACTTGATTGATAAAACTATTTTTTTCAGGTGTCAACCATTCTCAACGAATAACTTCCTAGTCAGCATCCACATGTATTGTGTTCTATGTTGTCTTCAATAGCTTTACAGTTTTCCACTACATAGTTTCACAGATTTGGTTTTGCTACTTTATTATCCTGGGTGCAATACTAATAAGCAAGCATAAGTAATATTAAAACAAAACCAGGCTTTTTTAAGTAAGCGTAATTTGTGCTGTAATAAACAAAAATGCATATGGTTCTGCTGCTATATATTATTCGGAAAAACAAAAAAACCACGCATTTAGCTTAATACTTTATTAATGTTTGTTACAAAACTATTAAACGTAAATGTATTTGGAATATTTTTAAAAGATAAAGAGAAAAATTGAGATTTATTGCTCGCAATTGTCCGAATTATTAACTTCGTCAGTGCATGAACATATTTTCTCATACAATATTGATATTGTTTTTACAATGTCTAGTTATGTCATGCTAAACTTATAAAGGCATTTTAAGGTATACAGTTGCAACAAACACTATTCACGCTATACACCTGCGTTCATCTGCTCGTGCATTAATGCTTGATATGCACGTCAAACCTGATTATATGTGGTAATTGTGCGGAATATTTTATAAATCTATTTTGATTAAAACAATTGTTGTACTCTGCGTACTTTCTTTGCTATCTCATATTTCTTGATTTAAATGGTAGATGCATTACTACTTCATGTACTTCACCAAGTAACCTTCCTAATTGCAGAATTTAGCAGATACTCTCGAGACTTGCTTTTAATTATTTCCCTCCCATTTATTTCCCATTCATTTATAGCTGCCTATATTGTCTTCCATTTTTGCGTTTTTACACTATGGGTATCCATTCTTGCAAGAGCTTTTGTATCATACATTCTTGAGTGGTTTCTATAAGTTTACCGTAACTCTACAATATTTACCTTATTGCAAAATTGCAAACATACTGCAAAATGACAAATAGTAAGCTTAAAGGCTTTTATCACTAAAGGTTTTTTCGACAATAAAAATAATGCAGCTCGTTGCAACAACCGACGTATTAACAATAACCACCGCAACAATTCCCTTCAGATCAATTTTCTCTTTTGATGTTTGCAGTCCATTCCTAAACGGATTGTACAATCCGTCCTTTGTAAAATTTTCGTGAATATAGTAAGCATTCTCAGACCAGTATTCCCATGCACTGATTAACCCACTCTGTTGCAATCTAGAATACGTCTCTAGCACCGACTTTCTATTTACTGTATAGATCTCAAAAAAGTAGAACTTGGTGGGATAAGTAAGCGACAATGCAGAACAATCGACATCGGTATATCCATATTTATATTTTAGCTGTTGTTTTGCGTCAAGTATCTTAACTTGAAGAATATAAGTGTCACAGAAGAACCCAATACGCTGCAACAACAAATTGCCCAATTCATTGTAAAATGTATAAGGATCAACAAAATAGAGGCTCTCATTCAATTTATCTAAATGTCCAATTCGTTGAAACTCAATCTGAAGAAAATTTCTGTAGCTTGAATCGGTATTCTTCCATAAAATTTTATATCCACTTTGTATCATTTCTCCAAATGATTTATAAATCTCTGTTTCAGTGTTTGGAACCGTAACAACGCTTAGTAAGCCGTTGCTGTACAAGATACAAACAAGCATTCCCAAGAATTGAAGGAAAATTATTATTTTGGCATTTTGAAATTGATGTGCTTTTGTGTTTCCAATAAATACAGCAAACAAGTCAATCACGTACACAAAAGAAAACTTTTGACGCGCTAGAATTGCAACAAAGACAATAATACTAAAAAACGTTACTAACCAGACGGATGGAGTAAATGCGCAAATCCATAAAAGAAAATCAACACTGCGACTACTTTTTATATTCTGAAAACTGTGGCAGTACATCAAATAACGACTAACTTGTTTTGTATATCCTAAGCCTGTTTTTAACCAGTAAAACTCGCCGATAGAATCGCCGTAGTTAACATAGCTTATATCATTTACCATGTACTGTCCTGTGTCCCACGTATCAACAGTGTTCCACACTGTTACATTTCTTCTTGATAGCATTTTAGCTGTAAAGTTGTGAACCTCAGCAATAACCAGAATTGACATGACTTGTTGTAAACAATATCTGCGATTGGCAGTTTTAAACAACGAAGTTTTGCAGAGAAAAGGGTCATTTGAATCAATACCTTCAAAAAGATACTCAGGGAGTTTTGAGTCAACTAAGGCATCAATGCTTTTTTTGTTGGCGTTCCTAAATAACATACGATGAAAGTTTTTTACATTTGCGATTTGACTTAGCTTGGCGACATTATTCATATTATTTGTTGCTGGTGGGCTGCAATAGTGGTTGCAAACTATTGCCATGTCAAACACAAAACTATTTGAGGTAGCTGTTACATAATATATTAGCTTTACCGCTGGCAAGTACAAGTTTTGAAGCAAAAGCCATAACTCGGGCTTTGCTTTTTCATTTTGATAGCACGCAAACAGCAAAAACAGAGTGTTCGGATGAGCTGAAAGTTGCCGAAATGTTTCAAAGATGTTGTTATCTTCTGGGTTACTTAATAGCGCAGCAAAAATAAGATGATACGGTTGCGAATGTTTGAATGGGTATACAATTCCAATGTCACTGCCGTGATTGTTCAGTACCATTTGCCGTATAAGATAGTTGTAGTTGTTCGGCTTGTAGGAGAACGTATGAAAGAACACTTCATAATTCTGCCTATGTGGATTCACCATTTCAAAAAATGGAAAAATTATTTGTTCATGTATAACTTTGTTACAGTTCTTATTTTCAGCAGAAATATGTATGTTTAGGTTTACAAGGAAAATTAGTACGTGCCACATAACTTCACACTTTGAATATTTGGTAAGTTGCTACATGACGCATTCTTGTCGAAATTCGATTGTAAACTATTTTTATTGTAATGTTGTTTATTACTTTTGTAGAGAAATGTTGTTGAAGCTAACAAGCAAAAAATATGTCCACACGTAAATTTATGGTATGCTTTCAAGAGATTTGTTTTTTATTCAGTAATAAGTATTTTGTCCAAGTTTTCAGCAGTTTGAGTGTAATATTTTGATACAAAAGCAATTCAGAAATAATAATTTGTAAACAACACTTGAATTATCTAAATTTTACTAGATTGGTACTTGCAAGGTTATTTTAAAAATTAACAATTAGAAAAAGTCTAGCTTAGAAATAGTTATTTTTTGATTCCACAATATCCACGTGTGGTGAAGGACCACGCATGAATATATAATTTGGTGACTAAAACATTACGATGCTCAACTCTGCTATCTTTTGCACCTCCGCCATCTGCACATTTTAATGTTAGATTGCTGTAGACATTTTTTACCTAGTTGAAAATGCATGCAAATCGTTGCATATAGTTTTTGTACGTACTTTACAAATGCCAGTTACACTTCCATTTCTTAAATTTTGTTTTACAAAACCTACCTGTGTAGATTTTACCACATCTGCTAACCAAAATTTCTTCAAACAGAAATACCTTTGTGGATAAAAGAGAGGCTAGAAGTCTTCTAACCATACTTTTTATCTTTTGGCTGGCCTCAAACGTAAACACGCAAAAATCTAAAGCCAGTAATACTAGCAGTAGCACAAATACAACCGCTATGTTATCCTTCATTTGCAATGCTTTGACTTTGGGTGTTTCCATTTCTGCAAGCAGTTTTGTGTCATTCAGCGCCTGAGTGGTTTCATCCCAGCGTTGCCATAAATCCACAATACCAGAATGTATGAATGAATGGACTTTTATAGCAAGATAGTCTATTTCGACAGGCGATTGCAAAAAAGCCCAAGCTACAGGACTAGGTGCCAGAGGGACTTTACTTCGTGTTACGAGTTCATCTCCTCTGGATTTTTTGAGTTTGACATAGATTGGGTTTGTTTTTGTATACCTGTCAACATATGCATTTGTTGTGCATTCATTCACTCGTCTCTCAAGATAAGTTGGATCTGATAGCACTTTGACCAAACGCTTTGTGTCTCTGATGATGTTAATTCGCTTACCAATATTCTCTACAATTGTGGAATTTTCCTTCGTGGGAGCGTAATAATATGCTCCAAAGAAATTGTAAGCTGCATTTGGAACAATGATTTTAGGACTTGGTGCTTTGTTAAAATAATATTGTTCCATTCTATCCAACCATACTTTTGTCTCAAGTTCAAATCTTGAAATAAACTCACTACTTACTGAATTGAACAAAGTAAAGTTGTAGTATAGCAACTGAGTAAATGTTTCTATTTTCTTGGGCTCTAATGGAGCTGTTAGGTCTTTAATGTTTTCCCCTTTATAACCATTTGAAAGAATTACTGACATTAAAATCCAACTAAATGTTATGCCTCGTAAAGGTTTTGCATGTAACAAATTAGCGGACTGCTCTAGTAGCGAACAGTAGCTAAGCCAAAGACCGTTCAGACAAGATATTTGGTTGCTCAAGTAAGACAAGATTTTGCCTGAAAATATGGCAACCAGAACAATTGACAACCACACGGCGCCACTGTAAGCTTTGGCTATTGAAATAAAGGACAGAAAGTAATTTGTGTCCCTAAGACTTGTGCATGCAACAAAATGATAGCCGCTTGTTTCCAACCAAACAAACTGAAGCGCATTTGTACCATCGGCTGTTGCAAAATATGGAAATAACCAATTTCGCAAAAGCTGACTACCGACGTTAACAGTACTGGAATTTGGAAACATTGTTTGAATATATACGTGGTTTATTATTCCAGACTCGTTCCGTAGTTTCTCGTTGAGAAACAAGGCGCGGTGACTTAGCCTGTGTGCATTTCTTCCTAAAGTAAACCCTATAGTCGACTTGCAAAACGTGCAGTCAATAGACCATAGGGTGAAATCTTTGCCATTTTGAATATGCCATTTTTGCCGAAACCAAATCAAATCTTTGAAGCATTTTGCAGTTAAAATCTTGTAGTATTGTAGCTGAAAGCTTCTCTGTTGACGAATTATCGATTGTCCGCAAAGTTGGTTCAAGGAAAAAGAAAATAAGTTATTATTTGTATTCCAGGTCAAGCACTGTAGTAGCGCGTTAAGCAACTCTGGTGGCGTTGGTATTTTTACCAATGCACGAGCAGCAATTTTTGCTTCCGGTTTGGAATAAGCTGCCCAGAATAGTGTTATAGAAGTATAAACATTTTGCAAATTTTTTTCCATACCGTTTGATTCACGAAAATTGAAAGCGTAAAATAAACTTGCTCGGAAATTTGCAGATGCTGACTGTAAGTTGGCTACGAAAACAAAAAACCTTCCGCTTCTAAACATAGGAAACACATGGTGGATTTGCTTAGGTTTCTTAACATAGGAATCCGTTAGATGCAAAAAACTAAGCGGAAATACAGTCAGTATAATGTCGTTTCTCTCTTGTTCTTCTTGTTGTTCCCAATTTTGCTCATAAATTTTCCAAGCTTTACAGTGCATCCAAGGAGATATATAAACGGTAACGATGCAATGCGTTTTGGGATAAAAAGGTACATATTTTTTCCTTTTCGTAGCCTGTCTATAGTAAAGTGTTTGGTCGCATTGCATATACCAAAAGCGTTTAAAAGGAAACACGGCTGGTTTGTAGTTGACTCGCCAACGTGTAACTGGAACTTTGAACGGTGAGAGATCCAAATACTTGGTTTTCTAAAAAATATTAGAAACATTTTCAGAAAATTGAACAGGAATCAGACTTTTTACGTACCTTGTCAGTCAAAGCTGCTTGTGCTACATGTACAGTACAGTCTCCGAACAAATTAACGTCCTCTGAAATATCCAAGTCATACTGAGCTTTCCGCAATTTAAAACAAACCGAAATTTTGAGCAATAAGCTCAAAAAAATTAAAACTGATTTAAAATTTAAAACGACCATTTAAAGTAAATGATACAGACGCCTAGTAATATACATGAAGAATAGCATCGGTAAGTAATATTGCTTCTAGTCGGCGTAGATGTTAAAATGCAAGTACTTGTTTCTTATGTACGAAACTTATTTGAGAATATTTTGTTTAAATGTAATATAATTAAGTTAATTGTTTTTTACCAAGCATCTAAACAACTCGTGTAAGAATACGTGAATGAACTCAAAATGTCTAGCTAAGTATATTGTACATTCAAGTATCAAGTCAGCTACCTATATTCGTAAGGAAAATACGAGAACAAAACAGCGCGTGGGTGACCCGCACACGTGTAAACATTAGGTACGTCGTACATGTTTGGCTAAGTTAAAAACTAAGCTACAATTTCCAAGTGAATGAGAGAATAGTACAAAGTGTCAACGTCTGCAGTTTTTGTAAACATGTTGACTACAAGAATACGCTGACATATCCAGAGAAAACAAGTTACTGTTTTGAACTTGTTTATTCTGTAAAACCAAAATCATGTTTTTAATTCTAAAGTGAAGCACAGGTTCTTAACATGATTAAAAAACATGTTCTCTAGCTTACCAACACGTATATCAGAATTCGTTACCACGTTTGTACATTTGCTGTTGTTGTGTTCAGTACTCTGCTGTATATGATTTTGCTGCCTAGTCAGCAAATAACATTGGTAAAAAAAACAAATAGAATGTACTTAGTATTTTAATAGTAAACTGCTTATAGCAATTACAAAGGTATAAACTCGATGAACTTATCAATCCAAACAAAATCACCATAAATCTATACTGACTACGCCAGTAAATTACACACTTCAATATTATAAAATGATATTTTGCACACATGGTCAGCAAGCCAACACGAAATTTTCCGGTTTTAAACTGATCGGCCTGATCATACCCCATAGGCCTGATCGATCTTTGGTGCCTGTGTCTTGATGATTTAATATTTGTTAAAGACCAGTTTGCCTGAACTTTTCGCCTTTTAAGTATGATAACAGCAGCTTTGTTTACCCGAATCAAAAAAGTTGATAATTGAAAAATTGTTAAATTGTTTTAAGTTTTATTGCTGATAAATACAACTTGTTTTTTGAGCATAAGTATATCCAGCATTGCCATTTTTCAGATTCGTATCTGTAAGTAATATAAACATTCGCACTTAAATTATTTGCCCGCTGGTGTAGGCAATCAAGGCGGCATACAGTCGAAAAATCAAAGTTAATGTTATGCTGCAAAATTAGTTATTAGCTTTGAAATATTAATTGCCTATTGCTTTTACTGTGGTTTCCAAAAATCTTGTATACGCAAGCATAATGTTAGCATTGTCTAACAATATTTGGTCAATCTTTCGATTTAATCTCTACGTATTCGAGCTAGTCTGTTCGCTTTTTTTGTCTGCTCTCTGTAGACTTTAACTTAAAACTAAACAAATTGTCACTCAACCAAGCATATAGGCTTTACACAGCGATTACTCTCATGCATATCTGTTAATGTTTTCTTAACTGCCCCCGTAACAAAAATATATGTATCAAACGTATTGAATCCATCACCCTATTGAGTCATCAGTAGACATCTCGTTGTCCCTCGAACCACACCCTTATGAAAATTAAACATGCTGTTCTTCTCATCACAAATTGTTTTCCATAACAAAATACAATTGGCTTACAACTTTTACAAAATCGACTCATTATCTGTTTTTCCTTTCGTTTTCCCCAGTTCTTTTTGCTCCTTGTAAGTATAGTTTTTATTCCGCCAACTTGCGATGCAGGTAAAAACAGCAAATCAGTCCCAAATTGATAAATGCAGCCAAACTTGAAAATATTGTTGCTAGAGTGTAGCAATGATAAACTGCTACTAGTGCATGCAACGGATAACCAAACAATCCAAGCATTATTTTCCCAGTATAGTTGTATGCATACTTGAGTGTTGTGTCACGACAAAATTAGAGCTATTAACTATCAATTTCTGTTGTTTTCGGGAAACTATCTTGTTATTACAAACTTGTTGGCACACGTATCTATATAATACTTTCTTATACATTGAAAACAATTAAAATTGCTATATTTTAAATATGCGTGAAATTGGTTTCATGCCAAATAAACCAATTCAATAGCGCAAGAGGTCTTTAAGAACCGGTATCTAATGTACTTGTGTAAAGTCGGGAGATGGTCAAGGTCCGACACAAAAAAAGAAAAAAGTTCAAGTTCAAGACACATTAAAGTTCCTTGCATTTGCATTATTTTCATGGATTTTCCACCGATGGCTTGGTGGCTTATTGTTTACCAGACAAAGCTTCTGCATATAAGCTATAGAGAATGGGTAACATATTTCAATCTGTCATCTGATTTTCATTCCTTTTACTCCATTGAACGGTAAAGAAAAGGGCCATTTTCCCAACCTTATGTAGAGTGGACCCACGATGATCCGTGTAAACACATATACCATTCGATAGCTCTTGAGGAGCTTAATAAAAGTGATGCAGGGCACAACTCCAAAAAGCGTTATCCATTGGCACTTTTGGCTAAGAGAAATTCAGAGGTTTACATGCAAATCCTATGGTACAATTTATGAGTGAAAATAAAAAACTCAGAATACAGATAGGAATGCCTTGAAATTGATAAATTATGGCTGTCTGAACAATATTTACACAGGCCCTTTATTTTTACACTATTACAGGAGTACAACGGACAAGTTGATCCAAACCGTTCAGACACCTATGTACCAGTGATTTTTACTGGTTTATGAACCACATGTAAAACTCCATTAAAACATTGATAGATCTGTGTTAATATTGTGTGGAAAGCCATAATCTATCGATTTCAAGGTATTTCTATCAGTATTCTGAGTTTTTTATTTTTGCTTAAATATTGTACAATTGGTTGGGACTTCATTTCTGAACCTACTGTAAAATCGCGTCAACTTTGACGCTCAATATCTCGCTTATACAGCAGCGTCACGACATGCGGTTTTTTTCAGAAGATAGTACAAAACGTCTTCTATCGAATGGTACTAGTCTCGTGGCGTGACATTGTTGTGGTGCCTTGTTAAGTGACAATTATCAAGCATTGTAACGCATTCAGGGCTGTTGAAACAGTAGCTGAACGTTGGGCCTGCTAAAAATAACTAAGCAGAAGAACAAGAACCGTTTGGTTCTGGTTCTTCTGTAGTACACACCATAGCCATAATTTGTAATTGAAAAATTTCGTAAGTAAAAAAAGCTAAAATCTGAAAGTTATAGCAGGTTCTTGCACAACTCATTTTTACATTTATAAACAATTTAAAAAATAATGACGCTTTTTGTTCTGGCATTGCACTAGCACAAGAAACAGAGTAAGCATTATTGCATATATACATTTTAAAAGCCCAAATTGGTAGCACAAGTATAATTTTTGTGTGTCCTGTTTTGAAACGTGTACCCGTTGATTGAAAGTATAATTATGTGAATTAGAAAACTTTGTGGAAGAGTATATTTAGATTAGGGAAATTTTTCAGCAACTGATAAGCCACTGACAGCTTTTAATAAGAATTTTAAATGACTATTTTCATGCCAAGTTTTCGGGTCACATAAAACAAGCTGTATAAATTTCTCCCGAAACCACATAATTATCCTTAATATTTAATCTCAAAGCCAATCACCAGTCCATACCCGAGCTTCGGAACCTGTAAACCGTTTTCCCACTGGTTTCAGTGGGATTGCTCTTGCTCTACTGATCACTCTGAGCATGCGAGTTTATGCATAGCTGCATGGAATGAAAGCGCGACTAAATGGCCCAGATGCACTTTTAAGCGATGCCTGGTCTAGACCAAATATTTTTTCAGTATGCATATAGCGGCTAGAGCAGGAATGTGCATCTGAGCCATTAAGTCACATTTTCTCTCCATGCAGCTATGCATATACTTGCATGCTCAGAGTGATCAGTAAGGTAAGAGCAAGCCCATTTTTTAGGAAGATTTTTCAACAATTTCGATTTTTGCGAAAAACAATTAACTGTTTCGATCCATCATGAATGCTGGTGAAATCATATGTAAATTTTATGTAGATATTTTTTATTTGCCTTTTTAAGAACATCATGCCCTTTTATGATCAACAGCCCTTAAAATACTTAAATAGAATTCTAAATTAATCTAACCATTCATAGATAAGTCATAATATTTGGTGTTACATGTGCGTTGGTCACCTTCATTACCATTTCGAAATATTAGTGTAGGTTTAAGCGCATAATTATAAATCATGCAATATTTACAGACTAAAAAACTTTAAATCATTAGTGATAATGTATTTAGTTTGCGTGCTCACCTAAAAGCTTCGTTTTTTTCTAACATCGCAGAAAATTGTTTAACTGATATTGTTGTATATTTTATATTATAGTCACATACTCTATATTTGACTCATATGAGCTTGAAATACGTATATATTATACATGAATACCGAATATTATACATATGAATTATTACTAAATAAATCGATGGAGAAAACTGTTTTCAGAGAAAATTCATAATTGTCTATATAAATTATTTGTGATTGTTTTTGTGTCAGCAAAATTGTTTAGAAATAATATTTTTCGTCCTGGGAAAATCTGCAATCGTCTATGGGATTAACGTTTTTTATCACTGGAGGTAAAAATATTCAAGTTTCTCCGATAAGTGAGTATTTTTCCAGGGATAAAAGAGTATTTCTCATTTTAGGGCTTACTTTGCATACCAACATAGCATTTCTTTACATCATACTCATGCATTTTATGTCAGTAGCAAACTGCAGAATCAAAGGTCATTTTACTCTTAAAGGTAGTGAATAATAATACTGTGCTTATGAGAACTAGTACAAGGCAAAATGTAAAAGCGAGTATTAGCAAATGAAGTGTCAGTATTTTTGAGCGACGAGCGCGATCACTGCAACCACAGGAAATTTAATTTTGGTTTGACCAAAGAGCAGCAGGAGAGTGTACCATATCAGCAAATCAGGCCAAAAAGCTGGTACCCAACGCAGGAATTACAACATGGAAAAAATTTGACACCTACGTAGAACAGCAGCTATCTATTCATCGTATAACTTTTTCTGAATCTGCATATTTACTAGATTACAAGTGTTCCTGTGCTGACTTCTTAAAGAAATACATATGTAAGCACTTAATTGGAGTAGCAGTTTTAGAAGATAAACTAGACCTACATCCTGAAGCAGCAACAGGAGGTTTCGGAATTAAAAGTGGACCAGGTCGCCCTAAAAAACTACAGAAAGCATTGCATAAAGAATAGGAATATTAATGTATTCTACGATTCTAATTAATTTATTCAAATAAAATGAAAAATCCTTTTTTATCCCTGGAAAAATACTTACTTATCGGAGAAACTTGAATATTTTTTGCTCTCGGCTAAAAAACGTTAATCCCATAGATAAAAGAGTATTTTCCCATAGACGAGAAAATACATGCCAATTGTTTACAAACACTTCTAGCTTTCATATTTAACTAATCATATATCTCGTGTCAGATTATTCTGTAACTATGCTAATGTAAAATAGAATCAAACTTACTTCAACTACCCCATTAGCAGACTTACTGTTTGATCACAAACAAACTTCTGTGTCACCAGAGGGGTAGCTGGCTCAAGAAAATTGCCGGATCCATAGGATATCTTAAGAATTGGACAAGATCTAACAAACCTTCGAAACCACTTGTTTTTCATTAGTATGTCATTGCCAACAACAACTGCTTTAGACTCCTGCGAAGCCATGAATACATCCGCTAAACAACCGTAGGCAAATATGTATGTGGATGAGTTAACCGCCGCCGTCCATAAGGAGAAACAAAACATTGTCGTGGGTAGGCTAATCGCAATGCAGTCGTACAATGCCAAAATTTCGCTGGTTAATCCAGTTATAATGTAAGGAATAATGACCAGATTACCATTGATACTTCTATAGTTTACTGTCATCACTTGAAGTTCCCGAAAAGCCGATGTAGTTTTTTGAAGATCTGAATGTGCTACCATTTCCGTTGTCCCAGCAATATTTCTAAAAATAAAAATGTTACACATACAAGTAGCATGAATTTTGTTTAGGTTTAGTAAAGTAAAACACACTAAGCACCTTCCATAACTCCTTATATAAGAAGGCAAGCAACGTCCCTGCACAAATATAAGACAAAGATGTACATTCATTCCAGGAAAAAGAAATTGCCAAACAAGGGATGACGTCAAGGCCAAAATAATCTTTCTTTCAATTTGTACATTCACAACATCCGGAGGAAAGCCCTGTGCTCTGGCGTCACATTGGTCTAGTAGCAAAAATGATCCCAGATAAGCTGGCAGACAAGGGTTAGGAATTGTATTGAAAAAGTATGGCACAGGAAAAAAGACGCTCATTGCAATATAGATTGTTACAATTTTGATAAAACGATTATAAAATGACTTCTCAGGACGTCGTCCTTGCAATTTGCGCTTCTCATAGTTGATCATACTATTCAGAAGACCAACTATGAACGATGGTTTGAGGCAATTCAAATGAGTTCCAGAAAGCATCATTGCATAAACCAATTGATTCATTACACAGTAGGTTTTCACCAAGGTATTGCTGTAACGCCAAGTGTACAAGATTTGGGTAACGGTAAAGAAAAAATATATGTAGGCAATGAACAGACGAAATTTATTAAACAAAATGCGATAGTTGGGTACCAGAACAAAGAGTTGTTTTTTGGAGCACCACTTATAATTAAGGCTCCAAAAGTTGTCAATGATTTGAAATGCTCTTATAGTGGTGTGAAGAAAGTTGTCGGAAATGAGAGTCATTTTGGAACAAGTATATATTTTGGTGGTAAAAGTAAGAGACTGATTGGGGATTCTTCAGAAACGAAAACTGGTCTGATGTCCTCAAGCATGTTTGAGTGAGCGTTTTTATAAAACGATTTGATTTAACATCTTTAAATTATATATATTATAAAGATGATTAACTGGTATAATTTTAGTTAAGTGGCAACACGTTTATACAACATTGTTTTTCAAAAAGCGTATATATTATGCAGAAACCGCTGGTTACTCAAACATACTAAACATTTCATTTGTTGTGAGTCGCCACTCGTGTGTTAATTGCAAGTTTAGAAAATAACTTAATTTTTAATTCCGGTTAAAAATGTCAACAACATTGTTTGCATTCACAGGAACAGCGTCTATTCACATTACTCTGTGTATTGCGTCTATTGAGTTATAAAACAGTGTAATTTAAAAATGCCACTAAAAGGTCAATGATATATTATTACAAGTCAGCGTAACAGGCATGGTAAGTTGGCGCCGAAGACGAAAACAGGCTTTCATTTTTCAGACACTCGGTAAGTAATGTAAAATGAATTCGTTTAGGCTGACATTATAATCCATTCCAGCAATTTGAGGCAAAATAATTGACGTCTGATATAGCGTGCATCACGAAAACAAAATTGTAAATCATACACGCTGCATAGTATATTCTACACGTGGTCCTCCACAACGTAATTGAGTTATTTTTGCAACTATGTCTCAAACAGAATAATGACTGAATTTGTTAGAACAAGAAAATCATTTAAAACTGTATTGTTTATTTTGACTGGTCTCATAAACATCTAAATTAAATAGGTATTGAAAATTTAAGTCATGTTTTTCACAATAGCTTGCTAACTAAATGTCCGCAAAAAATGCCATGTATAGTTGACATTTTTGACCACGTAGCTTTTGTATTTGATTATTAACAAATATTTCTACACGTGCTTTTATTTTTTTAAAGGCTGGTATAGTAAATAAGGCTTATAGAAAAAGAATTGTATACAAAAAAAATTTAGACCGTTTAAAAGACATTCAAGTCGCAGAAATTATACATTCGTGTCTGCGGTTACTTAGACTTTTAGCGTGTCTATCAAATGTGCAACTTTTGTTTATTTTGGAAATCTAGTTCTAGCCTGACCACTCTGTTAAACATTTAAAGTCAAGCGGGTTAAATATTATGAACACGCAACTTTTATGTATACACACGGCAGGTAAGAAATAGTTTCGTGTGGATAATTGCTTTCTGACAAAATATTTTACCAGAGGTAGCAATATTTTTAGTGAACTGTTGTTTTCAATATTTCTTTCATTGTTCAGTATTTTAGATTTTTTCACCCCTTAGGATGGTTTTTTTTGACGGAATTTGACGTAGCGTTTAACCTGAAGATCCTGATCCTGATCCCTCATATTTACTAAATTGGTATCAAACATAATACTTATGCCATATCTTGTTGACACTTACCCGTAGCAACATAAACCCAACCCAATGTAGTACAAGCAATATATCAAAACGTTCAGATTTACCCTGATCCTTATCCTTGTGTTTTATATAGTATATTTCCCATGTTGACTAACCTGGCTGCTGTTCCACTGGAAAACATACTGAATTGGTCATATAAATGAGAGCATTTTCTACACGTTGGCCCAGTGCTTGAGTTTGGTGGCCATTGTGGTGTCAAGGTAATTCAAGATAGCCATCAAACGCTTCAATAAGCAACTAACCAGACTAAAGGGAACTACTAAACGTTTTTGGAACAAGAGCACGGTCACAATATTTACCTTTACCAAACTTGGTAGTATACAGCATATTTGCTCATTTTTTTATTATCATAAGTCTGTAAAACACCAATAACGGTGCGTGAATGCTCTTCCTAGGTAAATTAATGCTGGAACAAGAAATACTGCAATAACTGCTAAGCAGGGATATTTAGAAGAATGGACCAATCAATCATCAGATTAATATTTCCATTTTCCAACTAAATCATGTCTGGTGTGTATAATGTATCATCATATATAACGAGTTTCGGGAAAACTGCACAACGCATATCAGTTAGTTTACTTGTAATACTAACTAATAGATGTTAAAATAATATTAAAATGTGAGTGGTTTGAATTTGCCACCTGAACGAGTTTTCATGTCAACATATTGATGTAAAATGGGGTTTAAGGATTGGCTATTTAAGAAACCGAGTAGATTGCACGATGCAACAAAAGTGCCGAATAATTAGGTGGATCAGGTTAGTTAAGATAAAATACAATTATTACCATGTTTCATGATACAATTGGAAATTGTCATGAAAGCGTATCGTTACGCTCCGTTCCTACTAAAGAATTGAGGAGTTTTCAAACGCTATTCGCCAGTCTGCATTATTTAGTAAGATAGCTACTCTATTTTCTGGTACTTACTTCTACACCGTACTACGTACGTATTGTCTTTTAACCTTTTGTAATATATTGCATTAGTTAACTAGGAAATGGTGCTTCTTGGCTGAATGGATAGCAAAAGTTATTTTTGCAATATATCAATACAGTGGGTAAATTATTTTTTAAATAGCGGTTACATTATTTCATTGCAAGTTGCGCAATATTTCAATTCCGCAAATTTTAATACGTTATTTTATGCATTCGTGGTATTTTAAAATTGCAGGACTGGGTAGACCCGCGTATCTACTGCAACACGTCTCAAATTAGGTTTGCCAGTATTATTGCCAGTATTACGTCACTTGCACAAAAAGACCTCTTCCGTGTCATTAACAACAGCAATTTTTACTATTACTGTAAGCATTATACACATTTTGACAACATGAAGCTGTTATTACAGAGGTTCAACACATGTCATTTCGTTTACGACTTTTGCTTCTCTTTTACTGAAATCGGAGTCATGCTTAGATGAGCAAGCTAATAAAAACAACTGTACGTTACAATTACAACCTATATTGACAATATGATTACAATACAATTTGTTAGCGGCCATTAAAACCTGATATAGCTACTTTATAAATAAACAATTAAACTTATATATGAATGTAATCCAAACCGCTATTTTGATTGCTTAGCAAAATACACATTAGATTTTTAGTGTATTGGTATTGGTAAGCGTCGGTTACAAAAAAATTGACTTTTAATAATTTTTAAAAAATTGAAGTAAGTTTTATATGAATCCCTAATACTTGCTGTATACCTACTCTTTGTAGGTTTGCTTAAAATTCAAAAAATTATACCCACACGTATTACGGACCAGTAAGGGTAACGGACAGCGTAGTATACTAACGGAATAAAAAGTTATAGTTTTAAAATAAAAAATGTGAAAACATATTTTTGTCAATTTTGTTTGTGACACGATAACGTTTAAGAGGTTTCAAAGTCATTAATTTAAATGGATTTTGTTTTTATATTTCTTAGTATTTTCTAAGTTTAATAACTTAAGTAATGTAAGCCAATTTATTTTTGGATTTTTTCAAAGCCAGCAATGCTACTTTTTTGAAGCTATAACTACTTTAGACATATTGAAATGTTCAGATAAAATCTTTCAATTTATCTTCTCAAAAACAAAATTGATTGCTTTTTTGCAAAAAATATTTTTAAGTATCCAAGCGACTTGTTACAATTAAAGTCTGAAAAACACTAGAGCTCTTACGGGACAGTGGCACCATGTATGACAAAAGTGTACTAAATTTACTTTCAAAATCCACCCAAATTTGCAGCTTCTTTGGGGCTTCTCCTCTACTAATCAATTCCGAAACTGAGGTATTTCGCTACACTCTCTGGACACGATTAAAAAGCTTCGTAATTTTTGAAAATATAGCTATCTATATTTTAATATATGTACCAAACCAAGTGTACAAAATGTGGAAAGCCCAAAACTTTGACGAGTTTAGTTTCTTGGTACTTTTTGCCATATGCGCAGTAATTGGCCTTTTTCTTCTTGGCTTGGTTAACTTTCGGTTGCAGGAATTTGTTCGATTTTTGAATATGCTTACCCTCTTTATGAAATCATTTTCAGGTATTCAGAGAATTACTCAAGTCAATTTATTGTGAATTTAAAATCTCTGACAACTTGAAATGTTTTAACTTTTCAGCTCAATATATGCCAGACTATGACGTCGACAATTCTCCAGAAAACAAACGGATATGCTACTTAATCAAACTTATATTTCTCTACTATTTCTTCATAGCGTGCATAGTATCCAGTCACTATTTTATATTTCCTCATTCACCAATTCACTTGACGTCGGAAATAGAGCCTAGATTTTTTCATCCTGTAATCTACATTCTTTCTGGACTACTAACTTTGGGTATGGTACTTAGCGTCTGCTGTTTGCTGGCAATAGTTTCTAGTTTTCTTGTAATCTACTACATTCATTTTATTCCCATATTTGCAACTGAGCTCAAACTAGGAAAACAGCCAGGTCAAAGGTCAACAAGCCAACTGCGTACTTTAGAAAATTTTACTAAAACGTATCGTTGTATAGAAATTATTATTGATAACCAAAATGAATTATGGTCAATTGTGATTATCCCGATTCAAACTTGTGTCTGGCTACTTAACATTTTTTGCTTTAAAGCACTGGTTACATTTTGGGCTAAAATGAACACCACTGGGAAAACCTTATTGATTATTTTTAGCATAGGAGCTATATTAACATGGACACTGATTTTAAGTATGCTTGGATATGTTGGCGTTTGGAACAAAAGGACTAGAGCTTCGTGGAAAAGAGCTGGGGTAGTGGACAAACATTTATTTTCAGAGTTTGAAACCAAGCAGGACGTAAAGTATTGGAACAAGTTTCAAAAGTCGTGTAGACCACTAAGCATATCTTATGGAACGTTCTTTGTGGTTAACAGAAAAAGCGTGTTGCTGTACATGAAAAAGGTTACCAGAGGAGCTTTCAAAGCGTTGTTTATATAAAGAAGTTTTTACATGACTTAATAATGCAATGTGTTTTACAGTTACGTTAATACAAGTATTGTAGATTTAAAATTACTAAAGCAAATTTGAAGGAATTAATAAAAATTCTGCACAAACATCCATAACTTACAATAAATTATCATTCGCTTCTTTAACGTGCTTATAAATAATTTTGAATCATTGATTGTTATGTGAGATAAAGAAATGCATTGTAAATACTTTTCACACAAAACGAACATTAACCGTGTATGTTGTTTGGCAATTTGCGCAGTTATCAACTTCAGTGCGATACCATATGCTAGTTATCAGTATCAGATATATGGACCAGTTTTTGTGATTGTATTTTTAAATTTGGACAACAAACGTTGCATAAAGATATAGACAATGTTTTTATAAAACACATGTTTCTTTTTATTTGTGAAGAAGAAACCGTACGGTGGATGTATTATGGACTGATAATATTCTGATATCTAGCATGTTATAAACTGAATATGATTTTTTAAAACTAATCGCCGTTAGAAATTGATACTTTTGCATTAAATAGGCCACTTTATTCAAATCACTTCTCAATTCGACAGCACAAGATATAAACTTATAGTGGAATATGTACGCTTGTTCCAAAAAATGTTCCACCTTTTAAGGAATAATATGTCTCACAGAAATAAAAGTATTCAAATACAATATTAAAACTAAGAGTTGTTTAAATTTTTCATAGGACACAACACTGTTCTGGCATTTTCGGTTTTTTTTGTTCCCATTTAGGGTACCCTTTACTTGATAAAAATATAGTTTTTACAAATATAAAATGAAAATCAATCCACAAGCAATAACAACACTTGAGGCTACTTTCTGCAGAGTAGCCCCATTTCCTAATTCATTTCCATCACCTTTAGCAGGTGTTGTTATAGGAGACGTGACATCGTCCCCATCACCTTCATCTTTTGTAGTAGATGATGTGGCATCGGTACGGGGGCTAGTATCTTCCTTAGTTGAAGGTAGTATGCCACCCCCATTTTGTGGTGTTGTCGACACAGAATAATTTCCTCCATCAAGTAAGTCTTCAATATTGCAAAAATTAGTGGCACAAATACACGAATCCAAGTATTCTTGTTCTGAACGAGGTTCGAAGCTCTGACGACTAACATTTATTGTTGCAAAATATTTAACCATGTTTTCAATATTTATTTGAAGATCTTTCGTTTGTTCTTCAATTAGACAGTCTAATGCATGCTTTTGTACATCGTCCCAAATTCCTCTGACACAATCTCCATTTTGGCCTAGCCTTTTCTGAACGCAGTCAAAGATTGCAATTCTTTTTGTACAACCTTTTCTCAAAACAGTGGACACTTTTTCAATCAAACATCCGTCTAATCCCGGATTACATATTTCCTCGATTTCGTTTTCTCCTGTACAAATAGCATCTTCTTTAGTACATCTATAGCATTGAAGCGCTTGTACAAAACGTGGGCAGTAAACCAGTCCGTTAAAAGTCAGTAGAATAATCACCAGCAAATTTATGGCCATCTGAAAACCAAAAATGCACTGCAATTTACTTTTAAAATACAGTCAAATTCCAAAAATTAAAATAACCTTACTTTTTTCTTTATGCTGGTTTTTAAATAATAATTAAACGTGTAAATTTTCCACTCATGCCAAGCCAATAAAACAATATAAATCGCAATCAGGGTGCATTTGTGAATTAATGCCAAAACAAATCTCAGTCGCATATGACTTCAACACAAAAAATTGGGTGTTTTATCATCAGGTTGTTCTGATAACCAATAGGTTTTCAATTTGATGCCCAATTAGGTTACTCGTCGTTTGACGTCATTCACGGAAAAATTGATTTGGGTTGAAATATGGCATTGTCCCAACATTAAAAGATTTCTAAATGTATGTTGCAGGTTGACAGTGATCTGGTTTTATCTTTGCGATCTCAATTAATACGAGCAAAGTGGCTACCAACAAATTTATGTTTGTTCAACATATATGTATAACAAATTTATATAATATTTGGACATGTATACATGATTTTCCATATAGTAACTATTGGAATATGTGTTGCATTTATCAGTGGTATTGTCGAATCGACCTTTTCCTTACGCATGATAGGTATAATCAGTGAATATTAGAACTTCTTAATGCAAATAACTCTAATTTCAATACATTTTGTACTGTTCAAATAAACATGTTAAGTAATTTCACCTAATCTGATGCATCCATTTTATGTAGATGCCTTTCGTGTGTAGTGAAACTAATTACTTAATCTGGACAACGTTTTCAACAAACGTTATGATAGCAATAATCTGATTGAACTAGCAAACTTATTATAAATTACTTTATATATATAAATAGCCGCCACGTTTGCATACTTATACATTTCATTTTATTTCTTCTTTATTTATTTCAACAACAGTTGAAGGCTGTTTTTTGGCCTAGCTAGTAAGCATATAGAAACTTATACTTCAAACTGTTCACACAGTACATGTCCGTTGGTAAGAGAACAATCCTGAAAAACCATGCCTCTGATATCCTCCTGTGCCAGAAAAACGCCGCATGTCAAATACTCCCTCTCGGGCAAAAAACCATCCAAACCTGAAACCCAACGCAATGCTACGGGAATGCTACTATTTGCTGAATCCCAAACAAGCTGACTTGCGGTTCGAGCATCTCGTGCTGAAGCCCAGTGCCCTGCAATTTATGATTTATGTTGTAATATTTATTAAGCTTTAATCGAATAGCAATAATAAATAAAATATTTGACTTCAAAACCATATTGATTATTTTGCACGAGCACCCATGAAAAACCTTAGGATCCTCTGGCTTAGCGTTCATCAGCACATCTATTTCATCCTGTGTTTCTATGGAAGCAAGTCTCATTCCCATACTCTCACAAAAGTCCTTAGCAACTGTCCAGTTCTGTAAGCATTTTAATAGCCTTACGTACATCCACTTGCACAATTTAAATATAAGCATAAGATAAAATTATTACCCCAATGCGTTTTTCAACAAAAAATGTTTTGTTTTCCGTTCTTCCAATAGAAACTAGAGCCTTCGGCACTGCAAAAATGTATACCAAATAATTTGTTGGTATTATAAGCTATCAGTTTCTCAAAATAAAGTCAGTTCTTACCTTGCACATTTAACTCTTCAACTCCAGCAGTGTTTGAGCAACATAATTGCACAAGAAATGATATAAGAAGAAAACGCAAGAAAACGTTCATGGTGGATTTTTGTCAAGCTGTTCAAACTTTGGATTAATTTGTTTTTTAACTGCTAAGCACTAACAAATATGAATGTGATATTCTGGGCAACGAGTACTAAGCAAATTTCTGATTTATATACGAAAGTACGATAGCAATGCTCGACAAGTGGCAAGTTATTGTGAGAGCTTGATTGATTAGTTTGTTTATGCAATTATGTAAAGTCAATGCAAAGTTTGTGCGCTTACTGCACTTCAGCACTGGATAAGTAATTGTCTATATGTTGCTTATGTATCGAAAACACGTAGTAGTTTTCATGTCCAGCCGCCCGTGACGATACTTGTGCCTGAAAATCCAGAAATGAGCAGAGATTTGAAAAGAGATGGAAAAGTAATTAATGTTAAGCTTCGATCCCGGGGTCAAGAATCGTACAAGTCTTACTACTCTCACGTTCATTAAATTATTCATTTAAATCTGACTACATTAGATAAGGGAAATAGAAGATTGCACATTCGACACAAAAGTTCAATTATTCACTTTAAGTTGGTATATCTTGCTGACTGATCGTTATTAAGAATCGAAGATTTTTTCTAATTTCCTATTCTGGCCGTCCGGCCGTCCGGCCGTCTGTGTTAACGCGTTTTTCTCCGAAATGGCTTCTCCGATTTCCACCAAATTTGATACACAGACTCTTGTTGACCTCGGACAGAACATTATTGAATTTCAGGTCAGTAGGTCAACTCCAAAGGTCAGAGGTTACCAACGGTGAAACATTTTTACATAAGACCTATATCATGCGGCACATGATTTTAGGTCCATTTTTGATCAGAATTACGAATCCAAAGTCTGTTTGTCAAAATTCGGATTAAAAGGTCCTGAAATCAGGGCCTTAATTTTCAAATCCGCTAATTTAATGGATCTATGCTGTGTGACACATGATTATAGGTCCATTTGTGACCAGGATTACGAATCCACAGTTTGTTAGTTAAAATTTAACTATTTAGGTCCTGATTTGGGCCCTTAATTGTAACATTTTCCAAATTAATGGATATATCATGTGTGACACATGATTTTAGGTCCATTTTTAGCCAGGATTACAAATTTGATGTCCATTAGTTAAAATTTGACTATTTAGGCCCTGATTTGGGGCTTTAATTGTTAAATTTTCCAAATTAATGAATATATCATGTGTGACACATGATTTCAGGTCCATTTTTTACCAGGATTACAAATATGAGGTCCATTTGTTAAAATCCGTTTATTTGCGGGCCGAAGGCCCCGCCCCGGGGTTCTAATCCTCGATTCTTAATTACTGCATTTGCTATTGCTTTATTTTATTTGCGTCAATAAGTCAATCACTCAATGTAAAAACTTATCAGCAAGTTTGTTGGGACGCATGTAGCAAATCAATTTATCAACTTGTCTACATGAATTTCAAATTAGTTTTACAGTGAAATCCAGCAAACAGTAAAAGTGTGTTTCCAGCGTTGACAACTCTAATTAGATTATACTGTATAACAATACCAAAATTGATTCTGCTAAACAAACTGCTCAAGAACAACCTATATATTTTAAATCAATCAATTAATAAATCATTTTTTGATTGAAGTTATCAAACGTAATTTCCAATTTTGACAAGACTCTCAATATTGCAGGTGGTTACTAATGCCAAACGTACGCCATTCATCATCTATAAGCTGCCAACACGCTTAGGTACAAATGTATGATCTGTTACAATTTGCAGATTTACGTGTCATAAAAGCCCATACGTGATTTTTGAGCTCGTTTGGCTTCTAAAATTGAAGGTTTGAGCTGATATTATAATAGGCTCTTAAAACGTAAAACAAATCACGTATATAATACTGGGTTTTATCAGTGTTAAACAAGTATATGCGGGAAGCGAAAACACAATTCATTTTTTGGGAAGCCAAGGCGAGTTAAAACATGCACGAAACTTTAAGATTTTGTGCCAATCTAAACGCATTTGCCAAAAGGCAATAGTACCAAGCGATAGAACATATTTTGGCCTATCAGGGACTGAACCCCGTATGTGGCTGCAAATCCTTGTTTTGGAGATATTTAGGGTCAAAGTTGGAATCGCTGAAATAAGGATTGTTAGGCTGAAGTTCAGCCGCTGAACCCAAAGTAGGAATAAATGACATGGTTTACTCAAGTAAAGTAAATGCAATTATACTTACCGCATTTAACAAGAGATAAAACCCAACATTCAGCCATTCATGTGCGCAACTTTATTTCATTCGCCAACGTGTAACTGGAACTTTGAACGGTGAGAGATCCAAATACTTGGTTTTCTATAAAATATTAGAAACATTTTCAGAAAATTGAACAGGAATCAGACTTTCTACGTACCTTGTCAGTCAAAGCTGCTTGTGCTATATGTACAGTACAGCCTCCGAACAAATTAACGTCCTCTGAAATATCCAAGTCATACTGAGCTTTCCGCAATTTAAAACAAACCGAAATTTTGAGCAATAAGCTCAAAAAAATTAAAACTGATTTAAAATTTAAAACGACCATTTAAAGTAAATGATACAGACGCCTAGTAATATACATGAAGAATAGCATCGGTAAGTAATATTGCTTCTAGTCGGCGTAGATGTTAAAATGCAAGTACTTGTTTCTTATGTACGAAACTTATTTGAGAATATTTTGTTTAAATGTAATATAATTAAGTTAATTGTTTTTTACCAAGCATCTAAACAACTCGTGTAAGAATACGTGAATGAACTCAAAATGTCCAGCTAAATATATTGTACATTCAAGTATCAAGTCAACAACCCATATTCGTAAGGAAAAATATGTGAACAAAACAGCGCGTGGGTGACCCGCACACGTGTATACATTAGGTACTACGTCGTACATCTTTGGCTAAGTAAAAAACTAAACTACAATTTCGAAATGAATGAGAGCATAGTACAAAGTGTCAACGTCTGCATTTTTTGTAAACAAGTTGACAACAAGAAGACGCTGACATATCCAGATAAAACAAGTTACTGTTTTGAACATGTTTATTCTGTAAAACCAAAATCATGTTTTTAATTCTAAAGTGAAGCACAGGTTCTTAACATGATTAA
Source organism: Entomobrya proxima (assembly GCA_029691765.1). Taxonomy (NCBI): domain Eukaryota; kingdom Metazoa; phylum Arthropoda; class Collembola; order Entomobryomorpha; family Entomobryidae; genus Entomobrya; species Entomobrya proxima. The sequence continues at coordinate 44,204,285 of CM056170.1, forward strand.
AAAACATGTTCTCTAGCTTACCAACACGTATATCAGAATTTGTCACCACGTTTGTACATTTGCTGTTGTAGTTGTGTTCAGTACTCTGCTGTATATAATTTTGCTGCCTAGTCAGCAAATAACATTGTCAAAAAAACAAATAGAATGTACTTAGTATTTTAATAGTAAACTGTTTATAGCAATTACAAAAGTATAAACTTGATGGACTTATCAATCCAAAAAAATCACTATAAATCTATACTGAGTACGTCAGTAAATTACACACTTCAATATTATAATATGATATTTTGCACACACGGTCAGCAAGCCAATACGAAATTTTTCGGTTTTAAACTGATCGGCCTGATCATACCCCATAGGGCTGATCGATCTTTGGTACCTGTGTCTTGATGATTTAATATTTGTTAAAGACCAATTTGCCTGAACTTTTTTTCTTTTAAGTATGATAACAGCAGCTTGGTTTGCCCGAATCAAAAGAGTTGATAATTGAAAAATTGTTAAATTGTTTTAAGTTTTATTGCTGATAAACACAACTTGTTTTTTGAGCATAAGTATATCCAGCACTGCCATTTTTCAGATTGGTATCTCTAAGATATATAAGCATTCGCACTTAAATTATTTGCCCGCTGGTGTAGGCAATGATGGCAATGTCACCCGGTGGCGGCATACAGTCAAACAATCAAAGTTAATGTTATGCTGCATAATTAGTTATTAAATAGCTTTGAAATATTAATTGCCTATTGCTTTTATTGTGGATTCCAAAAGTCTTGTATACGCAAGCATAATGTTAGCATTGTCTTACAATATTTGGTCAATCTGTCGACTTAACACTCTGCGTATTCGAGTTTGTGTGTTTGCTTTTTTGTCTGCTCTCTGTAGACTTTAACTTGAAACCAAACAAATTGTCACTCAACCAAGCATAGGCTTTAAACAGCGATTACCCTCATGCCTATCTGTTAATGTTTTCTTAACTACCACCATAATAAAAATATATGTATCAAACGTATTGAATCCATCACCTTATAATAATAATATAATATAATAATATTTATCACCTAATTGAGTCATCAGTAGACATTTCGTTGTCCCACGAACCACACCCTTATGAAAATTAAACACGCTGGTTCTTCCCATTACAAATTGTTTTCCATAACAAAACATTATTGGCTTACAACTTTTACAAAATCTACTCATTATCTGATTTTCCTTTCGCTGTCCCCAGTTCTTTTTGCTCCATGTAATTATAGTTTTTATTCCGCCAACTTGAATCATGCATCCCATATGCAATAAAAACGTACAAAAAAATAAAATTGTTACATTTCCAAATAGCATTGGCAGAAGTGCTAATAGCTTTAGATGATCCCAGTTAGCAATTGATGTAAATGTGAGATAAACTAATGTAAGTTCAACAAATCCGTTATACCATAGAAAAAGTAAACCGCCGTGAAAGTCCAGCAAAAAATGGCATGTACAACCTGAAATGCTCGGAATATATTTGGCAGTTCATTACAAGTACGAACAGTGCTTTTAGTGTAGTAAAAGTTTCTAAAGCATCGCACAAAAGTCGACTGTTTGTTTCTAAACCAAGTTTCATAAAAACCTTTGACGTAAAAATCGTGTAAATACTGCCGTCCATCTTTTAAATAATACAGTTTACTTAACGGGCAAATCCTAGTTTTTGGAGAAGGTTGTGGCGAAATAAATTTAATGATTTTGCCATTTGACCAACATACTGTTACATTCTAAATTCAAAACTATTAGCTTAAATTGGTAGATTAATAAATACATAGTCACAAATTTTGGCAAAATTACTGTTTGTTCTAAAGTTAAGAGGAAAACCACAATTAGAGTATTTTGCAAGCAGGAACAACATATATGAAGACATTATATATGAAAATAGAAATTCAATATAATGTATAATTGTTGCACAAAAATACGGTTTACAAGGTGAAACTATGTGATTGCTAAAAACGAGTTGCTCAAATCTAAAATTACAACATTGGAAAATATATAACTTCTGAAATTATGGTTGGTACACAGCAAGTTTAAGGTAAACCACAGAACTTAATTTATTTAAGAAACACATTCAAACACATTTGCAAAAATGTTTATGCTATGAAAACTAATTTAGTAGTAGGTTGATAATACAGAGAAAGTTACAGTGCACGGGTATAGTAATTTACTTTTAATTTCCCCGTTGTGTTCCTAACTAGAATGCAGAGATAATAACGCTTTGTAGGGATTTGTTAGAGTAAATTGGAAATATTTATCTTCAACACTATCGTTAACGAAAATGAATTTAAGAATATTTTCTACAATTTATAAATAAGCCGAAATATTGCAGTGCAGGGGAAGACTGAAAAAGCCCCTGCACTTGCATTCACAAGCTGTGAAGATGTGTCGTTTATTTTATGTGGGAGAGCTGAGATTTTTCAGCTCTAATTCCTTTTCCACAAAGTGCATGCATAGGCCACATGGGAGATGGGATGTTGAAGTTCGTGCGCTTGGTTTGGAAAGCTATACGCCTCACTTCACGTCTAACGTTGTTTGCAGGTCGTTGTACCGGAGGTCCTGACACTGACTAACAAACTGAGTGAACTTCCGAGCATCATTTTCAACTTCCAAGGTTTTTCCACATAATATGTTGTCCAATCCGTTGAAATCAGTTTGTATTTTCAGCACTTCGGTGGAAGTGTAAGATTTATAAAGAGTTTTCAACAATTTCGATTTTTGCGAAAAACAATTAACTGTTTCTATCCATCATGAATGCTGGTGAAGTCATATGTTAATTGTGTGTAGATATTTTTTATTTGCCTTTTTAAGAACATCATGTCCTTTTATGATCAACAGCCCTTAAAATACTTAAATAGAATCCAAAATTAATCTAATAATTCATTGATAAGTCATAATATTAGGTATTACTGTGCGTTGGTCACCTTCCTTACCATTTCGATTATTTAAGTGTAGGTTTAAGCGCATAATTATCAATCATGCAATATTTACCGACTAAAAAACTTTAAATCATTAGTGATAATGTATTTAGTTTGCGTGCTTACCTAAAAGCTTTGTTTTTTTTCTAACATCGCAGAAAATTGTTTAACTGATATTGTTGTATATTTTATATTATAATCATATACTCTATATTTGACTCATATGAGCTTGAAATACATATAAATTATATATGAATATCGAATATTATACATATGAACTTATTACTAAATAAATCGATGGAGAAAACTGTTTTTAGAGAAAATTCATAATTGTCTATATAAATTATTTGTGATTGTTTTTGTGTCTGCAAAATTGTTTACAAACACTTCTAGCTTTCATATTTAACTAATCATATAGCTCGTGTCAGATTATTTTGTGACTATGCTAATGTAAAATAGAATCCAACTTACTACAACTAACCCATTAACAGTAAACTTACTGTTTGATCACAAACAAACTTCTGTGTCACCAGAGGGGTAGCTGGCTCAAGAAAATTGCCAGATCCATAGGATATCTTAAGAACTGGACATGATCTAACAAACCTTCGAAACCACTTGTTTTTCATTAGTATGTCATTGCCAACAACAAGTGCTTTAGATTCCAGCGAAGCCCTAAACACATCCGCTAAACAACCGTAGGCAAATATGAATGTGGATGAGTTAACCGCCGCCGTCCATAAGGAGAAACAAAACATTGTCGTGGGTAGGCTAATCGCAATGCAGTCGTACAATGCCAAAATTTCGCTGGTTAATCCAGTTATAATGTAAGGAATAATGACCAGATTACCATTGATACTCCTATAGTTTACTGTCATCACTTGAAGTTCCCGAAAAGCAGATGTAGTTTTTTGAAGATCTGAATGTGCTACCATTTCCGTTGTCCCAGCAATATTTCTGAAAATAAAAATGTTACACATATAATGGCATGAATGTTGACTATGTTGTTTAGGTTTAGTAAAGTAAAACAGAGTAAGTACCCTCCATAACTCCTTATATAAGAAGGCAAGCAACGTCCCTGCACAAATATAAGACAAAGATGTACATTCATTCCAGGAAAAAGAAATTGCCAAACAAGGGATGACGTCAAAGCCAAAAAAATCTTTCTTTCAATTTGTACATTCACAACATCCGGGGGAAAGCCTTGTGCCCTGGCGTCACATTGGTCTAGCAGCAAGAATGATCCCAGATAAGCTGGCAGACAAGGGTTAAGAATTGTGTTGAAAAAGTATGGCACAGGAAAAAAGACGCTCATTGCAATGTAGATTGTTACAATTTTGATAAATCGATTATAAAATGACTTCTCAGGACGTCGTCTTTGCAATTTGCGCTTCTCATAGTTGATCATACTATTCAAGAGACCAACTATGAAGGATGGTTTCAGGCAATTCAAATGAGTTCCAGAAAGCATCATTGCATAAACCAACTGATTCATAACACAGTAGGTTTTCACCAAGGTATTGCTGTAACGCCAAGTGTACAATATTTGGGTAACGGTGAAGAAAAAATATATGTAGGCAATCAACAGACGAAATTTATTAAACAAAATGCGATAGTTGGGTACCAGAACAAAGAGTTGTTTTTTGGAACACCACTTATAATTAAGGCTCCAAAAGTTGTCAATGATTTTAAATGCTCTTATAGTGGTGCAAAGGAAGTTGTCGGAAATGAGAGTCATTTTGGGACAAGTATATATAGTTTGGTAAAAGCAAGAGACTGAATGGGGATTCTTCAGAAAAAAAAACTGGTCTGATGTCCCCAAGCATTTTTGAGTGAGCGTTTTTATAGAACGATTGGATTTAACATCTTTAAATTAACTGGTATAATTTAGTTAAGTGGCAACACGTTTATACAACATTGTTTTTCAAAAAGCGTTTAAATTATGCAGAAACCGCTGGTTACTCAAACATACTAAACATTTCATTTGTTGTGAGTCGCCACTCGTGTGTTAATTACAAGTTTAGAAAATAACATAAATTTTTAATTCCGGTTAAACATGTCATTAACATTGTTTGCATTCACAGGAAAGGCGTCTATTCACTTTACTCTGTGTATTGCGTCTATTGAGTTATAAAACAGTGTAATTTAAAAATGCCACTAAAAGGTCAATGATATATTATTACAAGTCAGCGTAACAGGCATGGTAATTTGGCGCAGAAGACGAAAACAAGCTTTCATTTTTCAAACACTCGGCAAGTAATCGACATGTAAAATGAATTCGTTTAGGCTGACATTATAATCCATTCCAGCAATTTGAGGCAGAATAATTGACGTCTGATATAGCGTGCATCACGAAAACCAAATTGTAAATCATACATGCTGCATACTATATTCTACACGTGGTCTTACACAACGTAATTGAGTTATTTTTCAACAATGTCTCAAATAGAATTATAACTGATTTTGTTAGAAGCAATGGTGTTTAAAAATCTTTTAAAATTTTATTGTTTACTTTGACCTGGTAAAAACAAACATCTAAATTAAATAGGTATTGAAAATTTAAGCCATGTTTTTAACTATAGCTTGCTAACTAAATGTCCGCAAAAATGCCATGTATAGTTGACATTGTTGACCACGTTAATTTTGTATTTGATTATTAACATATATTTCTACACGTGTTTTATTTTTTTAATGGCTGGTATAGTAAATAAGGCGTATTGAAAAAGAATTGTATAATAAAATTCACACCGTTTAAATGACATTTAAGTCGCAGAAATTATACATTAGTTTTGCAGTTAGATAGACTTTTAGCGTGTCAATCAAATCATGCAAGTCAATGCAGCAACTTTTATGTACTTTGGAAATCTAGTTCCAGCCTGACCACTCTGTTAAACATTTAAAGTCAAGCGGGCTAAATATTATGAGCACGCAGCTTTTATGTATACACACGGCGGGTAAGAAATAGTTTCGTGTGGATAAATGCTTTTTGACAATATATAATTATGACATATCTTGTTGACAGATACCAGAAGCAGCATAAACCCAACCCAATGTGCTACAAGCAATCTGTCAAAACGTTCAGATTTACCCTGATCCTTATCCTTGTGTTTTATATAGTATATTTCCCATGTTGACTTATCTGCCTGCTGTTCCACTGGAATTCATACTCAATTGGTTATATAAATGAGTGCATTTTCTACACATTGGCCCAGTGCTTGAGTTTGGTGGCCATTGTGGTGTCAAGTCAATTCAAGATAGCCATCAAACGCTTCAATAAGTGACTAACCAGACTAACACAACTACTAAACGTTTTTGGAATAAGAGCATGGTCACAATATTTACTTTTACCAAACTTGGAAGCATACAGCATATTTGCTCATTGTTTTATTGTCATAAGTCTGTAAAACACCAATAACGGTGTGTGAATGCTCTTCCTAGGTAAATTAAAGCTGGAACAAGAAATACTGCAATAACTGCTAAGCAGGGATATTTAGAAAAATGGACCAATCAATAATCAGATTAATATTTCCATTTTCCAACTAAATCATGTCTGGTGTGTATAATGTATCATCATATATAACGAGTTTCGGGAAAACTGCAAAACGCATATCAGTGGGATTACATGTAATAATAACTAATAGATGTTAAAATAATATTAAAGTGTGAGTGGTTTGAATTTGCCACCTGAACGAGTTTTCATGTCAACATATTGATGTAAAATGGGGTTTAAGGATTGGCTATTTAAGAAACCGAGTAGATTGCACGATGCAACAAAAGTGCCGAATAATTAGGTGGATCAGGTTAGATAAGATAAAATACAATTATTACCATGTTTCATGATAGTGGAAATTGTCATGAAAGCGTATCGTTACGCTCCGTTCCTACTAAAGAATTGGGGAGTTTTCAAACGCTATTCGCCAGTCTGCATTATTTAGTAAGATAGCTACTCTATTTTCTGGTACTACGTACTTACTTACTTCTACACCGTACTACGTACGTATTAGGAAGTTTGCGCTAAGCAATTTGTAGCACAATATTGTAGGTGTAAGTGTAGCAAAATATTGTAGAATTTTTTTACTGCGTGTTTCTACAGTGTATTTTCCGAAAATTGTACACCGTCTCTCAGCTGCACTGTAGTGTGGAAACGCGTAGTAATCGTTTGTTGTCATGAGTTTTAAAGATGACAACAAGACCAAATGAAACGCAATGACAATTTTCAGTTTGTTTGTTGTCATGCGTAAACATTTTCCATGACAACAATTAAAAATATTCCCACAAATTCTACAATTACACTTACAGTTACACTTTCTTTTGCGCAAACTAAAAGGCTACACTTTTTGATTGTAATTGTAACTGTGCTACACTTACACTTACAGTTACAATATTGCATTTGCGCATACTCCCTATTGTCTTTTAACCTTTTGTAATGTATTGCATTAGGTAACTCCGAAATGGTGCTTCTTGGCTCAACGGATAGCAAAAGTTATTTTTCTAATATATCAATACAGCGGGTAAATTATTTTTTAAATAGCGGTCATATTATTTCATTGCAAGTTGCGGAATATTTCAATTCCGCAAATTTTAGTACGTTACTTTATGCATTCGTGACATTTTAAAATTGCAGGACTGGGTAGACGCGCGTATCTATTACAACACGTCTCAAATTAAGTTTGCCAGTATTATTGCCAGTATTACGTCACCTTTTCCGTGTCATTAACAACAGCGATTTTCACTATCACTGTAAGCATTATACACATTTTGACAAAACGATTTTGCTATTATTACACAGGCTCAACACATGTCATTTCGTTTATGACTTTTGCCTCTCTTTTGCTAAAATCTGTGTCATGTTTAGAAGAGCAAGCTAATAAAAACAATTGTACGTTCCAATTACAACCTATATTGACAATATGATTACAATACAATTTGTTAGCAGTCATTAAAACCTGATATTGTTACAATTTAAATAAACAATCAAACTTTGGTAAGGATGTATTCCAAACCACTATTCTGATTGCTTTGCAAAATACATATTATGTGTTTTGTGTATTGGCATTGGCAAACGTCGTGTACAAGAAAATTAACTTTTAATCATTTTTTTTTAAATTGAAGTAAGTTTTATATGAAACCCTAATACTTGCTGTATACCTACTTTGTAGGTTTGGTTAAAATTCAAAATTTATACACACGCTTGTTACGGACTAGCAAGTGTAACGAACGGCGTAGTAAACTAACGGAATAATAAGTTATAGTTTTAAAACAAAAAATGTAAAAACATATTTTTGTCAATTTTGTTTGTGTCACGATAACGTTTAAGAAGTTTCAAAGTCATTAATTTAAATGAATTTTGTTTTTATGTTTCTTAAAATTTTGCTAGTTTAATAACTTGAGTAATATATAAGCCAATTTATTTTTGGATTTTTTCAAAGCCAGCAATGCTACTTTTTTGAAGCTATAACTACTTTAGACATATTGAAATGTTCAGATAAAATCTTTCAATTTAACTTCTCAAAAACAAAACTGATTGCTTTTTTTTTGCCAAAAAATATTTTTCAGTATCCAAGCGACTTGTTACAATTAAAGTCTGAAAACACTAGAGCTCTTACGGGACAGTGGCACCATGTATGACAAAAGTGTACTAAATTTACTTTCAAAATCCACCCAAATTTGCAGCTTCTTTGGGGCTTCTCCTCTACTAATCAATTCCGAAACTGAGCTATTTCGCTACACTCTCTGGACACGATTAAAAAGCTTCGTAATTTTTGAAAACATAGCTATCTATATTTTAATATATGTACCAAACCAAGTGTACAAAATGTGGAAAGTAAAAAACTTTGACGAGTTTAGTTTCTTGGTACTTTTTGCCATATGCGCAGTAATTGGCCTTTTTCTTCTTGGCTTGGTTAACTTTCGGTTGCAGGAATTTGTTCGATTTTTGAATATGCTTACCCTCTTTATGAAATCATTTTCAGGTATTCAGAGAATTACTCAAGTCAATTTATTGTGAATTTAAAATCTTTGACAACTTGAAATGTTTTAACTTTTCAGCTCAATATATGCCAGACTATGACGTCGACAATTCTCCAGAAAACAAACGGATATGCTATTTAATCAAACTTATATTTCTCTACTATTTCTTCATAGCGTGCATAGTATCCAGTCACTATTTTATATTTCCTCATTCACCAATTCACTTGACGTCGGAAATAGAGCCTAGATTTTTTCATCCTGTAATCTACATTCTTTCTGGACTACTAACTTTGGGTATGGTACTTAGCGTCTGCTGTTTGTTGGCAATAGTTTCTAGTTTTCTTGTAATCTACTACATTCATTTTATTCCCATATTTTCAATTGAGCTCAAACTGGGAAAACAGCCAGGTCAAAGGTCAACAAGCCAACTGCGTACTTTAGAAAATTTTACTAAAACGTATCGGTGTTTAGAAATTATTATTGATAACCAAAATGATTTATGGTCAATTGTGATTATCCCGATTCAAACTTGCGTCTGGCTACTTAACATTTTTTGCTTTAAAGCACTGGTTACATTTTGGGCTAAAATGAACACTACTGGGAAAACCTTATTGATTATTTTTAGCATAGGAGCTATATTAACATGGACACTGGTTTTAAGTATGCTTGGATATGTTGGCGTTTGGAACAAAAGGACTAGAGCTTCGTGGAAAAGAGCTGGGGTAGTGGACAAACATTTATTTTCAGAGTTTGAAACCAAGCAGGACGTAAAGTATTGGAACAAGTTTCAAAAGTCGTGTAGACCACTAAGCATATCTTATGGAACGTTCTTTGTGGTTAACCGAAAAAGCGTGTTGTTGTACATGAAAAAGGTTACCAGAGGAGCTTTCAAAGCGTTGTTTATATAAAGAAGTTTTTACATGACTTAATTATGCAATGTGTTTTACAGTTACGTTATTACAAGTATTGTAGATTTAAAATTACTAAAGCAAATTTGAAGGAATTAATAAAAATTCTGCACAAACATCCATAACTTACAATAAATTATCATTCGCTTCTTTAACGTGCTTATAAATAATTTTGAATCATTGATTGTTATGTGAGATAAAGAAATGCATTGAAAATATTTTTCACACAAAACGAACATTAACCGTGTATGTTGTTTGGCAATTTGCGCAGTTATCAACTTCAGTGCGATACCATATACTAGTTATCAGTATCAGATATATGGACCAGTTTTTGTGATTGTATTTTTAAATTTGGACAACAAACGTTGCATAAAGATATAGACAATGTTTTTATAAAACACATGTTTCTTTTTAGTTGTGAAGAAGAAGCCGTACGGTGGATGTATTATGGACTGATAATATTCTGATATCTAGCATGTTATAAACTGAATATGATTTTTTAAAACTAATCGCCGTTAGAAATTGATACTTTTGCATTAAATAGGCCACTTTATTCAAATCACTTCTCAATTCGACAGCACAAGATATAAACTTATAGTGGAATATGTACGCTTGTTCCAAAAAATGTTCCACCTTTTAAGGAATAATATGTCTCACAGAAATAAAAGTATTCAAATACAATATTAAAACTAAGAGTTGTTTAAATTTTTCAGAAATGTCAGAAAAGAGAAAATGTCAAACACTATTCAAGAAAACTTTAGAAACCCAAGCATCCACAATCTTCTTTGACAAAAATAGGTCGCGCGTAAGCGGAAAATTACAGATAAATAACGGTAATGAACTTTACAAATTGTACTTGGCATTGAACTGATTTTAGTCCAAGAGTAAAAAATACATTGGTGAGAACATGTAAAAAATACACTAGCCAGACACATTAAAACAAGCATGAGTCGGTAAATAAAAAACCATGTGATCATTTCATGAAGAATAAGCGGTGTGAGAGCTCCACATCGCCGGTAGGCCGGCGTTAGTTGGACAGTAGAGGCTGCTGGACAGATTGAGCTGCGGCTGGCAGCTGGCAGGCGGTGGGACCTCTTGATATTGGCTAATGGTAATTATATATAGTAATTCACATTGAAGCGTACGTTTCAACAGGTATATAGTTGCAACAAGAACATTTCACACTTTACACCTGCGTTCTTAATGCTTGATGTGCACGTTAAGCATAACTATTTGCTAATTGTGCGAAATAATTTATAAATCTATTTTGATTAAAACAGTTGTTGCACTCTGCGTACTTTCTTCGCAATCTCATATTTCTTGTTTTAAATGGTAGATGCATTACTACTACACTTCACCGTGTCCTTCCTTATTGCAGAATTTTACAGAAACTCTCGAGACTTGTTTTTGTTCATTTCCCTTGTAACTGATTTGACAATCTTATTTTTAATCACAAATGAGGTTTCATATATATGCACGCTAAAATAAACAACCAGCAACACTAGCAGTATCACAAAAATAACTGCCTATATTGTCTTTCATTTTTGCGCTTTTACATTATGGGTATCCATTCTTGCAAGAGCTTTTGTATCATAAATTCTTGAGTGGTTTCCATAACTTTACCGTAACTCAATAATATTTACCTTATTGCATAAATGCAAACATTGCAAAACGTACTGCAACATGGCAAAGAGTAACCTTAAAAGCTTTTATCACTAAAGGTGTTTTCGACAATAAAAATAATGCAGCTCGTTGCAACAACCGACGTATTAAAAATCACCACCGCAACAATTCCCTTCAGATCAATTTTCTCTTTTGATGTTTGCAGTCCATTTCTAAACGGATTGTATAATCCGTCCTTTGTAAAGTTTTCGTGAATATAGTAAGCATTCTCAGACCAGTATTCCCATGCACTGATTAACCCACTCTGTTGCAATCTAGAATAAGTCTCAAGCACCCACTTTCTATTTACTGTATAGATCTCAAAAAAGTAGAACTTGGTGGGATAACTAAGCAACAATGCAGAACAATCGACATCGGTGTATCCGTATTTATATTTTAGCTGTTGTTTCGCGTCAAGCATCTTAACTTGAAGAATATAAGTGTCACAGAAGACCCCAATACGCTGCAACAACAAATTGCCCAATTCGTTGTAAAATGTATAAGGATCAACAAAATAGAGGCTCTCATTCAATTTCTCTAAAAGTCCAATTCGTTGGAACTCAATCTGAAGAAAATTTCTGTAACTTGAATCGGTATTCTTCCATAAAATTTTATATCCACTTTGTATCATTTCTCCAAATGATTTATAAATCTCTGTTTCAGTGTTTGGAACCGTAACAACGCTTAGTAAACCGTTGCTGTAGAAGATACAAATCAGCATTCCCAAGAATTGAAGGAAAATTAATATTTTGGCATTTTGAAATTGATGTGCTTTTGTGTTTCCAATAAATACAGCAAACAAGTCAATCATATACAGTAAAGAAAACTCCTGACCTGCTAATATTACAACAAAGACAACAATACTTGACAACGTTACTAACCAGACAGAAGGAGTAAACGCGCAAATCCATATAAGAAAATCAAAACTTCGCACGCTTTTTGTATTCTGAAAACTGTGGCAGTACATCAAATAACGACTAACTTGTTTTGTATATCCTAATCCTGTTTTTGTCCAATAAAACTCGCCAATAGAATTCCCGTAGTTGACATAGCTTATATCATTTATTAAATTCTGTCCTGTGTCCCACATATCAACAGTGTTCCACACTGTTACATTTCGTCTTGATAGCAATTTAGCTGTAAAGTTGTGAACCTCAGCAATAACCACAAATGACATGACTTGCTGTAAACAATATCTGCGATTGGCAGTTTTAAACAAAGAAGTTTTGCAGAGAAAAGGGTCATTTGAATCAATCCCTTCAAAAAGATACTCAGGGAGTTTTGAGTCAACTAATGCAACGATGCTTATCTTATTGGAGTTCCTAAATAACATACGATGAAAGTTTTTTACGTTTGCGATTTGACTTAGCTTGGCGACATTATTCATACCATTTATTGCTGGTGGGCTGCAATAGTGGTTGCAAATTATAGCAATGTCAAAAATATTTGATGTAGCTGTTACATAAAATATTAGCTTTACCGCCGGCAAGTACAAGTTTTGAAGCAAAAGCCATAACTCGGGCTTTGCTTTTTCATTTTGATAGCACGCAAACAGCAAAAACAGAGTGTTAGGATGAGCTGAAAGTTGCCGAAAAGTTTCGAAGATGTTGTTATCTTCGGGGTTACTTAATAGCGCAGCAAAAATAAGATGATACGGTTGCGAATGTTTGAAAGGGTATACGATTCCAATGTCACTGCTGTAGTTGTTGAATATCATCTGCCGTATGAGATAGTAGTAGTTCTTTGGCTTGAAGGGAAATGTATGAAAAAGCACTTCATAATTGTGCTTATTTGGATTCACCATTTCAAAAAATGGAAAAAGTATTTGTTCATATATAACTTTGTTACAGTTTTTATTCTCAGCAGAAATATTTATGTTTAGGCTTACTAGGAAAATTAGTGCATACCACATAACTTCACACTTTGAGTACTTAGTTAGTTGGCATATGACGCATTCTTGTTAAAATTCGATTGAAATCTATTTTGATTGTAATATTGTTTATTACTTTAGTAGAGAAATGTTATTGAAACTAACAAGCAAAAAATAATTCAAGATTTATATTTATGGTATGCTTTCAAGGGATTTGTTTTTCATTCTTTATTACGTATTTTGCCTCTACTTGTAGCAGTTATATTGTGATATTTTCATACAAAAACAATTTAAAAAAATGACCTGTAAACAACACTTGAATTATCTACATTCTACCAGATTGGTACTTGCCAGGTTTTTTAAACGTTTACAATTAGAAGAAGTCAGGCTTAGATATTGTATTTTTTTGATTTCACAATAGACAACAATGTATATAGTTTGGTATGATAAGGGACTTTCACATGTAGTAGACTAAAGCAGGACGATGCCATATGTTGCTATCTTCCTCACCTGCACCTATCTACAATGCTTAATGTTAGATTGCATTTTAACTTATAAATCTTGGAATATTGGTTCTCTTAAAATTACCAATTTAGACTTCATCATAATAATACTTCGATACTCAAAAACATTTTAAAGCGCCGCTGTCTGTAGACATGCATTTGCTGTTAAAATATTTCCCTTGAACAATCCCTTGCTTGCAAATTAACCCTCCAATGCTTCCCGTGTATACCACATAGGCAACACAATCAAACACACACCATATATTTTCAAATATCTTTTTACAATAAATTGTGCGCTTAAATAAAATGTTTATTAAATAATTTTTCTTTTTAAAATAAGTTTTGTTTAATATTTCTATCAAAAATACTTTTTTTATTTTAATTTATGTTATTTTTGATCTATTCAGTACCTAAAATATTTTGCGGTGGGTTTTTTATCAAATATCGAAATGTGGATTTGTAAACCTATTAATACGGGATAGGTATGTACATTAGCCACGTCCATGTGTCCACATAACAGCTAAATGTATAAATTGTACAACCGCGGCTGAGATTGCTAGTGCTGTTGGCCTTAGGCACAATAGTTCTATGTTATGTTGGCCGAAAAGCTTTAGCAGAAAAATCCCGGGAAAAAGTTATTTATAAACATATTTTATATTTTGGTAATATACTAGCAATATAAATCCTGAATTTTCTGACATTACGTTTCAGAGAAAAAAAGTTTGTCGTGAAAGCAGGACTGTATTTGTTTCTGCTTGTACAACTGTTTCGTGAACTACAAATACAGTGGAAAACTTCCCGTGTTAGAAGTCAGTATTGCGTTTAGCACATAAGTTTATGATACGGAACAGAAAGCTTTAGTAATTATTTGCTGAACTTTCAAATTTCGTCAACACAATTTATCATTCAAACAAAAAACTACGAAACTCTAAAACCGAAGCTACAAAACCGTCATAAGAAAATGGCAACACCGTTAATGTGGAAAGCGTTTGAGTTACATGATTCCCTATTTACTAAGTTTTTGTATAGTCATATAATAACAGTGAATCTTTCCACAGAAAAATATAAAATAGAACGGTGTCCCAAAAAGCTTGTAATGTTTTATTTGTCAAACATAGTAATGGTAGTTTACGGATGCTTCTGCTACTATATGTTAATAAAACATTGTTTGTTTCAAGGTAGCACTATGCCAGACTTTCTGACCTACATTTATTTTGAAGCAATTTTAGCTCTAACTTTATGTGTGAGTACAAACATGGTTAAAACGTTGTATGGCACTGAACTCTATGAGGAATTTTTCAATAGTTTGTGTATACTAGATCGTTATTTAAGAAATGACAGAACTCCAAAGGGATATTTTTTATCCACTTCGGCATGGCAATTACTTCGTGCAGGTCAGTCTAAGCAACTCTGCCAACATAACCGTGTTATAGTAAACCCTTTAACCATTTGCTTTTTTTCTTACAGAAGTATCCAAACTACTAAGAAGGCGCCAACATAATGATGCTGTAGGAATTGCAATGAATGTAATCGTTATGCTGGCTTTCATTTGTGCAGTTATTCTACCACCACTGAACGTATACCTCAATTTGGATTCAGCTTATTATATTTTCAGAGAACTATTCCCAACAAAACCATTCTCAATTCTACAGTTTTCTGTGCGACTAATAATATTACAATGGGCTTGTTTTGAAGCATGTCGATCATTGCTAATTGCTTGCATTTATACTGTATCAGTTTTTAGCATTTTTTGTAGTTGTCTTAAAAACGTTGCTTTAAAACCTCCTGATCTTGATGGCATAGCAGAATATGCTAAACTTCAGTGTCTGGCTCAGTTTGGGTTTGAGGGCATTCGAATAGGTATGGGGCCATTGATGGGTATTGGATTTGTACTCTCAGTAATGTCTACATTGATACTAGTTTCGGGATGGAAACGTATGCCGCTCTCCGTATACCTTTTATTTACTCTGTTTACATTTGCAACATACATTACTATTGGGGAAACTATACCCCGTGTTTGCAAATGCTTTATACAGAGCAAATTCCTACTTACAAATTTGTAGCCCAGAAAAACTACAAAGTACTGGAAACTTATAGCTACTGGCCAACGTCCATGCTTGACTTTAAGAATATGGAGCAAAAAGCTAAAAGCACAACGACCTATTGCGTGGTACTACGGAACAGCACGGTTTGATGAGAATACTACTCAAACTTTTTATGCAAATGTTTTTGACCGAGCGGTAGATTTAATACTAGTAACGTGAATACTGTTTACCTATCTAATTTAGGTGTGTTATGATTTTAACCTTTGATGTTGGCTACGATATTTTATTATTCCAAATAATTTATTCATATAATAAATACTAAAACCAAATATAAGTAAATTTAAAAAGAATACAAATTACATAATTCCTTAATGGATAATGGAAACTTTTCCTCAAATTTCTTTTCCACTATCAAGCTTACCCTTTGTGTTGCTCGATAACAATAGAACACAAATCTTCATAAATGGGAGATGGACTGCACTGCTTGGTCTTAATGTTAGAAAACTTTGTAATAGAAATTCTAAAATGAGTGTTCTATGGAGAACTACTATAACTACTTTTATACCTATAGATACTACGAAAACCTAGAAAGACGACTTTGGTTTGGCTTCTACAAACGAGTTCGTTTTTAATGATCAAGTTGGGAATCATGATTAATTACTGATAACTTAATAACATGTCTATATTACACTTTTAAATACGTTTCATTTATAACGGAACTGTGTTTAAACTGTTGCCGCTGTAAGCTGATCATATGCAAGATTTAATTGAGAACTGATAAAAATTTACGAGGAGTAAACACATGTGCAAGCACTTTGTACTTATGTTTTAAGACAGCAGAAATTTGAAAAGCAAATATTAAGCAAGTAGGCTTCAGCAGCAGTATCAATATAATATAAAATAGATAAATCCAAAAATAAGCAACGAAGAAACGAGCATAACCTTGCAAATATTAAAAATATTACATAAATACATACATATATTACAATTGCGCATCATGCACAATTGGGTTATCGGTGCATAATTATATAGACGGTTATTGTTAGAATTCCAATTAGCATTCTGTAATTGACAGATTAATATATTCACTGTACCTAGGTATTTACCTATATTCCCAGTTTAAATTTTACATTAGTTTATGATAATAATTTGTTTCATAAGATTTGCAAAAAATTAAAAGACTACAATTTCAAAATGTATTATGGGCACCGGCCCTGGCATTTGCAAAAATTAAACGTAAAACCGTCTGGAAAAACAAATCTGCAAATGTGACACGTGTGACAAATGCAAACATACTTTCTTTTTTTGTAATATTATATAATTGTGATTTTCGCAAATTTATTTTCAGTCATATACCTTACTTTGCATGTAAGAAACATTAGTAATATATCTTTATTGTTTTCTACGGTTGCAGACTTCAAAGTATACAATTTCTGTTATATAAGCCAACACCACAACCAATACCATTATACCGTACCACTTAAGAGGTACTGAAATGTTTAACAAGCTTAAAGGTTGGACTTCGTCCTGAATACTTTGTTCACTTCTAACTTCAAAGTGCCTTCTCGTTGCCGATCTTAGGTAGGTTCTTGGCATTGATTCCTCTTTTCTTACACGCTGATTTGCATACGTATGAAAATTTCCTATTTGGTTGTTTAACTCAACTGCAAATCTTGAGCGCAACATATCTGTGCGTTTAATTGTTAAAAACGTTTCGCGTATTTTGTTGTATATTCCTGAGCTTAGAATTCGTGCAACTACCTGTATAGCAGCTTTGGAAATCCAAGTTGGGTTTGATACGTACAACCTTTTACTGTAGGATAGGTAGGCTGCATCATCGTTGTCGTAATACCGGTAAGCCCTACTTCCTAGAAAATTTGAATACTGCCTGAAGTTAAGATATCCTGGATGCTCCTCAGCGTTAAAATCATAATAAATATAGACAAATCTAGAAGTTTCTAACATTTCGTCTGTTTTGCAAATTGTATTTGTCCCTATGGTTTCATTTGACTGACATGCTAAATGTGCCTGAACAGGCTTTCCTCTAATTAATTCCAGATGGTTCTCGTCGGAAACCCAATAAACACGGCTTTTAACCGCATTGGTTTCTATTAATATTTCTTGCTTACTTTTGTAATTTTGGAGAGCATGCAAATATTGTATATAAGCCATCGTCCCATGCGCAAAAACCATTTTTAAGTCTTCGTTTTGGCTACTTTCAAGCAACATTTTTTCTAACGATCCGGGCATTTTGGTTGGTTCCGGTTGCACAATCATATCAGTAACAATAGATGACGTGTACAAGTTACGCATTAGCACTGCAAATATTAGCCAAATTAAAATTACGGGCGACCTGTTTTGAATGCTGCCATCATCTCCTTGTTCTAAAAAGGTAACACATGGCCACAAAGTATTTCTTAAAAGTTCTTGGCCACCACGAATTACAAGCAAAATACATACCACAGAACCATATAAAATCAGATAAGCTATCCAAACTAAATAATCAAATGGAAAAAATATTGAAAATAAATAAGTGGAGTCAATGTTTCTCTGCTTTTTGATTATTGTCATGTATCGAAAACCAGCCTCATTTGCTGGAAACAGATATGAAATAAAGTATAGTGTATTAGTTTTACTCATGTCAATTGTAGTTTGGTATTCATCCCATTTCGCGTAGGCTCGTAGATTTATCCAGCTGCAGTTAAAATACGCGGATAAAATTTCTTGCGTTACCCTTTCTGGCGTGTCTGAGTTTGAATACAGCTTTTCACGAGGTGTGTATTGATACTGAGTTGGAAAGTTGTAGAACTCAGCCATTGTCCAAAGCTTCATCTTTCCAAGTATTTTCGGAGAAAGTAGCCTCATTCTATACAGTCTTAATTCCAAAGACTGGTAAAGTTTTAACTTAATTTGACTCTGGCTTATTTCTATGGATCCCATTGATATTATTTTATCCTTTTTAACAAACAGTACCAATATACCAAAATCAGGACGCAACAAAACGTGTTGTGCATGCAGTAAGAGGTTTTCAGTATACGGCGCAATTCCAAATTCGGTTATCCATGGCGACCTTAATTCTGGGTGCAAGAAAAATTTGTACTCTGTTGGACCAAAGAAAACATTGCTATCCAGAAAATATGTTGTAAGAAATCTAACAGTGCACACATTTTGATATTTCTGACGAAAAACAGTATTTGATAACACAAATATATCTAACGTATTGGTAAAATTCTCGTACTTTCTAAAAAAGTAATCTGTGTTTACTACAGAAGTTATATTTTTTATGTACTTGTCAGCATTAGTGTTCAAAAGTGTACACAAAATTTCATGTTTACATATTGATAAATATGTCTCTTCTTGTGATGGTTCCCTTGTTCCATTTGGCCACTGAAATAGAAATCTTAAACGCGAAAATTCAAATCGAACTGTGCAACTTGAAAGCAAATTATTCAAAATATCAACCTTGTGATCTAAACCATATACGTATAATGATGTGTAAAGTAAGCTATAAGTAACTAACCTATCAACACGTTTCATTGCGTTTCACAGTTTTTTATGCGAAGTGAATTCTTAAAATTTACCGATTGTTACAATTTTTGTAGCTACCAAATTGCTGCGGACAAAACTAAAAACTTACTGAATGGTAACTACAGACACTTTCAACCACCACCCAATATTACTTGTATACTAATAAAATTATAACGGCGTAACTCATTGTCTTGATATTAAAATGGTTAAGTTGGCGCTACTATTACAAAAACTCTACAATCAACCATGCTTCAGCAAGCAAACACGTTAAACAGATATTAATTTTTTAGTTAGAGCTTACCATTCCAGATATTATTTGTTATAGAAATCGTAGGCATGGATGCAATAATAATTTGCAATACAAAATAATTGTAACTCAAAACTCAAGCACCCTGCGATTGAGTTCATGCGAAGCGTAGAATCTAATATAATGTGAATTATAATATGTAGGGCGTTTTCGTATTACACATAATATATTCAGATTAAAGACCTACAATATGTAGATGGTTGAAGACCAATTTTCCATTTATGTTTTTACCACTTATTCAGTATTACTATTTAAATTTATCCGCTGTGAGTGAAAGGAATCTCATGTATCGTATGGAAACCACCGGGTTTGTATGAAGGGTGGGATAAAGGCCCATTTGGAAATTATTTCCTATCAACAGTTGTCCAACGCTAGAGAAATTGTAGGTGGACCCGAGTATCAGATCTATTAATGCTAGCTTTCAACACAACTTTTCACATAGATCTTGTTCAGTTGGTTGTGCAGCTTAAGCAAAATTAATCTTACTTGTAAGTAAGATTAATCCTCAATGTAATTAGGGATTCTAATTACATTAGGATCCTTATAGTAAACATTAGGGAATCAAGTTGAATTTTGAAGTCAACTTGATTATTTGTTTCCAAGTTATGTAATGTGTGCGTGAACTTATTAAATACCTAATAGCAAACTAGAGTACCCAAGAGTGGAGTGAGACACGCGAGCAAAGCCAAAAAACCCAGAATTTGATCTATTTAGCTTGGGGACTTTCCTCTTGTGTAACCTTATTTCAATGTTCTCTGATATTCTCTTTCTCGTGTAATTTGATATGCCTATTATGTCTTGCAAGAAGGAAAACACTTCTGCGCAACTTTATAAATGCTGTAGTGGCAGCAGCACAAAATTCTGATTCAGATTTAATCATTTTTGGCTCCGGTTACTTTGTCTACTACAGATGCACATTAATAGGTACATTGAGTTTTTTTCTTTATGCGTCATTGCCTCTGAATTGGAACTGACGATATCATAGCCTTCAAGGCTAAGCCTTGAGTTGAGTTTATGTGTATTTGGTGCCTATTCTCTTGTTTGGATGAGAAAATTAACGGCTTTCTACTTTTTTACTACTTTACACAGAGACAGCAACAGCAGCTTCAAAACATTTAGCTCTCGGTTTAATTCTCCTAACCGATGCCTTTCTGCTTGAAAGACACCATAGCAGGAAAAAGGTCATTTATAAAACTTGTGTTTGACCCTGTTGCAGCAGTATAGGTTTTAAAAAAAGATATGCTTTCCCTTTGTGTCACTGCTGCACGCATTCCCTGCAAAAATTTCCCAACAAAAACCGTGTTCACACATAAACTTCACGTTTTTTCACGCTTGAATGCAGCATTGGATGCTGTTGTTAACCATGCGGTTTTCCATTTGTCCTCTAAAACTTCAAACATTTCTGTAAATTACACATTACTGCTGGACTGATTTGGTGCTCCTTGGTAATACTGAGACGGCCTATAGGGCGAAGGAGTAGTGGGAGGTGGTGACATGATTGCCACTTGTCTATGGGATGCCATTATATCTGAAGCTTCCCTCTCATAGAAGTCGTACGGGTTATTGTTTGTGGACATTCTTACTGATTGGAGTAAATTCACCACGTCCATGCTGCCCCTGTCAACCTTCATCACCCGCTAGTAGTGAAGCTCTGCTGCTGCTAACTTTAACCATCTATCACTGTCTCCTTCAACGAAGCAAGCCAGCTTGGTCCGTACTTAACAGTTCCCGTAAGATCACTAAGTTAAGCAACGGCTTTTGCAGAATCTGTTGGATGGGTGACCGCTCACCAGCAGTGAAGAGCTGTTTGCTAATCCTGCTCGGCTCGGTGTGTACCAATTGGTCAGTACGGGGCAGGTATTCTGTGGTATCGCTCTTATGAGCACGTCACAAGGGTAGTGATATACCACAGCATCCTCACAGAGTGTCCCTTCTCTGTGCAGAAGATCATCGCAAGATGATAAGCCTGTCTCGCCTCCGTAGACTAGTATATGTAGATTAGAAAGATGCTTTATAGAGACAGGCGTCAATCTCAGGAAAAACATAGCAGTATGCCGTGATGAGATATTGACGTTAAACGGAGATTTTACATTTTTACATTAACGAAGTCCGTCTTTGCCAAGTCAACTGCTCGATGTAGCCTTTTCAGAATCTCCGGGTTCAAATCAACGTACTTGATCATCCTCTGGATCTGACGATCATCCGATATTCCCAACGCATTGGCGAGGTCATATGATGCCATCTCAGCATGTACCGGGCAATCCAGTTCAATGTCATCAAAAAAGTCCTTGGGCATTCTGAAAGTTAAAAAGCATTATTCAATAGCCAAAATACATAGAAAACTATTGCTGTTTGTATTGCAATGACTAATGCTTTTACCCCCTAGCGTAGGGATTAATGTCAATTGGAGTTGACAGCGGCAGCATCTCAAACTGCCTCAGGAGAAAGTTTGACGTGGTCTCGTCCACTTTGGGAGCAACGCAGGCATGCAAGAGAGCAATTAGAGTTTTTAATGCGAAATATTGCTCAATATGCTGACCTACCTCGAGTCCCCTCAGTTTTGAGATAATAATGTGGAATATTTCAGCATTAATCTTCTTGTTGGTCAAATAAGAGCCACTGTAGTGAGCAATGTTGCGCATTGTCAGCAACCCATACGTGTAGGCATTGTAGGACTTTGTGAACATTTTCACCGTGTCAAGAAGCTTGGGAACAAGTTGAGCAAGATGCCGATGATGCCGTGTCGTGTCCACCGAATAGTAAAACAGTTCCTTCACCAACACGGGTAACTCTGTATTCCGGACGGAGAGGGGGAGCGCTGAAAACCAATCCTTACATTTCTGGAAACAAAGCAATAAATCAATTACTCTCATTCAGTCGTACTTGTATGATACCTAATGTAATGTGATACCTTCCTTGAAACTGCGGTGAAGGCCAACGTCAACCTGCTCTGGGACAACTTTCGTCAATTTTCCAAAATCCGTCTGAATAAGCTGCATGGGGTGCTGGATCGTGCATGGATCGTGAGGGACCCGTTTATGTAGGGAACATACCTGAAAAGAAGATAATTTTGATCATAATGGCCATTGAAAATGTATAAGGGCTAATGCCTTACCACTCTGGCTTGTGCTCCTTCAGAATTTCATGCATGTTGAGTCAAACCCTCTGGTGGGAGTCGTCATCATCTCCCTGTCTATTCTAGTGCTGGCCACAAAGGATGTCGGGGGGTAGCAAAGAGCCCAATGGGGATGTAATCCTTTGTGAAAAATTTCACCGCCTGCGTCACATTGAAACTGTATAACAGAGGAGATAATAGGACAATGACATTGACAATAGTTTAATCAAGTTACCCCATATTGAATCCAAAATGGTAGCCATTTGGAGCGGTTACCATAAGGTCACCGGGCTTCTGTTCCGCATGATCCCAATCAATTCCATTCAGAGACCTCATCCAAATGTGGCAGCAGTTTCTTGTGATGAAGGATCCCTTCACAATTGCCTCACGGGTTCGTCTCACCGGCATACTTCATTTGGATGAAATTTTTAAACTTTTTTGCATGGTAAAGAGGGATGAAGAACGATATCTTTGAGCTGCCGCTGGGATCCGCATTGTAATTTAAGCTGAACATGGAGGCGTCCTCCATGGAATCCAGAACGAGTAAAGGTTAAGGGTAACTAAGAGTAGAATGTAATCAGTGTGTACATAGAGAAATATATTACTAATGTGCGCTGGGAATGCCAACTGTTAAGACCACTGCCACACTTGCCACTGCATATCTATGAGAATGTTTTTCATGTCATCCTTGAAGAAACTTCCAGCCGCTTTTCGGTCCATCACATTGAAATCTAAATCATTTACATATAAATGTCCTTCTCTACTGGTCACATCCTTCAAGAACTCATTGATAGCTTTTAGCAGGCCGCTGCTCTTTGTCTTGTCACCCCTGGAAAAAGATTTGTACAAAGAACAAAATACAATAATGTTAGATTTCATGTTGAACCACTCACCTCTTGTGCTTCTTTATATAGTTTTACACCGATGAACAAGAGGCGGCTACACTCTCAGTCAGAAGATAAAGTTTTTCCCCGGGCTCAGTGCTTTGGCTTTTCCACATAGAGAAAGCTTCCTCAACTCTCGAATGCTCTCTGGGTAAGTGAATCTGGTTTTACCATCCTTGGGCCGAATCAGGAGTCCACCAGGCACAAAATCGCCAGCAGTCCAGTGCTCATGGATGAGCTTCTCCAGATCCTTGTCAGACAGGTCCTTCAGCGAGTCCACGTATATGATTTTAATGGGAGACCTCGTCCTTGTATGATTGTAAAAATTACAGGGCACTCCACCTGTCACATTGCTCCCGCTTTCATCCTCAAGTTTCACTGTAACAAAGATGAAAATCAATTACTTGTAAACTGAACACTCCATCATTATTTAGTTGATCAAGATCAAGTTGATAATCATTATTTAGTGCTTACCTGTAATGCTGGTCCGCTGGATTGGCCGTGTCCAATAAGCTTCCTGCTTCGTAATCGTCGCTCTCAGCTCTGCTCCTGACCACTCGTTGTCTTCCCGTCATTGTATGTTTCAGAAATGTCAAAAGCCTTAGTAAAAACTTAAAACTCTATGCAAATCCACTCAGTAAAAACTAAAAACTCTGTGCAAATCCACTCTCAAAAAATATCCAGTAAATTCAGATTCAGAAACTTTTACGCAATTAACGTTTACAATTTAAAGAAGTTAAAAAAAGGTTTTATAAGCTCAGCACTAATAAGAAGAGATCTTTTTAGCTCTCCCTCTTGCCAGGTGCGTTCACTAGAAAGTATCAAAGCACATGACAAAAAATAAGGTCATTTCATAAGCTTTGCTGCACTAACAAACAATCATCATGGCTCCTTTTACCAGTTGCATTCTTTCCAGTACGTTTTCGGTAATTTGAATAACTTACTATTCAAAGCATCATTATCATATCCAACTACAGTTGCATGTTGAACAATGTCATAAGAGGAGAAAGATGAATGATTTTTTAAAACTACATAGACGACTACAAAACCCCAACAAAGCTTCCACCCAAAATTCTGAAAGTACTTCTGTGCAGTAACCAATGCTGCTGGATGGTTCAATGGATTGTCTTCATTTCAAAAAGAATGACAAAGGTGACTTTAGAGGATTAAAAGAAAAATGAGAACAGAAACATGGGTGCAACTTGAAAGGTAGTAAATATGCAAAACAGGGTTACATAGTAAACAAATAAGATGAATGAATTTTGAAAAAAGTGCATTATTCTATGGAAAATTACAATGTACATGCCAACAGCAAACCTATATTCCTATCGCTAAAAGTGTTCACCGTGTACTGGAGATAACATTGTACGTGGTTGCTCTTTTAAGATGCTAAAAAAGCCAATTTCTATTGTGCACAGATGAACAGATGACAATTTTTAATGTTCCCAGTCTGATCGCACTCCTTGTCACTCCTACTTTACACTGTTATTCTCGTTCTCTGTAAAAAAGCATGACCATCTTCAGATTTGGAATCATTCATATAAAAATACAGTATGACCTACCAAGCTTCTTAATCTTTGACTGCAACAGATGTGCAATCATCCTAACCATATTGCGGATTCGTCTGGATTGACCTTCGTCATTTGATGGGGCATTTTGCCACATGGCAGAGCTGGCACCCTCCGGGGATCCGCTGGACTCGACCAACGACCCTCCTTCCTCCACAGCGTCGGCTGCTGACCCCTAACACAATGCCACCCTAACGTCCAGCATCAACTAAAACTCCTTGAGATTGAATAACTTCGACTGGCAACCCGGGCACTCCAACCTCTGCCCCTCCAACTTGATCAGCGTCGGCTGCAATGTCACCTCCTACAAAAAAAACAGAATTAAGAAGAATCCTGTCTATAATGGCATAAATATATTTCAAAATACCTCCACCATCCACGGGTACTCCATCACCAACGTCCCTTCCAGCAACTCCAACCGCACCAGACGCATTGTCACCCCCTTTCTGAACGGCGCCTTGGTCTCCTCCTGCAATGTACAGAAACTATAGCACAAGTGCGTAATGCGATAGGAAATTACGACGACAATGTACCTATCGCACCTTGCTCTATCGGCTCCCCGTCAACCTGTTCCTCGCCACCTGCCCCCTGATCAATGGCCACATCTTGTGGAGGGGGTGCTCTCTGGCCAGCCTGCACTACCTGCCGAGCAACCGGTCCAGGTATGCGCAGTGTGTCCGGAAAGACTGGATGGCGGAGCGCGTTAACCCATGATCGCCAAGCTCGAGTTACCTCACCCCGAAAGCTCCCATTCATTACTGCGCGTATATCATCCCGTGTCAAATCGCTCAATCGATTCGCAACCACAATAGTTGACCTCTTAGTCTCCTCCACCACCTTCCAGATAGCCAAGTCTTCTAATCTGGCCAGCACTGCAATGAAACAAAGCCCGTGAATTGCGCAATCTAGCACAACGAATCGTGGGAACTTACTTTACATCCGGCCGCCCCAGTGTCAACACAATGAACCCGTGGTCCCGGTCTACCAATACTCCAACGACTGGTACAAGTAGCTCCTTAATGAGACGACGAACCACCCCGAATAGGGGAAACCCACCCCCATCCCACTGAATACAACCCGATGCTCTCGACCTACGGTCATGCTCCTCGCTGAGCAAATGCTCAATTAAGTTGTTGTATGTGGCAACCCCAACGGCCATGTTACCCGTACTGCATCCAAAAAAATTAACATGTTTGCACCTTAAACTTCAAACGCACAATAACCAACGTAGATGAGGAGCACAAGAGATGAGCACAGCACGACAACCAAACACGAAATGAGAGGATGAGGCAAGTATGCAGATAAGCACTATGTTCTGAAAGCTTCCGACGAAATGAAGTTTTGACATGCTCTACTTTATTAATGCTGCTAAAACAGCGATGAACGTAAGCGAGCCTATTATATAACTAAATTTTCATGAGAGGAACCCATTTAGCCTGGCCTGGAGCACAAAAATAAAGTCTACGGACGGACGGACAGACAGACAAACAGACACAATATCCTAAATAGCTCTCTTGTAGAACCAACAAGCTAATAATTGTTTTATTTAAATCGATTGAGATTTGCCTACAAAAGTGTTTCATAAATGAAGAAAAAATTGTTAGTTTAATAACTCGGCACTACTGTAGGCGTAGTTATTGAATTTTCAACAAATTATGCTTGCGTTTGTTTCAATACGCCTCTGTCATTATTGTGATTACAAATTGTAAAGTTAATTGAATTACATGCTCATAACCGGAATGATACATTGTCGTTGTATTCTTCTAGGAAGAAGACGTATAACTAAACTTCTAGCCTTTTCTAGAACTTTTTAAATTAACTAAAACGTTTAAATACTTTGCAAATTGTTATGGTTTCTTTAATTTCTTATTCCGACGTATATAAAGATATATGTAGTACAAAATATTATTTGAACGTTTGTTAGAACTAGCAACTGTGAATTGATTTCTTATCCTCTAGTTACAATAAACTTATCCCAATAAGGTTAGTCATCCAGAGTTTGGAATAAACGTTTTCACTCACACTATCTGTTCTATAATGTTTTGTCAGGCGCTGTTATTTCAGTATTTGGTTCAAAAAATCAGTAAAATTATCTATACACAAATAATCGTAAAGCTTAGTTTTCGTTATTGGCTTTGCAAATCAATTATAAACGCTTCAAATAACTACGTTTGTAGTAAACCAGGAAAACCCAGAATATTATAAAGCCAGGCTTTGTCGTGAAATTTAGGGTGTCATGTATACAATCAATTTGTGTTTATTGATATATTGAAACTCATTCCAACGTGTGTTTAGCCAAAGAAATAAGATCAACTAGATTAGTGAAAGCATAAGCGCAAAAACCAGAAAGATTGCGCAATAGAATAATAATACTTTTATTATCAGATATGCCAAAGTGAGCAGTTTAGTACGTAAAAAGCAACCTAAATTAATAACTATTGGTTTTTCCTGACAACAATTTCGTCAACCGATATTTTATTGCGTCATATCAAAACCTACCTATCAAAATTACAAATTTGTGTTTTTATTAAACCTGGTAGAAATTTAAATTGCAAACCTGCCCAGCATTCCAATTTCAACTATCATCGACTTTTAAATGTCAATGCAAAAGTTAACTTCACTAACCCGGGACAATTACGCAGAATTATGATTTCAAAGGTATAAAACCATCAATTCTAGAACCTAGAATACTAAACATTACAACTGAAGTTTCCTAAGTGTTTTCTGACTTTATTCAGAATTGCGAGACAGTAATCAAGCATTTGTTTTTACTTAGGGAATTGTCATTTAAATTACTACTTGTAATAGGGTTTGTAAGTGCTTACCAAAGTGATTATGATTGTTTCATTGGTTTCAAATTAATCAATATGTTAACACAACCCATTGATGATTTTACGAATCCTTTAAAGAAACTTTAGTGTGTACATTCCAATTGTAGAAATAAGTTCTTCTGAGTTTCGAGTTAAACGTAGCAAAATACTCAATCACTTGCATCGTATTTGTAGTAGTTGACTTTAAGTGTAGAAAACTTTGCATTTTCTAATAGTTACTGGTCGAGCTATTGTCGAGCAGCAACCATGAAAATCAGCAACATTTACCAACGTCCAAATTTAACTGTAGCATCTCCTTTTACAAATGCAATGAAAGTATACAAAAAATCGTTTGCTCGCATTCCTGGAATAATCTTTGAAATAGAGCTGACAAGTAATGGAACAATAAAATTTTCCAGAAAGTTGCAAACTTTGTCACAAGTACTATGGGCAATTTTCAGCTTTATTTGGGCAATTTTAACATCAGTTCTAAGTTTTGGGGTACTAATATTCAAGCTCTTTCTTTGGGAGAATTTCCGAATGAACCTTTTGCAAGCCCTTTTTTCTGGGTTTTGTTTCTCATCTGCAACAATCTTGGCAGCTTTTCTTGACACAGTTTATGTTCATCTTAGCCCTGTATTTCTCTTAAGTTTTAATAATCTTTTGCAACAAGACGCATCCCATAATTCCGATAAGTTCGACTTCTCTGGTCCTTTGCTATTCTGCTATGTTTTAGTTTCGGCGTGTTTCGGAGTTCCATTGGGAATATTTTTCTGTTATATAAAAGTTGATCCAATTTTTGTGTTTCTAGACAATTTCGTGTTGTGTGACATTGGTGAGCGTACCTTTCAAGAAACTGTGATATCGTATGTTTTATCAGTTATCTATATAGTGTTTGGTTATATAATATTTCTGAAAATTTCAATTTGCCTGATGTTGTCACTATTCTTGCTAATTTCACTGGCTAGTTCTTTAGTACATACACTACAAATTAAGCAAATATCGGGACAAAAATGCGTTGTGAAATTTGTTAAAATTCAGGTTTTCTTATGCTGCATTAGGTATTTTGTTAGTGATACACTGCTCTACTTTATTGTTTGGACTCAGGTTGTTCTTACGTGCTTAGCTTGGGTAGCAGTGAATGGATCTGGCATTGTACCACTAATTATAGTTGGAATCTGCGTGATATGTTTTATTGTTGGATTATTTTTGTTTTTGTGTGTACTTGAGTACACTACAAGTTGTAGGTTACTAAGTATCGACTTTATTTATAAAAGAAGGTTGTGTTACTACAATAGTAGAAATAATGACAATTGTCGGTTCCTGTATGCCAAATGGAGAGCACAGCAGCCTTACCCGCTTTATTGCGGAAGCTATTTTGCTTTAAGCAGGGCTGCGATTGTTAACTATTTTGAGACTCTTAGCGCAAATATAACTAATTGTGTGCTTATACTAAAACCTTAAATAACAATAAATGTGTTTCAATCTACAGCGTTAATTTGTAAATTTTTATTCCAGTAGCAAGTGTAACGTAAAATCTACATTTGTTGATAAAATTGCTAGATAAATTGTAAATCAGGGATTCAAAGTCATATGCTAACAAAATATCCAGTGGAAACCATATATTCGCTGCTGTAAATGTTACTCAAACTAAGATAAATATTTACATTAAATTAACAGCTATTTCAATTGATATGAATAAGTATTAGATTTTTGCAGTTTTGCAGCAAAATATACCCAACATGTTTTTGAGCTGATAAAGCAACGTTGGTTGATTGCTGATAGAGACTAGAGCTGTAAACGTGTACACATACACGCGTGTACACAGTTGAAAACCGTTTCGTGTGCACATCGTGTTGGACAGAACACGACACGAATTTGGCAGTACACGAAACGTTTTGTACACGGCATACCAGAACACGAAACGAACACGCTTGAAAAAACGCGTGTACTAAACAAATTTTTGTTCATGCTGAACGCTTACGCCACACTTTGAGTGCAAAAATAATACTTTGGTTTTACTCACAATCTTGGTCTAGACCATGAATTCTATCGAATTCAGCTCGCACTTAGCTCATCTTATGTTAATCAAAACTAAATCATGTGTCAAAAACGGTAATGTTTCTTAATTTGTCAGTCGATAAAACACATTTTGTGTAAAAATCATTAAAATCTTAATTAAAATAACAGAATATATCCCTAATTCCAAACCTAATCTCAATGAGCCCCGTTCTGATCTAATTTACACTGTACACGATTTGTACACGTATATTTTCGTGTTCTGGAAAACACGAAACGAACACAACACGTTTAGATTGTACACAAAACGAACACGCAAAAATCATATCGTGTTTGATTGTACACGACACGAAATTGCAAAGGATGAATTCTTGTACACGTTTACAGCTCTAATAGAGACAAAGCCTTTAACTTAACTTGTTTAATTTAGTTTTAATCAAACTTTTATCTGCTCTAGTAAAAAAGCATTCAAAAATAAGTAAATGCGTGGCAGCCATGGTGTACTGGTTAAACCATGATTTCCTCTAACCTGGGCACTTCTAGGCAAAATAACCCATTCAATGGGAGGCCATGTCGTAACTTTCCTAAATTTTAATTTTTTTAAATCAATAAAATAACGTATGAGCTAAAAAATAAATTTGAAGAAGAATTAAATAAAGCAAACTTTAAATTAAATTGGAAGTTTTTGCAGGTAAATACCAAAGAGAAAAG
Organism: Entomobrya proxima; assembly: GCA_029691765.1. Taxonomy (NCBI): domain Eukaryota; kingdom Metazoa; phylum Arthropoda; class Collembola; order Entomobryomorpha; family Entomobryidae; genus Entomobrya; species Entomobrya proxima. Next base: position 44,235,112 of record CM056170.1, read on the forward strand.
CACAACTTTTTCATTTAGTGCGCAAAAACTCCTTCAATTTCTCAGTAAAAAACTGTTTTAACTAAGGAGCACAAGTTAAAATATCATGATACCGGAGGTATATTTATTTAATCAATAATAAGTTTACAGTAACTTGCAGCATCAGATCGATCAACAAAAGACCCAATGTGTTTTTACTATTTTTATCAACCCACACTTTACTCCAATCTCGCAAGGACAGGCCCGAACAATCTTTAGTGTGGTCTTTGTATTTACAAATATTTCCCTAAACATTTTCCCATCACGATTAGGGCTTTGAGCTGAAATTGAGGAGAACAACCCAATTGCTTCCACAACAATTCTAATGGTAATCACCGATATTAAAATTGTTACTGGCGTTTGACTCCAGTGGAGTCACTCCACATTCGGATTATCAAAAATACCTTCAATAATTTTAAATCCAATTTGTACTTATGTACTATATGAGTTTAAGTTTTGTATCAACTTATTCCATATAAGTGTCAAGGGCAGGTAGTCAACTATAATAGGCATCCCCACCACTGCTAAAGGAAATGCAGCAATGGCAACAGAGAATCCATAAACCAAATAAGCTTTCTGAATTAAGGAACCGTCTACCAGTTCAATTGGACCAAAATATGCTCTGTGATTCATTCCTGCGATTATTATGTCGTGATGGACTTAATTAGTGTAGAAGGTAAAAAGTGCCACAACTGTTAAGCAAGTAACCACAATGTAAATGCAAAATTGTTCCACTCTGCTGACATCCAAAGAAGAACGATTTTTCAGCAGCCAAATAATGCGTCCAAGTGAAAATAGGAACAAGAAGGTGCAAGAAGGAACAACAAGGTGTTTAAATACATAAGCAGCTTAAACTAGACTTCTTTTTTTCTGTTGGGATTTTTGACAAAGCAATATTGTTCGTAGTGTGCTTTGTAAGGTATGGGAATCCAGTTTTGAAAATATCTGTGAGCTTTAAATGCCGCTTTTGTTAATGTCATTTTTAAAATTCGAAGGTAGTAGTTGTCTTTTCAAAAAATGAAAAAAAAACTGGCAAATACTACATGCAGTAATGCTACAGCAAATATAATTTGTGGCTTGAAAAAATCGAAGACAAGGTATGTCAGCATGGCGTTTTTTTAGAAAATTAATTACTGTCCCATAATTGAAAAATATTTTATGTAAGCTGCTTAAATTTAATCGATTTCTTCTACTGAAAGTTAGATTAAAATGATATCATCTGTTCAATTTTAAAAATCGTATTATTTTAAAGGTTAACGCGGCTTGTAAGAACTTAAACGCATACGTCTACGAACTAATCAGACTATGTAGACTGAATACAGATAACACATGAATAAAAATTACATTACATTACATTACGTCTAACATAATTAATATGCTTAGATATGGTTCGCTTCTTTAGCACAAAGACAATTTGGTAATTAAAGAACAAAAGTGTTTCAAATCCAATTATACAGTCTCCGAAAGATTGGAAGGTTGAAGTGTGCAAATAAAACCTTCAGTAAATCAATACAATGTTATAAATTTTCGTTGTAATATAAATTATTTGAAATATGAAATCTACCGTTTGCTACTTTCCTTTGTTTGGATGAAGACTTCCTTCGCATTACAGCTGTTTTGAGGTTATTACAACAGTCGACGCTATGCTGTAACTGGCGTAATCTCAGAAATATTTTGCGCCTACTTAAAATATCAAAATAGTTATTTTCAGTATGTCAGTTTCAAAACTGTGGTGTCAAATTAGTGCTCCGGACATCTAGGTAAATTAGAGCACATTTACTATATTAATGGAAAGTGTGAAAAAAATTTGGTTTTGCAACAGTCCCATGCCTTTGTATTAGAAGAAATAAAATATATGCACATTTATTTATTTTGTAGCACAAGCAAATGGTCCCAATCAAATTAGCAATTGTGATTTTCAGACCTCTCTACAGTTACGTTTTCTACTTGAAAAAATACATTATGCATGTGCATACATCAGTTTTGTGCCACAATTAAACAATTGGACAAGCGGCTTGTCAGATGTTATAAAATTTTGTATACAACAAATGTTTTAGCGCATTCCATATTGACATGCATGATTTAAGTTCCGTTACTAAAGCGAAGTTGTGTTTTATCCTATAACAAATTCTGTCGTCTGCAAATAAAAGAGCTTTTAAATGAGAATCAGGCAAGTTTTCATCGTGACGAATTTAAAGTTAAGCATTTTGGTCGTACTGGTTACATTGTAGATTTAGATTTTATTTTAAAGAAATAAGATGGTGCGCTAGATACTATTCCCATTTGCCAGTTTACCTAAACTCTTTTCAACATGTTCAAAGGTTAAACTTATGCAGTACTATAAACCTTCCACGATTGATCATTCTATTGAGTTCACATGGGACGTATAAATTGAGCCCGTGAATTCATACTGACCTCATAACATTCAGCACTTTCACTAAGCAAAAACATCTCAACCAAGCTTTCCAAAATTCAAAAACATGAAAACTCTCATTGCAGTTTTTTCGCTTTGGCGGCTGTGTCAATTGCAATAGGACAGGAATACCACAGTTCATGTCGTCCTAGTGAGGTAATTTCAACATTGTTTTATGAACTTTTAATCTACAAATTCTAAGATATCAATTTTTGTAGTTTGAATGCGACAATGGAAATTGTATTCAGGAAAATTATCAATGCAACAATGCCAATGATTGTGGGGATCGAAGCGACGAAAAATATTGTCTTCATATAATACCAGCTGCACCATAAAAAGCGAAGGTAGACGGACACCTGTGAGCAAAAATCTATCTAGCCGACTTCTTTTTAATGAATTACTACTTGAAATCAAATTAGGGGGCAACTTAAAATTCCTTTTGTGTTTCAATCTACATGACATTAAAATATTTGTGCTACATCCACGTGACAAAAACTCAAAATTTTATATTCTGTGAACTTGCTTTTGAAAAGCGATTAGTTTAAACTCGTAAGATGTCATCTCAATCATCCTTAAAACAAATTTAAATTCAACATAAAGTCAACTCTACGTTAAGTACCTTATGGATCACGTTGAACCACCTCCAGCATTATACAACACCGGTTGAAATCTGAAACTAATGGCAGTTTATTTTCCCCGGACGTAAACGCTTTTGGCAGTGCTGACAAAGCATACGTTTACTACATTGGTACGTTCATTACTGCTCTGCATGTGGCTGGAGTGACGGCTATACTTCTAGCTGCAAAAAGACCGCTGGATTTTGACAAGGTTTGAAAAATACTTCATGCTACAGTGAACATAGTATGTGTAAAATAAAAACCAGGTTCGTGATGGAGTACCAGGTATTGTCACGTAACAAATCATAAATGTGTAAAGAATCAAACATGACATTTTGGGTAAAGTTTACCTTTCTTTTAATATTAGATACAGGCGGGATAGTAGGTTGACACAATAGTTATATTATGTGTACATCTATATACATATATATATGTATAGCGGATTTAATTATATTATATTAATTATGTCCCATGTATTTCTACGTAAAAAGTTGTTATTTTGTATTTGTCTAATTGAAAATTGATTTATTTCTACACCCTGAGTCTATAAAACTTATAGTAGGTTACATAGTGTCCATTAAATGTTGCCTAAGTTTTCATTAATAAACATGAAAAAGGCAGAGCAGATTTCCGTGTTTGAATGTTTAAAAATTAATTACTTCTCCACACTACAACACCACAATTAATATTGCTTGCGTAATTTCAATTAACGGTCTATTTATTTGTGGAAAACTACAATAAATTAATTAGCAGTTATGTTCAAATAACTGTTTTCATATTTTCTACTGTTCCTAATATTTTCTTCATATGTTCTCACTTTCTCGTATAACGGATTGACGCAAGTGGAAAAACCTTTCGTCCGTACCACGGTTCTGTACTGCTGAACTTATTTTCGCAACGATATGTTGCTGAAATACAACCTAGCTCCCAGACTTGGTCAAATCTATGACATAGGAGACAAGGTAGTCGGCGTTCGTCCAAAATAGAATCCCAAAGAGCAACTTGTAACCGTCCAGGAGCACCGTTTCAAACGCTGGTTTTGGATTATTATTTTTGCCCTTGTAGTTTACAGTAACATTAAACTCTTGAAGAAATTAACTGGAGAGCACAATGTTGCTAGAATGAGTTTCTGTATATTTGGCATAGCAGCCGGAACTGTCACCTTGTATTACTGTTGGTACCATCCACAAAAGGCCCCTGAAATGTCAAACTTTTTTAACGGTTTGATACAGATGGAGAAACAGTGCAGTCGTCAAAGTGAACTTTTACAATCCGATAACCGTACTCAAGATCTCATGGCAAGATTCTGCAAGTTTGCTTTCACCGTGTTCCTGGCTACGATACGCTTTTCTCCTATTTTGATTGGCGTTGCTGCTGCCACAATGCCTTGCTCTCCTTTAAATTCTATTGCAATTTTGATGCCATGTGATCATGGAGATTGTAAAACTGAAGAAGGAATTGCCGCTAACATTCTGAGAACTGTAGTGCTATTTTTTCTCAATATGACAATCTGGCATATAACTGTGATATACGGGGGTATTAGCTGCATGCAAATTTTACTTGGTGCCATATGCCAGGAAATAAGGCTTAAAATATTTTACAGGTAATGTTGAAAACAATTTGCCTCAATGAGTCTAAATTTTACTTAGGTTTTCTGATTTTCAGAATGACTGAAAGCTCACCCCTTACTAACGGTTCACTACAGAAAACCGTTTTGTTTCACCGACAAATCCAAACAGTTAACTTCCTATTTAACTCATCTCACGTTGGAATTCTAGTGAGCACCATGATGATTTGTGTAGTCGCAGAGTCAACTATGCTGTATTTTATGCTAAAGACGTTTACTGGACTTGACGCGCCTTGGCCCATCACCATGAGCAATGCGTTGTTCACAATTGATTGTTTTATTGTCATTCTTTGCATCTACGTCTTTGCGGCTAGAATTCACACAACCTCAACAAACATTAAGATAAAAATAAAAGGTAATCCCAGAATGATGAGTAACAAGTTGTTTTCTAAATATGAGAAATCTTTTCCAGTGGTTAGTGTCAAATTTGGTGTAACCAACTTTATCGAGCGACAGACACCTTTAAGGTTTCAGGATTTTACTATAGCTCGTTTTATAGACTTGATACTGTTAGAAAAACAAAATTAGTGAAACTGATGAAACAAACATACTGTAATTTCTACTTCTGACTTGAATTTGGTGTCTTGAAATGGAAAATTTGTAGAATAAATTACATACGCATATTGTCCAAACCTGTGAGTAATGGAGTACTAATGCTTGGAAATTAAATGAGTCAGTTTATTATATACTGTCAACTCTACTTTTGACTATCAAATACACTGTACGTCGAATTGTAAACCTAACATATAAAATTTCTACTCCTCGTTTGTCGATTTTATGAAATGCTTCAACTCTAAGCGCAATAATAGACAACTATAAAATGCTTCTTACAAAAACTCCAAAATCTACGAAGGCGTAATTTTTTGTCGATGTCGATGATATAATAGCGGCACTTCCATACTCGAGAACAACAAATACAATGTCTCCAATCATTAATTCTAAAAACGTCAGAAAATTCTTAAAATATAATTGCAGTTTGTCCCCAAATGCAAGCATTGCAAACACAGCAATGATAATCTTGTAATAAAAAACAAATTTCAGTTTAGTATAATTTTGATTTAAAGGACCATTTCTATTGTCAGCACTTTAAGCAATTTGGATTCATCTTTCAATACAGGCGCCACTGATTTAGAAGGTCTTGTTTTCACCATTTCAGTGGATTAGAAGTAGTGGACGGGCAAGGGGTTTCATCACTATTATCAAAGCAATCTTGTACATATACCATTGCAGTGCCACTCCGCTGGAATACATCTTCCGGTCCGGCAAAGATACTGAAGTAATAAAATATGAATTTTAGAGACACTCTCTGCTTTGAAATAGACCGAGCGATTATATCTGTTACCGTTACCTCTCCTGGGCAGTTTGTGGTATATAGCTGTCCATATCCAAATGTCGCAAAAGCTAAGAAAGCAGCAAGAACAATAAAAGTTTTAATTTTTGACACTTTAAATTTGTATAAAGACGAAAGCGTATAGCGACCAATTTTAGAAACTTTTTAAACTTGTTGAAACGATTTGGTTTATCAATATGTTTATGGATACCAATGCAGAATTTGTTTGCCAATTTATACATCAACTGTGTCCCAAATAACTGCTTGATTTGATGCAAAGTAAAGCAAGTAAAGCCAGACATATAATTTTGTAGATTTTGATGCAGAATTGAACATTGTGTTCGTAATAAAAAAAGATCAGTCGAAACCGCTAATATATTCCTGTTTGTAAGTTAGTGAACGTATACAAATACTCTCTGAGCATTGCAAAATAACTCTCTATGAAAATGGAGTTTAAACACCAAGTTCTTCAGCAGTTAGTTCTATTATAGGAATAGAAATATTTGTAGTACAGTTATTAATTTTACTCTACTTGTTGGTGGTGCATAAAAATTTGGAATTTCATTAACATACAATCAATATACGCCATTGAAATTAAAATTACTATACAAACTTTTGATAACAAATTCTGTTTTGCTGCCGATGAACGGAAATGTACAAAATATTTGTTTATAAACAGCACAATAAGGTAATATCAAGTACATAATCTAACTGCGCCAATGCATAAACATTTTCAGTTAACTGAAATGTGCTCTGGTTTTATTTTACAAGGACCAACAACAAATAAGTAGAAGAAAGACGGTAAGCTTTACGTAGAAAAATCCCCTTTACCATATAGGAAAATTTGGATTGGGGATACAAAGTACAAGAGATTTTAATTAAATGGTCAAAGACATTTTACTCTCATTCGAAGTTTGAATTTTACAAACACAGAAATTAATCGCAGCATTTTGCACACTCCATCTTTTCATGTAGAGAAGGAGTTTTGGTGTTTTTACCAATTTTGGAGCACTTTTTCCAATTTTCGTCTAAATTAGCAAGGATGTACCCTTTTGAATTGTGAATTCAAAAATAGTATTATTTGGTTCCAGGGTGACCGTTTCAGTGTAAAATTGATGACCAAATGTGACCAGTACATGGTAAATGGAAAATGCTAGTATTTTTGAAGTTATTACTACAACTTTTGTATTTATTAATGTTGATAAAGGTAATTCAACGAGTGTTTTTAAAACTTTTATTTCAAAAGAGTCCCGACGTTTCGATCTTTACATAGATCCTCATCAGGGGTTTATAAATGAACATTTGAAAACGAACATGCACAATATTCTTTCGACCAGCAATTCGATAAATTCTAATAATTACAATTTGGAGGTATTTAGGTAGTGTCACTATGGGCTTTTTATAATTTCGAAGAAAAATTCGTTCCAGTATCCAGGAAGGAATTTCTTGGCCAATTCGGTCTTCCTGTTCATCAACGGTTTCTTATCCCGTTGGACTTTCTGTATAAAAAGCGATTCCTTAATTAGGCGTTGGTACTGCCGACGTTCGGGACATATTATTTTGGCTTCATTCCACTTGATATCATGTGAAACAGTTTGGTCATCTATATTGTTCCAAACATGTTCTGAGACGGTGGATCTGTCGTCGGCAGTTCGCGTAGAGTTTTTGTGTTCCTTTAAACGTTGGTTAAAATCCCTCCCCGTTTGTCCAATGTACGCGTGTCCACATGTGCAATCAAAACCAGGGAAAACACTGGGATTGTCATCCTAAGTGTTTTAATGTTTGTTTCTACAAAACAAACCACATGACAAAATTCCGTTCTATGGTGGGTGGAGATATTTGGAAAAATGTATGGACAAGGATACCAAACTTGACAGGATCCATCGTGCCAAAAGTGATCGAATGCTGTTTCCGCCTGCTTTATCCAAACTGTCTAGTTGATATACAAAATTAAAACCAACGCAAAACGCCCGGATCGTGTATCTCAGTTTTTTGAAATACCGACGAAAGGAAAGTTATGACGTATTTTAAGCTTTTTATAGTGATATTAAGTTTAATTTAAATATAGTTTTACATTTTGGGCAAGGAACAAATAAACATATGTTAGGTTAGTTATCTAGTAGCAAGCAGCATCCTCAGTGTTCCTCTGAGAATACCTTTAATGTACATAAATTGAGTTATTTTTCTGATTACAAAAGGTTTACCCCAATGAGTTAATATCAGTCCACAGGATCGTCTAAACCTTTCCATTTCTTTTGCTGTTTTTCTCTCTTTCCACTGAAGTGACTTCCAGGATCCTATCACCTTTTCACCTTTACTATGCATGTACTTTCCCAGCTGAAGAAAGAGCAACCATACCAAAAATACCAGTGTGGAGTTTAAAAGTATTGACAATTTTGCCACAATTTTTAATTCACTCCAGTACTTAATTAATGCCACGCATCCAAACATGGGCCAAAATGAGGCAGCTGCGTTAAAAATTGCAAAATATTTTCCTAAAAAGCACATTACATTTGCGTATAAAATCTGAAAGCATCTGTATATATGTCTTAAATGATTTGGTTCTCGGAGTAAATGCAACGTTTTGTATGAATCCTTCCATAAAAGTAATTCGTTTGTCAAAATTAATATAGCGTATATTAAATATGCCATAATCAGGCAAACACCGGTAGACACTGTAAAACATAAAACTGTAAGTAAATAAACATGAAAAACCATGCACAGGAATCCCCACGGAATATATGTGTAATACTGTTCAGGTATGAGTCCAGCAAGAAAGAAAAAACCCGACGGGTCATACACACAGTAAATCATTACAAGACTGTGAGCAAGAAATAGGAATGTACATGTGGTGATAAGAAACTGGTAAAATCGAACGTTGGTTTTTGAAGTTTTGAGGTTGAAGTTTGGCATGTACCGTCCTATCAAAATTAAAATTCACAAAATAATTAAAACGTAGTAATAGTAAATTGTATATTTAGTTTTTGCAGAAACTTTACATTTCTTACCTTGGAATAATTTTAAAAACTTTACCACCATATTCATAAAAAGGCAAATGTCATCAGAATGCCAAGCAAAAATAGATTGCATGCAGGCAATTAACATGCCCAGTAGCCAGAATAGCAAAGTTAAATTAAACCTGTCCAAATCGTTTTGTTGACGAAATTTTATTGTCATCACTAAAGCCGCAATTGCCCAAAAGCATACCAGCCAAAGGTTGCGTATTTTTGTATCTTGAGAATTGTAAAACGTTTGAGTTTTTGTATCAAATAGTAAAGGAAATGAGCCCAGTTTTACTCCAAACTTGGTAAGAAATCCCCATAGCTGATAAGTACGCTTACTCAACATTTTTGAGAGCGTGTCGTGTGGTTGTGCACTCAAATTTGTAGCAATGTTTCTCGGAACACTAGTTGTGCTGACTGTAAAATAGGTTGTTTTAAAGCTTCTAGTAATCAACCACTAAAAGCATACAAGTCCACCAGTAGCATTTCCGTTTAGGTTTTGTTGTAAACTATGCATTTAAAGCACCATGGCCATCGAATTTTATGTAATATTCCATAATAGAATAATAATTCACAAATACTCAATGACAGTTGTTCCTAAGCCATGCTTAAAAAGCCATGACGATTACAGTTATTGTATTTGTAATGGAAGGACAAGCAAAATCTATAAACGTGTATCCGGATGCCCTCAACTCGAAGCTAATATAATTCTGGACAAAATTTTTGCATATATAACAGATAACGTTTAATTAAAGAAGTTTTGTCCAGTTTGCTTAAATTTCTCTCGCCGATTCATTTTAATACTGAAACAAGTACTGATTCAAACTGTAATGTATGCTTTCGTAATGTAGACTTACGTAATGACTTATGAAACCTTTTATCAACCTTTCTCTCTAAATTTTTCATTTAAATTGTTTCCTGCTATTACAACTAACTGCCTTTGATGATCATAACTTTTGTAAAGTAGTTTTGCAAATAAATTGATTTTTAGATGGTAAAACAATTTATAATTTGGGATTTTATCTTTTTCTAATATTTAATTTCACTGAACCATCAAAGCTTGACAAATGACAAAAGATTTATACAAACATTCCGCTTACAAACAATGAATTAGCATGGCGATTTATTATCAAAAATTTATATTTGGAAGAGAGTAGAAATAAAATTGGGGGTTTAATTACAACAGGATTCTTTAATTAAAATATTTAGGTAGATACAAATGATGAATTTGATAGGAAAATAAATTTTTGTCCTATAAAAATATGACAATAAGTACCTACTATCTATTGTAGAAGGGTTTCATCAGGAAATGAGAATGAAACCATGTACATAGTTTTTTACATTTCTAGCTTTGCTACCTAAGCTTTATTTAAATGAATTTAACAGTACAACCGGGCTTATCTATATTAACTAAACAAGTTTGTTATTACTAGACACCGAAGTAATTACAAATTTCGTGCATCTTACAAGGTAAGCTATTTGACTGTTAATCGCAAACCAAGATGCGACATATCACATCTTGTTCAGCTTTCTGCGTAGATTCCAAATATGGTTTCCTTTTGGTGTAAAACGCACATTTGGGATTTTTATTAATTAATTAGTAATCGTAATTAACGTACAAATACGCGCGCTTGACCCTAGCAGCTTCCTCCAGACGCTCCTCCCTCTACACACGCAGCACACAGAACAATGGCTAAAGCAGTGCAGTGCTACTGCGCGTGCTGCGATGTTGCTCTTGCGCATTGTTTTTGTGTGTTGCGTGTAGATGGAGGAGCACCTGGGAGAAGCTGCTGGGGTCAAGCGCGCGTATTTGTACGTTAATTACGATTACTAATTAATTAATTAAAATTCCAAATGTGCGTTTTACACCAAAAGGAAACCAGATTTGGAATCTACGCAGAAAGCTAAACAAGATGTGATATGTCGCATCTTGGTTTGCGATTAACAGTCAAATAGCATATCTTGTTAGTTTTACAGCGACATCGTCTAAGCACAAGTTTTTTTGATGAATAAGACGGCATATGGTCGTAATTATAAAGATATCTGGAAGGATTATACTCCAAAATCTCAGCATAAAGCTGTATCCGCACGTCACTTTATTTAAGATCCGGGTATAACGGTTGCGCACCCAATGTACACGTCTATCTAGAAGGCATGTCTGTGTATGACAATGTCTAATGCACATTATATGAAATGATGATGATTCTCAGTCTCCACTCGTTTTTACTCAATACTAAAGGATAGTATTCTTTATTGAAACCAATATCGACATTCAAACCACACAAATACACTTACATCAAAATAAAATCACTTTATTATCAAGTCGATGGTTAGTCGGACATAGTGCACGGCTTGCCCAAGAAATTGGCTTGCTTTTTCTCGTCCAATGCCCAAACCCTAGTCAGGGCAGCGCATGAAGTTTTTTGAGACTTTCACAAACTTTATCAAACTTAATGTACAATACAACAATTAAACAGTTAGCATTTTCTTTAACATAAACTTTAAAAAATGGGCGTTCAGGTCATGCATTTAGATTTAACAAACATTTCAAAAATTGACAATGATCAGCAATTAACACACACATGTAAATTTGCACAAACTGTGAATTTTGGAAAGTAATCTACTCTATCTAAACTCTACATTTAGATTTCCCACCGTCCATCCGGCCGTATTGGCAAAGGGGTCGGTGTGCATTCAAGCGGAACGAGCGGCTTGCTCTATGTTCCTATCCTTCCTATACATTTTATCAAAACAAAATATTTTCTATCATCTGGAAAGTGAATATTTTTGCAATTTGGTTTAATTTTCCTGACGCCGCTGTACTATGTTTCGGTAAACTTCTATAGTTTTCGGACACACTCAACAATATGAATTCATAAAACTTGCAATTATCTTAATGTAACATACAATTATAACCATCGCCCATAAGAGCCTATGCTATTCTCCCTTATGGGATTTACTATAGCCAAAACTCGTCTCGGTCATTTATCAGTTTTCAACTGAATTCTCACCAATATCTTCAACCGTATTGCTAGTTGATGAGCTTGCTTGAATAACCTGATTACCATAGATAATCTATTTTGTGGAGTAATAACACTTTTGTTATCAAGAAGAAAGCTTCCTATTAATTCCTCAATTTGTTAGGGAACTGCTGGTCTGCCCGGTATCTTTTTACTAGACGTCTCGTGATAATCTTTTTTTAAACTTATGTATCATGGATACCTAGGTAGTTTTGTAAAAATATAATTGCACTAATTGATTCTTAACCAAAGTATGTAAGCTATTGATGCCACGTGTTCAGCACCACATCAAGGGACTATGACCCCATTTATATTGAGAGTTCTCACACGATCTTAGCCAAATTTTTTATACCGGTAAGTTATCTCATTTGGACAGTTAACTTATTTTTGCAATTTTTTCCATTTTGAGCGTTTTTAGGAATGAGGACAGTTATCTCAAGACAAAAATTTATATTCCTTATATTGATAATTCTAAAAATATTTCTTGTGCATAAACATAAACTGTTTCTTTGCATTTTTTACTCTTCAGTACTATTGACCATATGATCGGTGATATCGCAAGTAATATGGACAAGGTACCAAAAGATGTATATAGGTCCACGGAGATTTAAAAGAAGTACTTATGCGCTTGGCAGCCAGTACTGTAGAATGGAACCTGATATTCTCACTGCAACTTGCTTTCTATATGAGCTCGTTTAGAATTTCTTTTGACGTATTACTTCTCAGTCATCTCTCATTCAGAGTCTAGATGTCTGACCTTGAAAAGACATGCCATAAAAATTCGCTAATAATGTAATTTAAAAATACCGTATTTTTCTAAAGCTCCTACTGCTATAAAATAGTGGCCAAACAATTGGTCATACATTCCGTAGGTACTAGGTACTTTTTTGATGACTTGCAACGTTTATACTTTCAAATGAGTTAAGAAAGGTTACCCCTTATCCTATGCAACGACCACAGTTTGTTTTATCACGATAACAAGATCACGAGATGCTACTACAGAATCAACCATTGTACAGCTTCCCATGCAGCTAATCTTGTTCCATGCTCATCTTCTTCGTCCAAAACACTTGTGGTAACAACATCAGCCCAATTAAGTAGTCTTGATAGGCAGGGTTTAACTTAATAAGTAAAATATATAAATACAAAAAAGTTTGAAGTTTTACTGTAGCTAACACAAAAGGCACACGCAGTATTATTACGAAGAGCAGAGAAAATAGTAATTTCATTCGAATTAAACGATTCATTAAGAAATTGTTGCATAATAGACGTTTCAAGGAATATAATTTTTGTCTTAAGATAGCTGTCCTGATTTATGAAAACGCCCAAAAAAAGAAAAAAATGCAATAATAAGATAACTGTCCAAATGACGAAATAACTGTCCGGTATAAAAAATTAGCTAACTAACTAAAAATGTCCGTGTGATAACTGTCAATATAAATGAGGTCCGTATCCCCCACTTCGCAACTCATCAATCTAAGTAAGTACCTTTGTCGTCCATCGACAACAACTTATTATGTGCCAATCTACAACATTAAGCTAATTGAATATCATGTCAGTTCCAAACTTGTCTGCAAGCTGTAACCACATGCATAAATTTTCATGTAAAGTATTAGTTAGTTTATATATCACAGAAACCAAAGGATAAATACCTTTTTATGTCTCACTTGTTTGACAAATTACTACTTTTGTAAAATTATAGACAATGCTTTTTCCTACTTCTAAATTATAAACAAATAAGCAATACAACTTCTGGAAAAATATAAAATTAAAAAAACGTCAAACTTATTACTTTTTCAATAACTAAATAACTAGTATTTATAAAATACTAAAGTAACTTAGATTTTTGAACGTTATAGTGTGCTGAATTTATTCCCTACTTTCACATTAGATTTCAAAGTTAAATTGCTTTTTTTGTGTGTAACTTATTGTTGCTTAATGGTAACCGATATACCTTTACTATAGTTCTTACCGTTAAATAGTTAATAACTTTGGTGTCATAATAAATACAGAGTATAAAAGTCTGGTAGCAGCATCTGTTCTATATAAGCTATAACGTATGGTTCAGTTTCGGTTTGTACCGGCTGGTGTCTTTCAGTTATTTGCAGTGGATAACCATATACTGAATTTTTAGAATAAAACAAAATAAAAATGAATAAGTATAGTTTAACTGTAGTATTTATCATCTTTAGTTTTGCTGAAGTGCATTCTGTACTAACGAAAAGGCCGTTGAAATACTCTTATTGGAATGATAATGAATTTGAAAAAGAATTTCAAACTGTATTACAACAGAAGCCACCTTCATTCGCCGTAAACTTAGACAGTCATATAAGCTTTATTCAAAAAACAAACTTAAAACTTTTTATTATGATAACAAACTTTTACGAAGTTAACATCCATCATATCAGTTTTCCTTTGGTTACTCGGCGACTTTCATTAGTCAAATTCAACGATCTTAATCACAAATACACTCCTTCGTATTCTCCTGAAACATCTGTAAGAATCAAATGGATTCGGGACTACGAAAACGCTACCAAAAGCTGCTTATATGGATTGGGACAAAACCATCGAAACCATACAACGTGCCGAAATGTGCAACTTAATCTTACAGAAGATATGTCTCAAGGAGAACAATTTGCAGGAATAGATTTTCTGAAATACAGTTCAAGAACAAAACCTTGGAATGTTGAACTAAGAATTGGAATTCATCCACCCGACTTTATTATACAATATCGTGATTTATCACCCCAAATGAAGCAAATGTTTTATCCAAGCAGCTGGTATGTAAATTCTGACAATAACTACCTTCGACATGTACTACCAAGCTCAACTCCAGTTCAAACACTTTTGATATTGGAATACCAAGAATTACCAAACGTGCTAGATTTAATCTGGTTTCTACTTGGAATAACGCATCAATATCGAGTTGTGCATAGTACTGTTTACATTCATGAGTTGTCAGCAAATGGCAATATTGTCTCTAAAACAACGGTGTTCAATCCCGTTATCCACGAAACAAATGGCATGTTCTGTTTTGAATATTACTACGAACATTTTGCGCTTCTCGATCAGCAGTACTTGTGTCCAAATTACAACGAAGGGATTAGAAATATCTTACCAAAACACGACCGCTTTGTTACAGTTATCTTTCGATTGTTTCTGTCCATTTTGGACAATTACACTGCAATAAATCCACACGGATTCGCATGCAATAATATTCGATTTCAACGTAAGTTGTATGGAGTAGATAACGAAGTTCAACTAGACAGTTATCCGATATTAATGTTGAAAAAGCGTAAATTCTACCAGTTCGGTATAAGAGACTTCCCTCCAATTACCATTTCCCACTCCCGCTCAAGTTTGCAATTTATTAGTTGTGGGAGACCACAAAATTCCGCTTTAGTATATACGGAATTGGCAAGCGCGTTTACACTACCTGTTTGGTCGACGTTACTAGCAACTCTAGTAGCTATACCATTTTATATGCATTATACAAAACGCGAAAAATTTGGAACGTGGTTGTTTGCCACGTGCAAAGTGTTTTTGGAACAAGGCGATCCATTTGCGGCCAGTTTGTTACGAAGGAAAGGCAATTCAATTTGCTTGGCTTTGCTGCTGTGTGGCATTGTATTAAGCAATGCTTACAAAAACGTGAATGTGTACAACATGATCTCGCCAAGAAATCCAGTGCCGTATACTAAATTCGAACAGCTAATAACCAACAACTTTAAAATTTTTGCTACGGCCATACCAAGTTATCGTCAGCTCAATTACTTCAGCACAATGTATTTACTTTTGGAACCTTTCTACCAGAGCAACATCAAAACCAATAACCACGACCTAATTTATACCTACACCACCCCGATTGGCAAAGTAAATGAAACATTTTCGATCAGACTACTTTATTCGAACATTAAAGATTATTACAGGCTTTCCAAATTCAAGGACACTAAGCTCCAAAAATTGTTACAAATATCGAAGTTGTTACCAAATACAGCAGCAAATGTGTTTCAAGTTGTAAATGAAACAATTACTAGTGGGAAAATAAAAAAAGAATATCTGATAGGTGTTCATAAAAAACAAGACATGCAAGCTGAAAAACAGCTAGCGCAATGTAATGGGGTAGCAGTAATTACGAATTGGGAAACGTGCCACATGTTGTATCGAAAATTAGAGAAACAAGGCATGAAACATATATACGTTGGCACTGAAAAATTATTTTATAGCAGTTTATACGGAATGTTAAGAGGTTTCTGGCCGTGGGATATTGTAAGCCATTGGAAAATTGTTGATGCTGAATCAGGAATTTTTAAAAGATGGAAGAGTTTAATAGAAGCCACGTCTGTAATAAACATAGACTCTCAGTGGGTAGGTAACAAGCTTAAGGCTCCAACAATGTCCGGAAATGTACTGGTGATATTTACAATGCTGCTTGCGGGATGGATTATTACAATTTTAGTGTTTTTATTGGAGGCTCTACAAAGGCCAGATAGAAAACTGCAGCGTTGTCTCATAAGTATAGCCAAACGTATTGTAGTTGAAGGCAAAAAATGCTTAGTTATTTTTAAGAATGTTTCCAATGCAATTAAAAGGTATTTAATTACAAAATTAATCAATGCAAAACATAAGGTTAAATGGAAAAAACGTAAATAATCGTCGTGTTGGTGTGTGGGGCTTGCGCGGCTAAAGGAAACCCAATCTAGTTAACTAAGCTGAGAATCTGAACTCTGAGCACAATCTAACATCATTTGATCTATTTGTTGACAGATTTTTTACTAAATGATTATAAAATTAATAAAGATATGTAAATTTAAATACTAGTTCTGTTCAGAACGTTGCATATATATGGCGAAGGCTTAACAACCTTCAACGTTCAAATAGTTGAAAGCCGTATCTTTTGTATTCAGTAAATTGTAAACCGAAACCTGTTCGACATTGCTAAAATTCTGGCTGCTGTTGTTATTAATCAAAACCCTTAGCAAAATTTATTTTTCAATGAAAAGAAACCAGTTAAAAAATAAGAAACGTTTGCGTTAGTAAACGTGGATTTTAGGAATTCAATATTTCCTATAGTTGGGCAGACCCCTGAAAAACTTAGCTTGTATGTTGGTTTTGGAATGCTTTATCTTATCAGGTATTTGTGGAAAGAGGGATTTAGATACATACAACAAAACGCATTATGGTTATTACTGAGCTGTTGCGTGTCAGTTTGGACAAAACAAAAACGACAATAATTTAGTTATAACTTTCCAAGACCAAGCCCCTAGCGCGTGTATGTGCTGAAAAGCAAAGCAAGAAAAAACACTGAGAAGCAGCAACAATTATATTAGTTTGTTAAGAAATAATTATAACAGTATAATATATTACTAAAATTGTACTAATAATTGTTCAAATCGCAAACAAAAAATTCATGTTAGGGTTTATACGACATAAAAGCAGTACTATAGAGAACTCGATATGTGTATATGTAACTAAATTAAGAACAAATTCACTATAGAAAGTATCCAACCGCTTTGTAACATTTTGCATTATGCACACTTTCCCAGAATGCACAGTAATGCCTGTGCGAAAAACATTTTGAGAATGTATTTCCTTGTTCATTTCTCTAACAAAAAGCCCTTCACTACACGGGAAAAATGTAAATCAAATGTAATTTAGAAATTAAATGGATCACGTGCAATAAAAGTGACATACGTCGGGTCGGGCTCTTTGTACCCAACAAGTCAACATGCAAAACTTGATAAACTAGTTTGTACTCTTATCATGCAGTTGTAGTAGAAGGAATATAAACAATAAAATCAAAGTTGCATTTGTTGAACAAATAGAATATGTAACAGCAAAACATATACCGACAAGTTATCATTCAATTTTAATTATTATTTGCCTTGGGTTGAAGTATTTTTGTGACGTGATGATGATGTAAAATAGTGTTGATGATGTAAAATAGTGTTCATGATTTTGTTCGTTTTAATTGAATTGCTATTCCTACACCCAAATAATAAAGTTATGTACCGTATATTATGAGTTTCCAATTGACGTCTATTTATATTTTTATTCCTAATTGTTATTTGCACAAGCACAAGACATTTTAACACGACTTGTATCCATTCACCCTATCAAACATATATAAATTTTTAACTTTGTTTGCAGCTCAACTAGTTGGCGTCGAAGAGATTATGCGTCATTAAAACGTTAGAAATAAAGCCCTGGACGTTCAATCTATGTTGCACACTTACGACACTACATGGAAAAACACAAATGGAAAGTCTTATTAAGTTTGGTCATTTTTTGAATGCTTTCTCAAGTGGGCAGTTCGATAGTTCATACCTGCCACAAACTATAGAACAACTTGTGCATAATACAGATTAACAGCGGAACAACAAGTGATCAATCAGTTATTTGTTAATTTTATCCTGTACTTTAAGTAGATTTTCCTGTTAATTTACTTATGTCAGCGGAATGAAACTTTTGTAATCTCCTACGTACCAAAAATGTCTTAAAAGAAAAGTTGTATAAAAGCTCCAAATTTGGGAATATCCCGTCACAATCAAATCGTAATCCTTCTAAACCAGTCAGAAGACTTACTACTCGAACTTGAATCTTGCAAAAACCATTGAATAAACTTTCGGAAATGTTTCGTCTGTCAACTGCTATTTTGGTTGTTGCACTTGTGTGTACCGGCCAAAGCGTTTCAAGTCCAGCAGACAACAAGCTTCATTTTCTCGGCAAAGCAACTACCGTTTCTCGAAACATAAATGGCGAATCAGGCATTTCTTCAACAAGCTACTACTTTCTGAGCCAGAATGCTGTAAGTGGTAATACTTAAGACATACAACAATCCATTTCATTTCTACTAATTTATATTCGATATGTTTATCTATTGATGTATAGGCCGCTTGGGCAACAGCCGGAAGTGACTGCAAAGCCTACTTAGGAGACACCGCATCTTTAGTCAGTATTGAGACATATGACGAACTTCAAGAAATTCAAGCACTGCTTCAGAGTTCTGATGACACTGGTTCCACTTACTGGACTGCTGGAAAATATGACGGTGGAAAATTTGCATGGGAGGACGGTTCAGACGTTGATGCAGTCACTGCTTGGGACGAAGGTCATCCTAACACCAGAACTCCAGTCACACGAGTATTCGCCTACACTGTCGGAGGGCTAGCTCTCAGAACCGATTTCCAGACTGTGTCACTTCGATACATTTGTGAGTTGGTTGCATAGACTTGTATGGACATATTAATCAATGTTGAAACCGACAATGCTAGTTTAACTTAATTGAAAATTGGTAAACTTTAAGAAATAAATTGCAGTTCGTAAATAGTTCCACAGCAAGAATACATTTACTGTGTTTTCCTATAGTTTGATTTTGCTATTGATTGGTTATGACTTTCCATTTGATTGCAGGCAGCACTCTGCTCTGCTTGGCCCTGTTTTAACCTAAATCTCATTTCCCATAATAGTTTATTTCTCAGTGTACTTTTTATTGCACTTGATCAAATAGCTAGTTTAACAGAATCATCTGATTCAGAAAATCTGAACAGTTGACAAAAGATTAGAAGTAGTATAAAAGAATGGTAAAACGTAGTTAGAGTAACAGCATGGAACGCAAGCTACATTGTAAAATTTTGGAATAAAAAGATATGCGTCCATGGTAAGCAATAGGCATTTCGGTAATTGCTGGTAGACCGTAAATGTTCATCAGGCCTGTTGGCAAATATGTAGGAGAAGGTTTGCAATGTGTTGCTTGAAGCAGCAGTTTTATACAAACTGTGATCTAAATTACATTCTGATATTAATCGTGTAGCTGAGATGGTAAACGATTCACCTTATTATGAGCAACAATTCATCTCTTTTACGAATTCAAGTTGGTGTATTTATTAGACTTAGCGGGTTTCTGCTGACTTGATAATATAAAAATTATATGTTAAAGAGTACTTGGTTTTTACACCTATACATAATATATTTGTGAGTATTATTTAGTAACTTTATCAATATATAACTCGATTAGATTCCCATACTAATAACAACAAACAATAAAAGTAATAGTAGGTTGATGGGAATTTTTAAAAATAATAATCATTTCTTATATGAATTCCAACTGTTTAATTTATTAGCCTGAACTTAATAAACAACTTAACAAAATAATCTAGATGTATCATCAATATATCAAATTTATTCGGAGTTTCTCATTTTAAAACTGAATTTCAATAAACCGCAGCAAGCGTAGTACAGAAGTAGCGCTAGAAGTTAGTTAGTTGGTTAGTTTAACTAACTAAGCGCTCAGTCTAGCTTAACTAATTATGTTGTGGTTTTCCCCGAATCAGGCACTTGTCCTAGCTCGTTCGGTGCACGGATCAATGTTTAAAAATGTCTACTTTCCTTAAATGCCTGCTAATTAATCCCTATCCCCGTTACACGGCTATGCTGCTGGCTGATCGACCGAAAGTGTCCGTATTTCCACGAATGAATACTTTAATCAACCACAACAAAACACCGGAGAATCTTTAATTTAACAGACAAGTAGGAGCTTTATTTATTTCCCGATTGGAATCACATTTATTTTCCGAACAATTATTAGACTGAATTTACAACGACAAAATTATCTCAATCTTTCACTAAGTAACGAGTCTAGTGCGGAATAATAATGAATAGACAGGAACGAGGAAGTGCACGATCATCCCATTGCCACCGTACCAGACTGCATGGCTCCCGCTCTCACCGTTCCAAGACTGCGTGGTCATTGCGAGGGAGATGACCGTTACTACTTTTTTACATGGGGAATCTAAGATTCCTAATAAAGACAATTTTTCTTATGGCTATTCTTTTCCAAGCCAAGTTATCCTCCTCATGAGTCCGTAACATTTCCGGCCCCCTGATTTGGGAACCATTAGTTTCCAAATCACAAATTCGTAGTCCGGCAGGACAGACTTTCGCCGCGGCTCTTCCCGTTCCACTTTCTTCGCCGATCCGTCTTTGGCCAGACACGTCTTCGTGACCACTACTTTGCTCCACTCGTTTCTTGGAGTCTGGTCATCCAACACGATGACAATGCCACCCAAACGATTAGGCTCCGTCCTCACGTTCTTCTTGTTTCTCCGAAGCTGATCCGGTGGAACCTCTATGCTCCAACGATCCCAAAACTTTCTCGCGACCAGCTGTACTTTCTCCCACATTTTCCCATACTTTTCACGTCCGCGAGCTACTTCTTCACCAAAATGCTCCGATGATGTTGAAGTATGGCTCCTTGGTCCATCCTTTTCCACGCGCAAGCGTCCGTCCTCATCCCTAAACGCTTTCACCTCCTTGTTCTTCCGCAAAGTATCTTCCACAGCATTTTCTTCCTGTGCTGCTCTTATCAACTGCTTCTCAGCCGCCATCAAATGTTCGGTTTTCAAAGGAGACACCCTTTCTTCTCTGTTCCATTTACATGGCGGTGATTTCCAATCCGCAGTCCTTCTCGCTTTCCCATGCACCTCATTTCCTTCCAACTCGGAAATTGTCGTCTCTACAGCTCCATTTCCCACATCTTCAGTTTCTCCGCCAGCTGCCACTGCGATCACTCGAAACTTATCATCGGATTTTCTTTGCCACTGCTTACTATCCAATTTTTGAAAATCCGGCCCCCGTATCCAACTATTTTCGCAGCTGAGATCTGCATTTCCCTGTAACCGGGCTCCTTCGTCGACATTTCCACCTATAGGAATCCACCTCTTATCCTCCGGTGCAGCCGATTTCAAATGTGGAGTCGTCATCTTACTATTTCCTAACGCTGTTTCACTTTCACTTGACAGCATGAGTTTCTCACTTTCCTTTTCTTCATGCTCATCCAATTTAGAGGATTCCACAAATGAGCGATCCACAGCTTCTTTCAGCACCACTCCACTCAGCTGACAGGCGGATCCCACAGCATTAGCGTCAACCAACTTGCCCTGCAGGTACCGTCCAGGGGCTGTCCTCCTTCCTACTGGCTTATCCTCACTGAACTCCAGCTGGATTTTTTCACTCTTTGCAGCTATTGACTTTTCTAAAAACTGCAGTTGGCTCTTCATCAGCGTCATCAGCATGTCCTTGTCCATGGCGGTTTCTTCGCATGGTGTCAGCGCAGCCTTGTCACTTACTCCAGTGTCATCTCCGGAGGAATCCTTTTCCTCCTTGGTGTCATCCGGGAACTGAAACTTCCTAGTGGCCTCCTCCAGTTGAAGGGCAAATTCCTCCTCCAACTGCTTCTTGTTCCTCGTGAACTTGCGTTCCAGGTATTCCCGGTCACGCTCCAACTTGGCCACAGCTTCGTCACGCTTCTTCCCGGCGGGCCTCCACTGCTCTGCGTCAATCAATCCCTGGAGTTCGTCCAGGTCATCTTCAAATTGATGCTGCAATTTCAGCAGCTGCATCCTCTTCATCAGCTCCAACTTCTTCGTGGCAAGCACCATCCTCCTCGAACTGCCCACGGAGGTCTTGAGCACCGACGTCACCGATGTTTTCGAACTCTTCGACATTTTTAATCACTTCCGAACACAATCCACAGTTTCGGCACAATGTTGTGGTTTCCCCGAGTCAGGCACTTGTCCCAATTCGTTCGGTGCACGGATGAATGTTTAAAAATGTCTAGTTTCCCGAAATGGCTGCTAATTAATCCCTATCCCCGTTACACGTTCTATGCTGATGGCTAACTGACCGAAAGTGTCCGTATTTCCCAAAATGAATACTTTAATCAACCACAACAAAACGCCGGAGAATCTTTAATTTTACAGACAAGTAGGATCTTTATTTATTTCCCAATGGAATCACATTTAATTTACGAACAATTTATTAGACTGAAATTTAACGACAAATTATCTCAAAGACGAAGAACAATCTTTCACTTTGTAACGAGTCAAGTGAGTAATAATAATGAATAGACAGGAACGAGGAAGTGCACGATCATCCCATTGCCACCGTACCAGACTGCATGGCTCCCGCTCTCACCGTTCCAAGACTGCGTGGTCATTGCGAGGGAGATGACCGTTACTACTTTTTTACATGGGGAATCTAAGATTCCTAATAAAGACAATTTTTCTTATGGCTATTCTTTTCCAAGCCAAGTTATCCTCCTCATGAGTCCGTAACAAATTAGGCGTTTGATTTAACTTAGTACAACCCGTAGAGAGTTGAAAAACTCCCGGGGCAGATGTGATGGGTTGATTGTTTGGGGGCATTCGTGCTACACGTGGATCATTTTTAGACTATGAAAATTCATCATTTCGTCAGCTGATGCCTGGCTTCAGTATACTTTTCCTTAAAACACGCAAAAAGGATAGGCACTCCCCAATCTATGTGTCGAGGTTGTTCGTAAACATTCATGGAGTGTGAAACATAATTCAGTGTAATTGTTATTTAAAGGTTTTGATGTCCTTTGCCCTTGGCGTGACATTTGTGGGGTTAATAAAATAAGTAACACAAAAGCTTTGCATTTGTCCCGCTCGGGGGTTGCCCAATTTCATTTAAGATCAATCCTAAACTTCTTTATTACGCCCGTAATATGTGTACCAAGTTTGAAGTAAATCGTTCAAGCGGTCCACAAATTAAAGCTTGGACGGACAGACAGACGGACGGAACGATAACTTAGTGAACACTGGCGCTACTTAATAAATGCAAATGTAACGTCATATGCACAGATTTTAAAAGACACTCAAGTGAAAAGTTTTAGCCCGTTGTTCTAACCCGTAAGCGAGATAAACCAAGGACAGCAGATAACAGACAGACTCCACAAATTCATGAAATAGCTTACGTTACTTAATTAAATTAAAATGAATTTCAAAACCACATTACCTAATTTGCCTTAAATTGGATGTAGAAAATATAAATGCTAAAATAAATTAATATTGGTTTATGTTAAACTATTTTACTACATCCATTATGTTTTAAATTAGTTTTATTAATGTTTACGTTTGGAAAGACGTAATAATACGTTCATCGAGTACGTTTTCTAACGCGGGAAAACGGAAAATTCCGTTCTCGCAATCTGATTGGCTGAGTGGTAAAACGTATTATTACGTCTGGTGAAACACGTTTTGCGAGCGGAAAAACGTGTTAATCCGTAGCCCCTATTTGATCAGCTGATCGGTGAAACGAATTTATCCGTTCTCGGTTGCCGTTGCGTGCCAGTGGGAAAACGTAATATTACGTTCGGATCCCTTGTATTACAAACAATTCCCACGTCAAGGGTTGAATCATATTTTTAAAATTCCCATTCCAACTGATACCTGCTTCAAAAGAATTCCCACGTTCACTGCTTGGCTTCCCCACTTTAATTGCCATGTAGGCTTTGACAACACGATAATTTTAACGCCACTTTAACCACAAAATAGTCGTACTTGATTGCCATGCGAAAAGGTTAGTATTTTTTACATATATTACTAAAGTTACAAAGATACAAAATATGTTTTGATGAAAAAAGTTAATTTTCTTATTTTCCTGTAAGAAAAGGTTGTTTGTGTCATTTAGGTTGTTTACTTTATATTTTGTTGCTATTTTTACTTAAGGGTAAATGCCTGTCAAGCAAAATAAGCTTTCAGTGTGATTTAACGTTTTGTAAACTACGTTCGATGAATCTATTACCATAATTGCTTCCATATTTTCCTCGTCAACATCTCGTTTTTACAGTATCAAGCACTTGAGCTTAATGAAAAAATATCCGAGAAAATGTTCCCATACAAATACATTATCAAGTACAATTCTGATCTACAAATGTTTGAGCTTGATGGGCGTGCCTTGACACTCTTTAAGGTGGTATGGACCATATTTGCAATGATTACTTGGACTTTCAGCAGTTTGTATGTGCTTTTATATAAAACTATATACACACCAAACACCACATCTGCGGAACAGGTGTTTTCCTGTGCAGTTACGTTTCCCGTACTTCTCATCTACAATGGCGTTACAATTTCATTATTTTTGGATGGTCCAAATCTTGTAACATACTTCAACAATCTAGTAAACATCCAGAAACAAATGCTGAAAACCAAGTATAAAAAGACCTCACTTACAGTCTATCAATCATTTGTCGTTGAATTGAGACACCTGCTGCGAAACAAGTCTAACCATAATGTAAACCTAATCGGTGTGCTAATGATTGTTTCAGTTTGTGTGCTAGCTTTTGGCAGTTTTGCAGTTCCAGTAGCAGTACTTTTAAAGCCAATGGAAGCACTTACTTTTGTAATTCAAGACATGTCAAATACATATAAGTTTTCGCAATTAACAAAAACGTTGCTTGGATGCTTTCGTCACTTATGTCAAATTATTAACACTTTCGAAGCTTTAAGAAGCATAAGAACTGCAATTCTTCTCTTTTTCTTTGCTCTTTCAATAACCACCGACGTATTAAATAGTGCTGACAATATTTCATATAATCGACTTTCACATGCAATAAATTGCTATAAGACCTTGTACTTTGTTCACCTAAAATGTGTACAGTCCGCACGAAACATTGTTTTTGTGATGGTTGAGTGCAGCATGTTTATAATTATGCTTGCTCTTGTTGGAATCTTTATTGGAAGAAGTATTTTACCCTTGTCTATATATGCAATTACCCCGACAACAGCACTTTTTACAATATTCGGGTTTTCAATTATATTGGACCTGGCGAAAAGAACAGCCAACCTGTCTACTAGATTACTACACGACTGGAAACTATTTGCGGTTAAACCCCGTTATATAGGCAATAGAAATGCTTTAACTCGTACTTTAAAATACCTTCAACCAATAGGTTTTTACATGAGTGGATT
Organism: Entomobrya proxima; assembly: GCA_029691765.1. Lineage (NCBI taxonomy): Eukaryota > Metazoa > Arthropoda > Collembola > Entomobryomorpha > Entomobryidae > Entomobrya > Entomobrya proxima. The sequence continues at coordinate 44,260,911 of CM056170.1, forward strand.
AGGAATTATCGATACGGAAACCAAAACAAGATTGTATACCACTGTGATATTAAATTCGGTGGATGCAACACTACTTTTCAGAACGCTCTTAGAAATTCGCTTCAGTTAGCTCAGAATTAAGTACATACACTGGCGAATCTGGGGATACGAATACTAATAGAGTGTAAACAAAAATAAAAACAGCAGATAAATATTATTAAAAGCTTTACACAATGACATGTATTGGTCGATTTTTCGGATATAATAGTTAAACTGTAACAACAGGTAGGAAAATTGTTTTTCCAATTTAATAAAAAAATTACACCATTTTGAAGTATGTTGATCCATAATTACTACATAGTAGGTTTCACCTCAATATTATGTTGTTTTTGATGGACTTAATGAAGGTTTAAAATTAACGTATTCCATAACTGAAAACTGTGTAATGAGACATTTAACGCATATTGAGCATCCAATGCAACCTTTAATCGGATAATACCCGGCCTGTGACCATATTTTCTTTTTTAAATTAAAAAAAGATTTTTCCAGTTTTTTTGGGACTGCAAAATTTGACTATCTGTTGTTTTATCCGCTCTGTTAATAACAGGAATCCGCTTGTCAAATATCTTCATTTTGAGCAGATATTACCAGAACTTTAAAACCACCGATTCGAATGGAATCAAGACAAATCTATGAGCTAACGGTAAATTCGGGAAAATTGCTTAAATGCCGGAATATTATTTTTGACCCACCTCCAAACAACTTTCCAGTCAGAGGTCCGATTTTCATCGACATATACATAGTAAACAGAAAATGAGTATTTTAAACATATTCGGCATTCCGAGAAAATACAACAAAGGAATTTAAATCTGTTTACTACAAAAAATTTTGGTAACATGCAAAACCTAACTGGAAATTGCCTAATTGCTTTTTCTATGGCAGGTTTCACCTAAAGGAAAGTTTAGGAAAAATGGCGCTAGACTTATAATAATTTAATATTGACTTAATTTCCTCTATTATAGCATGATCTCCGTTTCTACTTCATTTAATACCAGATTTTGCTTATTACTTTTTATCATTATAGGATGGTTCCAAGTCAGGTATGCAATCAGTAAGTACAATACTATTTTTTGAAAGTATCAGTCTTGACAGATTAGTTGTCTTGACCAATGCCAACAGTTGTCAATGCACTTTTGTGGTCGAAAGCATTACACCGTTTGCTATTTTTCATCGTTTTTAGAGAAGTTAGCATAACCTGCTTCGCTTGTTGTTCATGAATGTTTATACTTACAATACTGCATAGTAGTTTAAATTTAATTGCTGAATATTCACAGCAGGCTACATTTTGTGGTTTCTCATTGCTTTTCAGAGAGAATCAAACCCATTTTCTGCAAGTTCAATCAAAACGCGTAAAAGCATGATTTTTAGAGATAACTTTAAAATGTATTTAAATAAATATAACCGGGTTTTAATAATATCTCGAAATGGCATAGTCCATTCATCTTTATTTTATGTATTGAAAATCAAATTAGCTTATAAAACTTCTTTTATTCAGTGCCACTTCGCTTTCAAACAGTAACAATAGCGTCACTGTGTAGTAAATCACATGTCCAAAATAGTTCCTTTTAGTTTCTTTATCCATCGTAGCCACATGTCCAGAATGGAACGTAATCGGCCTGCATCGTTTAAAAAGTCTTAGAATCATATTTCTACTTATACATCTACATTCAAATAAAGATCTAAGTGGCCAACAATACTCCAAAGTATGCTTACTATAATGATGAATTTTCACCCAAATTGGTGGCACACTCAAAAGCAGAAAATAAACCACAAATGTAATAGGCGCACAAAATATATACAAAGAAAATGGAAAAACTTTCCATCCCACCAAAGTAAAAATGTTAAACATTACGCAGAGATAAAATCCAGTACTTAGATATAGACTAATAGCTGATTTGATAAAGGGGTTTCCATATTGCAGCAAAATTTGAAGTTGATTATATAGCTTAAAACTTTTCTGGGAAATGGGCAGCCAGCGGATGATTTGAAGCAGTTTTTGATATATACAAGACATTTGAACCATCATAGAACTAAACAGGACAATACAACGAGCTGCTTCTAGAACGCAAATGTATGACAGTAGTATTCTACTGGATAGAATTACAAACGGAGGAAGTATGGTAGTTAAACCAATGTCAATAATAGTGTAATAGAAAGGCTCTAGTCTAAAGGAAATTCCAATAGGAACCACAAAAAAGCCAACGCAGAGTACATAAAACGCTCCAATGTTTTGGCAAATGCCCATGGCGTCGATTTGGCGTCCATGGAATAAATTGTTAAGTTGTGATAACCAGGCGTGTAGATAAGTGGTTCATGTGTAACTGTGTTCAAATGTGTTTGAAATCCTCCATGGAATTAGACGGGTAGTAGAGTATTCAAACTCTACCAGCGCATTCATATATTTTACCAAATCTACTCCATGAGTTATGCAAGGAATTGAAAACGCCCAGCAAAATACAGATAACACTGCTAACGTAGCCATAAAGCCAACTAGGAAGCCACTAATCAGTTGTCTGTTAAAAATGTATTTGGCTATTTGTAATAGACAGAGATTGCAACCAAGGCCATACACTATACCAATTGTGCACACATAAAAGGGAATTAGCTTGAGTGAGTTTGTTTCCAGTTCCCAACGACAAGTTTTTGTGCTGAAGGTGATAATGTGTGGAAACCAAAAAATACTTGTTAGTTTAGCATTTAAAAATGTTGCTCCAAGTATTAGCGGAGTAGACATTTTGAGTTTTGGTGGTTCTAGTACAAAACTCAAACAACGACTAAACTGTATTTAACCGTTGACTAGTTTTTATTCTATATTTTATAAAATCCCATACAAACAAACTTTCTAATTGTCGGCTTACTCTGATTTAAAACAAAAGTGAAGGACAACAAAACCAGGTCAGCCAGCACACGTGCAGAATACAAGTAAAAGCTTAATAGAGCTAGTAATTTTCTGTAATGTAATTAGTCTTATTAACAAGTTAACTACTGGCAAATTATAGTCTGTTATATTATGTTGAATGTTGACCATGACTTTCTCTGACGTCAAATGATTTACCTACGTACTTATACTCGGTTGTTTACATGGTTTAGAAATGTTTAAGATTATATCATAAAGTACCTAGGAGCCGCTTCCGTATTAAAAATTAGTACTTTTCAAAATCCAAAGTAGTTCAAACTCAAAGTCCAAAGATAAAAATAGAAATGACGGCAGCAAGCAGTGTATTTAAAAACATAGGGGAGATGCACGTGTAAAAAATACAAAATGAAAGCTCGTAATTACCTTCTAAAATTTGTTTGCCAAGTTTCAAGGAAAGCAGGACTACAAACCATCTTTTGTAAACAATAATTGTTGAGACTTTAGCTATTTCAATTTCAGAAATGCTACCTAGATTTTAAATTCACATAAATTTAAAAATGTTTATAACAAGGATGTCTATTATCCCCTTACAATATAATAAGTAACTTTATGTAAGCTGTACTTGTTTCTCAATATTTTTATATGAGCAAAGCTTTAAGAAATACATTCTTTTTAAACCGAAATTGATAGCAATGCACGGCATTACTTTGTTTGAAGGACAAACTCAAAAACATGTAGATACAATCATGCACATCAAATTGGTTTATTCAAACTGGAAACGCTTATGTAGACTTGGGATTGGCAAATATAAGCACGTGGCTGAATGCTTTACTCTCAAAAGCAATCACAATATATAACACGTTTTATTAACTGGGTTTTGGTTTTCATTGTACTTTAACGTGGCAACAGTAAAACTAAGCATCACCAAACAATGAGTGTAGTAAAACGATGATGGGACCAGTCCCAAAAAAATGTTGAATTTATATCCGTAATTTACCGACAACTTAACAAAACAACTGTACTTCCATCATGCATAATCGATTTACCAAGTTTTTTTGTAGCGTATTATTTTGAGTTTTCAATAAAAGAAAATGCAACAGCAATTATGTTGCACAAGATATATCTATTCAAACTGCTAAAGTACGTGGATCCTTTGTGTTGCATGTTACGTGCATTTTACGTATTTGTTAATAGAAAAATAGTTCATTCGAATAATTTAAATGCAAATGTATGGTGTCTGGAAACGTACAAATGTACACGTCTGAGGCTTTAGAAAGTTTATTGATTTTTTACTTTTTTCACAACGTTTTATCTACCAGACTAGGTTACCTTGTCCGCCTGGGAACATAAAAGAGCTACTTATCAATATTACCTCAAATTTATCCGGCATTGGCTATCGTTATATTAATAAGTACTCCGTATCAACTATAGATCCAACCTTCAGTACACAGGAACTTTCCAACGTATTTAGTCATCTTGAAACTGCACTTTCTGGTGGAAAATGTCTTTTGCACATTACAAGTTTTGATTAGAAACCTGCTCTACGTTTTCATATTATAGTAATCTTAAGACTATAAACACCAGCTCTACGATGTCTGTATTGGAAAGGCAACTACCAAAACCGGGATTCTATTTTATACATACACTTACAAGTACCCCTTCTTTGTGCTTATAGGTATGCGAACATCCAAGGTTTGCATAGCATGGAGTGGTTTCGTGAAAAATAATGTTAGGTGCATAAATACCTTACCAAAACCGGTGAACACTGAGGGAAACATTGTATCTGTTTTTATAACCTTACTATGTGGCTGTTGAGCTGGAACACTAGGTTTCTTGTTAGAGTTTAATTCAGTGAAACTGCAATGCATCAATTTATTAAAATTATTTGGATTAACGGAACTATATTATAATTTGAAGATTGAGGGAAAACTTTGCATCTGTTACAACCGACTGTATATCTAGAATATTATGTTTTATAATGGAGCTTAAAGTAGAAAAAATTAGTTGGCTTTGGGTTTAGTTGAAATGATTAAAAATCAAGTTTTGTGAAAGCAGAAATTTTGTCTACCAGACTAACTCTATGGTTTGGTAGCAATACTTACAAGTTTAAAGGTACTTGATGGATATGAGAAATATTAACTGAGTAGGATGATGGGCGTCACCGGGCTTCATATTGAGCACTAAGCAAACTAATATATGTTTACTGCTTGCTATATTATTTGACAGACTGGCGTCTCCACACATATTTCAAAAATGTTTTAGCTAATTGTTACTTTGTATTAACATTCAATAGACGACACGTGCAAAACCTTATAAGAACTTTTCTACAAGCTTATCTTTTATTCAGTCACTCAAATGTTCAATGATGTTCAAAATGTTCAACTCAAATGTGACGTGTGTTTGAGCAGTTAAAACTATTTAGGACAACTTATTATCAGGTTTTGTCAAAATAGAAATCTAGCAATTTAACATAACTTTAAAAACTGAATTGAATAAAAACTTGACAGGTTTTCTGATTGTAAAATCAAATATTTTTCCGATTTTCATTGTCTTTTTCATAGTGTTAAGAATTATTGCAACAAACATTAGCATGGCTTCATGCAAGTGTGTATTTCTGTTTGTGCTGATTTGTGTAAAACATTTGTATATAATACCAGTAGGTTCTAGCAGCAGCACTACAATTAATTCCTCAAGTATTTGTAAGTGCCACAAGTATCTAATGAAGCATACCAGTTCCTGTGGTCAACGAATATGTGAAACATTAAACGAAATTCTGTCGGATCCTAAGCACATTGATCATCAGAGAATTTTTCAATTTGTAATTCAGCCCATGAGCAAACTTAATTCCACAAGTTTAAAATGGTTTTTACGAGGTAATGAAAACATGGATGATATTATTCAAGCTTACAGCAAATACAAAACTGTAATCGATAGTAAAAAGACAAGAGATTATACCGTACTAGGTGACCTGCTTGAACCATTCTCGAAAACAAGGAGTTTAGTTGTACTAAATAACCATCAATATGTTAATATTCCACCTATTGGTTATCTAATAATGCTGCGCAATATTCAGCTTGCAGTTGTAAACAGAAAAGGAATGGGGTCAAAAATTATCTGGATTCCAGCTGAGATGAGTACTTTAGCAGGAAACTTCTCTGGTGGAACCTTCGACGAACAGAACATTACGTGCACGCTGCAAAATAGTTTTCTAGTTGGATATAGTCAACGTAATTACAACAATCAATATTGTGTGCACCTAAACTATATCAACTATATAGCTCAATCAGCACCATGGAACCACGACGTAATAATTGATTTGTTAGTTCCAGCGCATGCATTGCTGCTTGCACAACACACTAACATTTTCACGGAGTACCGACAGGTTGATCTTGGTACAACTTCATACGCCGAATTTATTCCTTTAATTCCGCGACTAAATATAATAATAACTAATTTAGAAGTAATAACATTTGAGCAAGCATCTCTTCTGAGTAACTGGATGAATAGAAATTTTTATCGAGGTATTGCTAATCGGCGTAAAAATTATGAAGTGGCATCAGAATACTTACTTGTTGCTATGGAACCGAGCAAATCCTCTGGAAGGAAACAAGCTTATGAAATATTCTACATTAATATATGCTATGCTTGTTTAAGTCTGTACAAGCTGGAGACAATTTCGAATCTTAAGACCGCACAAATATTCAACCAAAAAGTATTCTCCGATGCAAACGTAGTCATAAATCCTGATTACGATGATGAAGAGGAAGCAAAATCCCGTCTTGATTTAAAACAGAAATGGCGTTCATGTGAAAATAATTTTCTCGGTTTCTCCCGACCCAAATTTCATCATTTATTTCTGCTCGGGAAAAACCGGGACCAAATTCTCTACGAAATGTTTGCCAGTATGATTATGCTAATTACTGGAAATTTTTCATTTCTCATGACAAACGGCCAAGTTTGTCAAAATGGAGTAATATTTTTACCTAGAAAACTTGAAACGCTGTCTAGTCAGCTGGCTGTAAACATTGATTTTGTCAACAGATTTAACGACGATGGCCACTTTTCATTAAAAAACTCAATCACGTTCCAGGATACACTAAGCCGACTTCGCTTTGTCAGTTGTGGAAAACGGGCAGTTCACAAATTTAATTTCGACGTCTTATTCAACGTTTTTGACTACTACATTTGGATTTGCATTGGTGGTCTGTCCGCAGTTTTAACACTTACGTTTTACCTGCTTAATTATTTTTCCCAAACTGGAAGAGTTACACTTGTACGAGAATATGTTTACCATTTGCTTTCCTCCATAAGGGTCTTATTGGAACAAGGTGACCCATTTTCTAACACGTTGTTGCAACATTTTCGATATCGATGTGTGGTTACCTGCGTGCTTCTAATGGGCATTGTGGTTAGCAATGGGTACAAAAATGAAAATGTTTATGATATGATTTTACCCCGCAAAGCGATTCCTTACGAGTTTGTAGAAGAGCTTCATTCAGATGGCTACAAAATTTATTCTCGAGGCGGAACAGTAAACTATGTGGTTGAGGATACAATACAGAGACTTTATAACATGAGCGATTTTACGTGGTATTATTTACACGGGTTGCATTTATATGGAAAAGAAGTGGTAACTTCGGAATTGGGCGTTGTAGAATCTATGCTATATTATACATCTGACAATAACAATTTGGGAATTAACGTGACGTTATTTGAGCAGCTTTTAAATTATACCAATTTGCATCCTCAAATAACGTCGGTATACCTGCCGCAAATAAATAAAGAAGTTGCCAAAGTTTTAAACGAGAGCAATGAAATAATCGTAGAGGACGATGATACCGATAATATAATATCCCTGAAACAAAGAGAAGCTTTAGCTGACGACTATTTTAGGTTGGAAATGGATTTACTTGAAAAAGAATTGATCAGTTGTAAAAAGACCAGTCTGATCCTGCCCGAGTATATGAGTAATGACTTGGCAACTCTTTTACGAAACAGAGGTAAACATGCAGACGTCGGGAAAATACCTTACAAGAATGTTTATCTGGGAGTTAATTTTAATGGACCTGTAGTCCCATTTATGTTTTTGCGAATTAGGCAAATAGAAAATGCGGGTTTGGTAAACTGGTGGACTAAAGTTATTGCAAATAGAAAACAGTCTGAAAATCCATTTATTCCACCAAAACCGAATATAAAAGGGAATATTGTTGTTATTTTTGTTGTCCTGTTGGGTGGGTTGGTCTTAGCGTGTGTGATATTTGTTGCGGAGGCTATTGTACGAAATTGGTTGAAGGTTTTACAACAGTTAAAATTTGCTCTAAATAGTATTTGTATTACTGTTAATATATTAGTTCGTCAATCTAAAAAGGGCTTAGCAAAATGTAAGCTACAAAATGATTTGAAGTTCTTTAAACTATCTCCATTTGAAGTTCACAAAACTATCTCCATACGAGTTAAAAGTAATTTTAATATAGGGTGAACAAGAATGACAAAACATGCGATGTAAATACAAGTATGTGTAAAATAAGAATGTGTGATACAATACAAGTAATAAACATGGGTAAATATAAGTGTCATAGACAATTCCTTACTAAGACTTTATTGGACTTTAAGAGTTTACGACTTTTATGCCAACATTTTTTTAAACTGTCAAGGATGGGTCTAGGACCTGGCTTGCACTTCCGGTTTTCCCCCGGACAAAATGTCCAAACCAAGATTTCCACGAAGACAAATTTTCCAATTTACCAAAATTTCCATTGGACAGTTTTTCAGGTACAGATTTTCCATTTCACAAAATTGTCTCTTCTACTAATATGGGTAGTGTAAAGTTGTAGGCATAAAGTGTAAAACATGCAAGACAAAGTTATCACACGTATGTTTCGGGAGTAGTTTTCTTCTGTTATGCAGTCGTTTTCGAGAAGTGATAACCTGTATCTTAATGTACGGAGTTGGAGACAACCACAGGGAATCTCAGGACCAGAAATACCTGCGGAAGTTAAACTAACAGACCATCAGAAAGTATATACATACAGCTAATGTCCATACATGGAATCACAAACGACGGATGGACATTGCCGTTATGGCATGCTTTGCTTCCAAGCAAAGCCAGTTCCTTCTACAAATGTGTTTTAGAACCTTTGCGTGACAATCCGTACAGGTATCACCTTAAACTTAAAATCATAATTTCGAAATAAGAAGTGATCAACACCGCGCTGACATTTTTAGCTGGCACTTTGTAAGGCTGTCAGTTTCATCTAGCATAATCCCTAATTTGAAATCTATCTAAGTACAGCAGTTTGGGGCAAATGTATGACAACAACCCAGGGTTCAGTCTTTTTATCCAAAATCTTTTTGGACTTGAATTCCTTCCTTTGGAAGATATTTACGAAGCACTTGAAAAGTTACACAACGCGGCATTAAAATGGCATAAGTTCCAACTCACATACATGCCCTACGTTAGAAGCTCTTAACCTTCAAGTTATTGGAGTGTCCATTAACGGATTTTTTTAACGGATCCTACAGATTTTTTTGGGTCAGTACTTTGAAATGAGCTCACTCCAAAACTCAACCTTCCAGCCAGATAACGGTATTCTTTGTGACAAGATTTTGATTTTTATTCAGAAGCAGCTGCCTTTTTTACAGTCAAGCTGCAAACGTAGTAACACTAATTGATCATGTTTTCATCAAGTACCTCTATAAATTTGTTATTCTTTTTCTGTGAATGACTAAATCTAAGATGGCAAAATATCTATGATCTACCCAAAAAAGTTTTAACCCATCTAACAAAATTAAAATTTACCAAGAGTGGTGATTTGCTTTCTGCGCTTAAAAGATTAAAAAGAGATCGGATCATATTAAATAAATCCGTTACTCCTTCCTTTCATTTCAACACAGAAAGAGTTAAAGACTCTTGTTGTGCTTAAAGCATAAACCAAAGGATGATGATTCTACGGTTTTTATGATCTGATTCTCAGATTTTTATGTTCCTTGTTGAGTACTCATTTTGCATGCCAAGATCTATATTCCCTTTGCAGAGCAGAATAAGCAAACTAGCAAAATACGGTTACCTCAATCGTGATCCTCGAAATCCATCGTTGGAGAAAATAATAATGAAATAAAGTCAAAGCATTATAGATAAGGAAACCTTACATTAATGATATTTAAAGAGTTATTCAAAGCTTAAAATTCTCTTAGCAATACATCTTTTTTAGGAGAAAACTGTTTGGTTAAATACCAACAAAGGATCCGTTCAACTCCATTGTGTGCTTACATGTTTAATTACGCAAGTAATCCAAGGTCTTTATAACCAATAGCTCTGCCCACTTTATAGTGTTTGAATTGGAATGGACCAACCTAATGCGGTATTGCTTGGGAGGATTTTAGCGTTTCTTTTAACTTCAGAGACGTAAACAGCACAATTTTGTTGCACGAAAATCTTTATTAAAAAGTTCTATATAATATATAATTCTTTATAATATCAGTTTCAATTTACCCCTTATCTTCAACTTCAGTCAAATCTGTAACAATTCTTGTAGAGCGACAATGTCTAAACTTTCAAACTGACTTTAAATAATATAACATATATATAGGGGATTCTTTTAAGCTATGCATTATCACGCCGTCGACGCAACAACGCTTGCTACGCGTAGCAAAGCAACCACTATGTGCTATATCCCGCAGGCGCTGTCACGCCAACACATGTTATAGGCGTGCTACTGCATAGCTTAAAAGAATCTCCTGTACTTTAAAATTACTACTATCTATTCCCACACTTCTACTTTCTGTGAATATATTCCTACAGATTGACTTTTTAATTAGAATCATAGAAATTTAGCTAATTAAAAAAATCGTATTACGAAAAAACAACTATGCATTTATCTCAGTAAAGTAACTATATAAAACGGTCATTTTAATTTTTTAAATCTTTTTTGTAACGACGTCGTAATCTACTAATAAAAAGAAGTATACAACATAATTAACTACAGAGTTAAAAAAATTAGAAAGAGCAGCAAGAGTAAATAGATTTTATTTCAACAACAAAAAATTACAACTGAATGAGGGTACTTTCTTCTTCTTCTTTCATTCCGCCTTCCTCCTCTTCACCTCCAGCAACCTCCTTTTCATCTCCGGTTTCCTCCTCTTTGACAGGATTATCCTGTCCTGCACTCGCTTCCCCTCCTTCTTCTTCCCCAATGATAGGAGTATGCTCCTTTTCTCGGCAACTGTCCTCCCACACTAAAAGAAACAAAAATATTATTATGGTGGATACTCAGAGTAGCAGTAAATACAAAGTTACTAAAAGTGTTGTGAAAAGTTTTGTGGAACAGAATTTTTGAGTTTTCGATCCTGACTTTGAGATAGATTTCATTGGAAGAAACGTATAAAGATAACTTTGGAAGTTCGACACAAGCTTAAGTAAAATAATGACTATGCTGATCTGATCAACAAGGCGATATGGATGATATAATAAACTTATTATTGTAACAGCAATACATAGCGCACACGCACTTTATTGGAGCAGGAGGAGCCTACCAAACTAACTGTGTGGAGGTTTTATCATCCTCCTTATCACTTCATTTTGTTCTTGGCAAATATCGCGTAGGTACACTAATTTGGCTAAGTCAAATCCTTCCCATCACACAATTTCGTCTAGCTCTATGGTCAATCGCCGAATTTGATCTAGCATGTCATTCTTTTCTTCAAGAAACTTTTTCAGTCTAACGTCTACAAGATTGAAATTGAACACTTTAATTATGGAAGATGTTTTAAGGTAAATTTTGTACAAATAATATTGCATCAACTTACCCAGAGAACCGCTTCCTAAAGACGTTAAAACTTGAGCTGTCTCTTCTGTCTCGACTTCTTCCGCATTTTCCACTACGACTAGACCATATTCCTGTGCAAAGACTTAGAACATAGAACAAGTATAGTTTTGTAACTGTACACGCTTTGAGACACCGACTTCAAACAGTTCATACCTTGATTAACTCCTCCTTCTCCAGAAGCTGTGCTTTACAGTATTCTGGTTTATTTTTTAATTGAGTCGAAAGTCGTTTCAAGTTTTCAAAGTCTCTGCATTTATCCCTATATTCTCGTTGAAGCAACGCCACAGATTCTTCAAGGTCTTCAACCTTGTCTTTAGGCAGTTCCACTTAATAAGTCAGTGCCTGCATGTCCCTTTTGCCATCCCATCCTCCGACGAATCTTCTGTACTTCTTCGACTTGAATGATAGCTAGCAGATCCAACAGAATGAGGTGGACTCCCCAGCGCTACAAGAAACGCCGCACGATTAACTACATCTGCAAATACGTTTTCAGCAATAAAAATGAAATAAAATCAGCACTATAAACTCAACACTACGTGATAACAACAAGTGTAGATAACATGACATGTTCCATGCTGTTGAATTTTACCCTGTAGTTGACAGCCAATATTAATATATTATACTACGTAACTGAATATAAAAAATGCTGTACCTCCACCCGTTCCAGGAGTACTTCCCGTTGAGTACATGTCATAGAGGGTGTCCGCCCGATTGTCCCGGTCCCCAGGTCCTGGTGTGCGTTGTCGTGCTGCTTCAATTGCCGGGTAACCCCTTGATCCATCGTCAGCAATGACACCTTTTTTGCGAATGCGAATGTGTACACTGTATTCCTTCTGCGGGTCGCTAATATTTTGATCCCCCTTTTCAAACACACTCCCGGCCTGCGGCACCATTAACTTTAAATCCGGATGTACACAACAAAAAAACCAATCAATTAATTATACACCAATTACACCCTTCAAAATGTGTTTAATTAATAGTGAAAAAGCGATAAAAAATCATTTTAACCATTTTTCAACTCACCATTATGGAAATTACTCTTCTTTTGTTGACTGCTGGAGTAGACGCGATCATTGGTTCGCTCTTTGTCCTGACCCCCACCCACTTGCTCGTGACCTCCCTCATCATTCCCTTCCATTTTTATTTAGTTTATCTTCCTAACCTTCTTATCAGCCTCTTTACTTATCTTCCCCACTTACAACATATTTGAAAGGCCAACTTCCCTCTGTCAAAAATATTCCCCTTATTTCCCCAAAACACGACACCTTGACACCTTCACCACCACCACAAAAAATGGTCTCACGGTTAGCTAATCTTCCCGGTTAGCTTATTTTCGGATGATCACCACTAACCGTTAATTATTTATAATTAAATGGTCCAGTTGTAAGCAGGAGAAACTAGAAAAACCTCACAAAATTCTTTGCTGAGCATAGCAAAAAGAACGTGCACTAGTCTACTCGCTTACTTGTTGAATGCGAAGTGCGTGGTGCATTCTCACTTCATTCCTTCCTTTTCTTTTTTCCTGTTCAGATAGGAAAAAAAGCAACGAGTCGCTTTTTGGGGGATAGGGGAGCGTGTATCATATAAGAACATACACTGTGCTAGATGTATACACCTAGCACAGTGTATTTTAACAATAGTGCAGCTACCATGTGTGAACGGTGGCCTTAATCACCCCCACTGCACACCAATTTTGCCTCCCTTTAACTTAAAGAAACTAGGTCCCTTATTTCTATTGGCTTATAAGCCGTATGTGGGGGTACATTTTTCTTCGGAAAAAATGAGAAGAAGGTTAATCCCTTCTCAAAAACCAACGGAAGATTTTTTTCTTTTGTCCCTGAAGGGTTTTTATAGATGTAAATATTAATTTACATGAATCATGTTATTAGGTATATAATATAATATAATATGCAAGTGAATTCAAGGTGAATACTTTGGTATTCAAAGTATTCAATGAACGCAATTGATTAACATGACGAAATATTTATGTACGACTAATTGGAATGCAAGTGTGATTGAATAATTATGTAAAACGCATGAGGTGGGAAAAAATGTTAATCAAGAAAATCCCACCAATCCACCATGCTTCGCGCCAAAGCCGCCATGCTCCTCCCACGCCCTCCATGCCCTCCAATCCCTCCATTTCCCGAACTATCCCGACTCTTAACGAGAGATCTTAACCATATCATCAATGTTTAACTACTCACATTGTTATCCCAAATTATTATCCAAAAACTTGAATGAGAATAAATGGTTGGGTAATCTATTTTTAAGTTGTTTACAGGTTGTCCGATAAAAGTTAAGACAGGTTTTGAGAATTATTTCTAAAATTAGCTCTTTCCCACAAACATAGTAACTTGATCATTTAATGAAAAACGGAAAACATTTACCAAAATCCTTTTACAAATTAGTATGAAAATTTGACCGCAAAGTTATAACATTATTAGTAGTGTAGCAAGCAAGCGAGTAAAAATAATCGGTGCGCGTTGCCTTGAATATTTTGCCTAATGAGCTATAAGAAATTCTCATGTGCCTCATGCTTTTAACATATCTACGTAACAATATTGCGCTTCGTTTGTTCCACATTATTAAACTGGAACAATCTTGCATCCATTTTACTTTTAGTCGAATACTTTCCTCACTTGTTTTTACCACAAGATAAAGCGCCAACGAGACAATAGTAGATTTTAGCACGGCAAACAATAGAAACACTACATATGCTGTCCAGGGAATTTTACCAGGCAATACAGGCAATATAGACACAGACCACAGCATAAAACAATAAAATAAAATATGAGACCTATGCCAGCGCCCAGAACGGTAGATAAAGCATCGTCAACAATTTTAAAAATCAGTTGCAAACATTTTCATTTAAATGCATATTTTCCAAGATTTTAATACTATTACTTATTCCAGTATCTAGCCATACTAAGCTTAATGCTCTTTTGGGTGTTTTAGTCAACGAGGTTTTAGATTTCAAGAAACTCCCAAAATTGAGTAGTTTGTTAACCCAGGGAAATCACTGTTTTGTACTCTAAGCATTCACTACAAACTATTGTTAGAACAAGAATGGAATAGCATAATTGAAGCAGTACACACAGAATTGAAAATATCTCGTAGTTATGTGGATAAAATAGAGCGTCCAGCAAAACGAACGCGACTGATGGAATCATTATCCACCCGATCAGTACAATGCTGATGAAATTTGAAATAAAAGCGTGTCAAAAGTAGCGGGCTACAGTAAAAAATCTTTTCAAATCTGTATCCCAGCATATATAGCACAGATAACGATAAATTTTATCGGTGATTTTTTGGTTGAGATCAAGATCATCTCTATGTAGAAAGACCGTAGATCTGTGCAAGCTTGATGTTAAAATTTTCAACCTTTGTGCCCTTCAGTGTGATTGTAGTAACTTGCTGTATTCAGATTTAAGCATAAAGCCCGTTATCGATGCTTTGATTCAACATTCAGAAGAAGGATTTAGTGATAATAAGAACGATCGTAAACTTCTGTATGTAATTTTGTACGGTGTTGCAAAATATGCCAACTATATAATCGTAGAGTTTATCGTACACATGGAAAGCTGCAACCCATTGAGCCACCTAAATCGCCATTCAGAATAGGCATCGTCTTTGCTGGTCCTTTCCCTTTGACACACACCAGACGCAATACTTGTGTTATTACCGTTATCGATCATCTAACTAGATACGTAAAGGCTTTACCCTCTAAAGGCGAAACGACGGATACTGCAATTCATATTTTGAAAGATAAAATATTTTATCGACATTCAGTTCGTAAAGTGATCGAAGCGGACAAAGGATCTGCTTTCACCTCAAAAGAATTTGCACGTTTTTGCAAAGAATACAATGTCGAATTAAAATTTTGCACTACCGGCCATCCGGAGACGAACGCTGTTGGTGTGCGAGATGTCCTACAACGTACACTTGCAAAAATTATTAACAAAAAGAAAAAGTGGGATAAATTTGTCCAAACAGCTGTTTACAAATATAATATTACACTACACAGCGTAATAAATATGTCTCCTTTCTACGCATTATTTGGCCGTCAGCCTCGTCTCGTTAGCGATAATAAACTTCCAATGTGTGTGTGAAGACAGTGAAAATAAAGATGCGTATTGTCAAATAAAATGTGCGCAAGAAGCAGCAACACTAGCTTTCTTGAAGACGTATGGGGCTCAACGGAAGTCTAAAGAAGATTTCGATAAACTGCACTCCGACTTAGAGCTATTTTCAGGTGATTTCGTTTTGTTGAAAACTCCTAGAACTCCAGGGAAAGTGCAGGGAAAATGGCAAAAACGCTGGCAGGGTCCGTTAATAGTGATAGAAAAGTTGTAGTGTAAAATATGCTATTTTAGGCATATCTATCTTTTAGGCAGATTATATGCTTAAACTAGCACATTATGTAGGAGCGCAGATTTAGCATCATCAGATGTGTTCTTAATCACGGTCGAATAATGCTAAAAGAGTTCTATATTGAAACCAATATCAACGTTCAAACCAGCATAGTGCATGGCTTGCACATAAATTAGGCTTGTTTTTACTCATCAATTGCCCAAACCGTAGTCAAGGCAGCTCATGAAGTTTTCATCGACTTTTTACAATTTCCCAATTTTTAAGAAACAATACAATAATTAAAAAGTTTTCATTTTCTTGAACATAAACTTTGAATGAGCAATCAGGTCATGCATTTAGGTTTAACAAACACTTCAAAAAGTCGTCAATGGCAAGCAAATAAGGAATTTGCAAATTTGGAGAGTAGTCTACTTTATTTTGACAAAATGAAAAAGTACACTCAAACTTGCCACCGTCCATCCGTCCGTATTCTCGTGAAAGGGATATATCCAATTGGACATCCCAAGTGTCGCATGGTCAGTTTAGATAGGGATTCAGTCAAGCCTTTAATGTGAGGGAGAATCACACGTGCTAAGTCGTGCTGCAAGGCAGCTTTGGGAGTACTGAAGTTCTTAAATGCTCTTTTTATTGTAGTATTTATCTACCCATTTCCTTCGATAACTGTTTTTGAAAATAAGCACATTCTTTATATGCAGCAACTCCTATTTCAGGTTTTCACCGGTGCATATTTTCATGGCCCTACAACCGTATTAACAACAGTAATCTTTAGAGCGGTAATGTATATGGAATCTAATGTAAGTACTTATCTGTATGAGTTACATGGCTTCCGTAGACAATCGTTTTTTGAGTACTAACATTTTTGTTATAAAAAAGTTTCAATAATTAATTCATCTGTTTCTCGGTGAACGGCTTCTCGGCTCGGAAACTTTTTGCTGGACGTTCTGTGCTAGTCCTTTTTAAATTTATACGTCACGGGTACCTCGGCTATTTTAATAAATGCAATTACAATAATTAATTTTTAACCCAAATGTGTTTTCATATAAACTATTAGTGCCCCGTGTTCAGCACAACTGCGCAGCTCATCTATCTAAGTACTTTTATCTTTTTTATAAAATACGTTTTAATATGCCCATCTACAACATTAGACTAATTGATTATCATTTCAGTTTCACACTTCTCTGCAAGCTGCGAACACAAGCATAAAATTTTATCAAAAATATAAACTAGTTTATACATCACAGAAACGAATACCTTTATATGTGATATTTGTTTGGCAAGTTACCACTTTTCTAAAATTTCAGACAATTTTTCTTTCCTTTCAGTAAAATTCTCAACAAAATAACAATTCAAATTATGAAAAATATGAAAATGTGATTCAACCATCGCCTTAGAAATTAGTTTTAAAATTAACTAAGTAGTATTTATAAAATACTAAAGCAACTTGGATTACTAAACGTTTTTGTGTAGTTAACTTATTGCCTGATTTTCGATTAGATCTCAAACTGGTTTTAAATTTCCATTTACTTTTGTGATACTTAACGATGAACATTTTTACATCACTTACAATTTTTAATGTTAAGTTGTTAAATAACTTTGGTGTCGAAATATGTAGCCTAAAAATCTGGTTGCGGTATCTTCTCTAATTAGACTATAACTTATGCTTCAGTTTCGGCTTGTACCTGCGGGTCGCTTTCACGTATTTGTAGTGATTATGTAATTATTATAACTGAATTTTTAGAATAGAAGAAAAGCACAAAAATGAACCATTGTAATTTAATTGTAGTATTTGTTATAGCTAGTTTAGCTGAAGTGCATTCTCTGCTAACCAAAAAGCCGTTGAAACGTTCTTATTGGGATAATCTTGGAATTTTTGAAAAGGAATTTCAAACTGCATTGCAAAAGAAAAAACCCTCATTCTCTGTAAGCTTAGATAGTCATATTATCTTTATTCAAAAAACAAACTCAAAGCTTTTTATTATGATAACAAACTTTTACGAAGTTAACATTCACAATATCAATTATCCTTTGGTTAATCGGTTGCCTTGGTTGGTTAAATTCACCGTTCGGAATGAAACACCTGATCCATCTGAGTTTTCCGAAACAACTGTAAGAGTAAAATGGATTTGGAACTACCAAAACTTTAGTAAAAACTGCATATATACTTTGGGACAAAGTCATCAAAACCACACAACGTGTCAAAATGTGCAACTTAATCTTACAGAGGATATGTCACAAGGAGAACAATTTGCGGGAATAGATTTTCTGAAGTACAGTTCAAGAACAAAACCGTGGAATGTTGAACTGAGAATCGGAATTCATCCTCCCGAGTTTATTATACAATATCGTGATATGTCACGTCAAATGAAGCAAATCTTTTATCCAAGCAGCTGGTATGTAAATTCCGACAAAAACTACCTCCGAAATGTACTACCCAGCTCAACTCCAGTTCAAACACTTTTGATATTGGAATACCAGGAATTACCAAACGTCGTGGATTTGACTTGGCTTCTACTTGGAATAAAGCATCAACATCGAGTAGTACAAAGTACTGTTTACATTCATGAGTTGTCAGCAAATGGAGAGATTTTCCTAAAGACTACGGTGTACAACCCAGTTACATATGAAACAAATGGGATGTTTTATTTTAACTATGAGTACGAAAATGTTGCTCTTCTCGATCAGCAATACTTTTGTCCTGATTACAATGAGGAGGTTAGAAATATCCTACCAACACACGATCGTCTGGTTACAGTCTTTTTTCGGTTGTTTCTATCCATTTTGGGCAATCACACTGCAATAAATCCAGAAGGAATCACGTGCAATAATATTCAATTTCAGCGTAAGCCGTTGGAGGAAGGTATGGAAAATCAACAAGACAATTATCCGGAATTGATTTTGAATAAACGTATCTTCTACCAATTTGATGTAAGAGACTTCCCTCCAATTACCATTGGTCACTCCTACTCAGATTTGCAATTTATTAGTTGCGGAAAGCCACAATCGTCGGCTTTAGCATATACGGAATTAGCGAGCGCGTTTAAACTACCTGTTTGGTCGACGTTACTAGCAACTCTAGTAGCTATACCATTTTATATGCATTATACAAAACGCGAAAAATTTGGAACGTGGTTGTTTGCCACGTGCAAAGTGTTTTTGGAACAAGGGGATCCATTTGCGGCCAGTTTGTTACGAAGGAAAGGCAATTCAATTTGCTTGGCTTTGCTGCTGTGTGGCATTGTATTAAGCAATGCTTACAAAAACGTGAATGTGTACAACATGATCTCGCCAAGAAATCCAGTGCCGTATACTAAATTCGAACAGCTAATAACCAACAACTTTAAAATTTTTACTACGGCAATACCAAGTTATCGTCAGCTCAATTACTTCAGCACAATGTATTTACTTTTGGAACCTTTCTACCAGAGCAACATCACAACCAAAAACCACGACCTGATTTATTCTTACACTTACACAACCCGAAAAAGAAATAAAACCGATTCGATCAGGATTCTGTCTTCAGACATTGGAGGTTATTGGGTTTCCAAATTCAAGGACACTACGCTACAAAAACTATTACAAATATCGAATTTGTTACCAGATACAGCAGCAAATGTGTTTCAAATTATTAAGGAAACGATTACTAGTGGTAAAACTAAAATAACAAAAGATTATCTGGAAAGCTATAAGGAGAGGCGAAACAAACAAGCTGAAAAACAGCTAGCGCAATGCAATGGGGTTGCCGTAATTACGTATTGGGAAACGTGCCACATGTTGTATCGAAAATTAGAGAAACAAGGCATGACACATATATACGTTGGTACTGAAAAATTATTTTATAGCAGTTTATACGGAATTTTGAAAGGATTCTGGCCCTGGGATAAGGTAACCCATTGGAAAATTGCTGATGCTGAGTCAGGAATTTTTAAAAGATGGAAGAGTTTAATAGAAGCCACGTCTGTTGTAAACATAGACACACAGTGGGTAGGTAACAAGCTTAAGGCTCCAACAATGTCCGGAAATGTACTGGTGATATTTACGATGTTACTTGCGGGATTGGCCATTGCAATTTTTGTGTTTTTGTTAGAGACTCTGCAAAGGCCAGATAGAAAACTACAGCGTTGTCTCTACAGAATAGTCAAACGTATTGTATTTGCAGGCAAAAAATGTTTGTTTACTTTTAAGAATGTTCCCAATACAATTAAAATGTATTTAATTACAAAAATATTAACTGCAAAATGTAAGGTAAAATGGAGAAAACGTAAATAATCGTTAGTGTTTGTTCTGCTTTGTTCTGCTTTGTTCTGCGTTGTACTAGTGTGTAGGGCTTGCGCGGTTTAACTGGATTGGGTTTACTTTGGCCGCGCAAGCCGTTAACTAAGCTGAGAATCTGAACTCTGAGAACAATCTAACCTCCTTCGATCTATTTTGTGATAGATTATTTACTAAATGATTATAAAACTGATTCAGGTATCATACCACAGGTATGTAAATTTATTATTTGTTCTATTCTGAACGACGCTCCATTCTATTAGTTTTATTATATCTGTGTGGCAACAACTTAACAACCTACAAAGTTCAAATAGTTTAAAGTCGTATATTTTGTATTCAGTAAAATGTAAACCCAATCCTGCTTGACATTTCTAAAATTCTGGCTACTGTTGTTGTGAATCAAAGCCCTTAACAAAATTTATTTTTCAATGAAAAGAAATCAGAAGTTAAAAAATGAGAAACGTTTGCGTTGATAAACGTAGATTTCAGGAATACAATATTTTCCATAGTTTGGCAGTACGACCCACAAAACACTTAGCTTGTATGTTGGTATGGGAATGCTTTATCTTATCAGGTATTTGTGGAACCTGGACTTAGGTATAGGTATGTAACAAAACACATTATGGTTATTATTGAGCTTTTGCGTGTTAGTTTGGTTGGGCAGAGCAATCACATCAATAATTTAGTCTTAACTTTCCCAGACCAAGCCCCTAGCGCGTGTATGCGCTTGAAAAGCAGCAACAATTATATTAGTTTTTTTAGAAATATTTATAATATTATAATTGATTCTTAAAATTGTACTAATAATTGTTGAAACTGCCAACAAGAAATTCTCTTAAGTTTTAATACGACATAATAACAGTAGTATAAAGAATATATGTGTAGATGGAAGTAAATTATGAAAAAACTCCATGTTGAAAGTATCTAACTGCTATGTATCATTTATCATTTTACAGACTCTCTCAGAATACATAGTAAATAATACCAGGAATATTTGGAAAACACAACTATTTCGTTGTCCTGTTTTATTAGCAAAAAGCCATTTACTACAAATGAAAAATGTATAACAAAGACAATGTAATTTGAAAATTAAGTGCACTCACGTTCAATAAAATTGACTTCATTCAAGGCCTCTTTGTACCATTGTACCCAACATGTCAATACGAAGAACTTGATAAACAAAAATGTACACTCTTATCATGGAATTGTGGTAATGTAATGTAAACAATCAAATCAAATTTGTGTTTGTATGTACCAGCAAAACAGTTCACCGACACGGACCGACCGAGTTCAATTAGTTTTAATGAATATTTGCTTTGTTGTAACAGCATTTCTCTTGTGATGATGATGCCGAATAGTGTTCGAGATCTGATCCGTTTAATTGATTTGCTATTCTTACACCTAAAGTAATATACGGTATATCATGAATTTATAATTGACTTCTATCAATACTTTTTATTCCTAATTGTTATTTACACAAGGCATTTTAACACGACTTGCATCCATTCACACTTTTAAATAAACATACATTCAAAACCTTGTTTGCATCTCATCTAATTTGCGGTGAAGAGGTTATTTTTCATTAGAAAAATACATAGTAATAAATCACTGGACGTAAAAAGTATGTTGCACACTTGCAACATTTCATGGAAAGATTTATTAAGATACGTCATATTTGAATGCTTTCTCCAGTGGAAAGTTTGATTGCTTATACTTCCCACAAACTACAGAACAACTTTGTGCATAATACAGATTATCAGCGGAACAACAAGTGATCAATCAGTTAATTGTTAACTTTATCCTGTACTGTAAGTAGATTTTCCTGTTAATTTACTTACGTCAGCGGGATGATGCTTTCGTAATCTCTTGCGCACTAGCAATGTCTCAAAAGAAATATTGTATAAAAGCTCCAAATTTGGAAATATCCAATCACAATCAAATCCTAACCCTTCCAAACCAGTCAAAAGATTTACTAGTACAACTTGAATCCTGCAAAATATTGCATAAAACCTTCCGAAATGTTTCGTCTGTCAACTGCTATTCTGGTTGTGGCACTTGTGTGTGCCGGCCAAAGTCTTTCAATTCCAGCAGGAAACAAGCTCCACTTTCTTGGCAAAGCTCGTACCGTTTCTCGAAGAATAAACGGCGAACCAGGCATTTCTTCAACAAGCTACTACTTTCTTAGCCAGAATGCTGTAAGTGTTTATACCTAAAATAAACATCTTATTTATCAATTATCAAACCATTTTATTTCTATTACTTATTATTAGATATATTTATTTTGATATGTAGGCCGCATGGTCAACAACCGCAAGCGACTGCAAAGCAAACCTAGGAGACACCTCCTCTCTGGTCAGCATTGAGACATATGAGGAACTTCAGGAAATTCACTTCTACAAAGCTCTGATGACACTGGTTCCACTTACTGGACTGCTGGAAAATATGACGGTGGAAAATTTGCGTGGGAGGACGGTTCAGACGTGGATGCAATCACTGCTTGGGACGAAGGTCATCCAAACACCAGAACCCCAGTCACACGAGTATTCGCCTACACTGTCGGAGGGCTAGCTCTCAGAACCGATTTCCAGACTGTGTCACTTCGATACATTTGTGAGTTGGTCGCATGAACTTGTATGGACGTCTTAATCAATAATAAAACTGACAATGCTAACTTAACTTAATCCAAATTTGTAAACTTTGAGAAATAAATTGCAATTCGTAATTGGCTCTATAGCAAGAATACATATATTACTGCTTGCGTATGGTTTGACTTTGGTGTTGATTGGTCATGACCTTCCAACTGAATGCCGTTAGCACTCAGCTTTGCTTGGCCCTGTTTTAGCCTAAATCCCATTTCTCATAATGGCGTTCTTTTCATTGTACTTTTTCTTGCACTTGATCGAATAGCTAGTTTTACCGAATCATCTGAACAGTTGACAAAGATTACAAGTAAAAGTATTAAAGTAAAATAAATTGTAGTGAGAGTAACAGCGTGGAAACCAAAAGCAAGCGACATTGAAAGGTTATGAAATAAAAAGCTATGCGTCGATTGTAAGCAAGGTACTTCTGTGGATTGCTGGTAGACCCTAGTTTTTTTCGGATCTGTTGGCAAATATGTAGGAGAAAGTTTGCGATGTGTTGCATGTTTTGTTTTAAAATATTAACAAACAGAATAACACAGTTTTACAGAAACCGTGAACTAAATCAATATTCCGATAATAATCGTGTAGCTGGGATGTGTAAACAATTAACTTTATTATGACCAACAATTCGTCTTTTTTACGAATTCAAGTTGGCGTATTTACTAGATTTAGCGGGTTTCTGCTGGCTTGATAATTATTATATTTATAATAATTAAATGTTAAAGAGTATTTTTTACACATACATAATATATTTGTGAGTATTAATTAGTAACTTAATTAATATATAACTGGATTAGATTCTCATTCTATCTTAAATACCAATATTAATAACAACAAACAATAAAATTAATAGTTGGTTGATGGGAATTTTTAAAAATAATAATCATTTCTTATATGAATTCCAACTGTTTAATTTATTAGCCTGAACTTAATAAACAACTTAACAAAATAATCTAGATGTATCATCAATATATCAAATTTATTAGGAGTTTCTCATTTTAAAACTGAATTTCAGTAAACCGCAGCAAGCGTTGTATAGAAGTAGCGCTAGAAGTTAGTTAGTTGGTTAGTTTAACTAACTAAGCGCTGAGCTTATATAAACTAACTAAGCGCTCAATCTAGCTTAACTAATTAGGCGTTTGATTCAAACGATTTCGTGCTTAGTACAACCCGTAGAAAGTTGAAAAACCCCATGCGCATATCTGATGGGTTGATTGTTTTGAGGGCATTTGTACTACAACGTCGTTCATTTTTATACTATACAAATTCATAATTTCATTAGCTGATGCCTGACTTCAGTATACTTTTGCTTAAAACACACAGGAATGATAGGCACTCCCTCTATATGCCGAGGTTGCTCGTTAACATTCATGGGGCGTGAAGCATGTTTAATGGAATTGTTTTTAAAAGTTTATGATGTCCTATGCCCTTGGCGTGACATTTCTGGAGGCAATAAAATAAGTAACCCAAGAGTATTGTAATGTCCTAATGTGCCCATATGTGGTATAGGTATGTAACATTGACCATGACACCTATATGTCCCAGATGGTTGACCAACTTCATTCAAGATCAATCCTAAGCTCCTTTATTAAGCCAAGAATATGTGTAACAAGTTTAAAGTAAATCGGTCAAGGGGTTCACAAATTAGAATTCAAGCCAACAGACAGACGGACGGGACAAGTAATCTTAGTTTACTAAGCATGTGCTTAAGCAAATGTAACGGCATACGGATAGATTTTAAAAGACAGTAAAATGTAAAAAGTTTTAGCCCGTTGTTCTAACCCGTAAGCAAGATAAACCAAGGACAGCAGATAACAGACAGACTCCACAAATTCATGAAGTAGCTTACGTTACTTAATTAAATTAAAATGAATTTCAAAACCACATTACCTAATTTGCCTTAAATTGGATGTAGAAAATATAAATGCTAAAATAAATTAATATTTTTTTATGTTAAACTATTTTACTACATCCATTATGTTTTAAATTGGTTTTATTAAAGTATTTTTTACATATATTAATTACTAAAGTGGGATACAAAATGTTTTGATGAAAAAAGTTAATTTTCTTATTTTCCTGTAAGAAAAGGTTGTTTGTGTCATTTAGGTTGTTTACTTTATATTTTGTTGCTATTTTTACTTAAGGGTAAATGCCTGTCAAGCAAAATAAGCTTTCAGTGTGATTTAACGTTTTGTAAACTACGTTCGACGAATCTATTACCATAATTGCTTCCATATTTTCCTCGTCAACATGTCGTTTTTACAGTATCAAGCACTTGAGTTAAATGAAAAAATATCTGAGAGAATGTTCCCATACAAATACATTATCAAGTACAATTCTGATCTACAAATGTTTGAGCTTGATGGGCGTGCTTTGACAACCTTCAAGGTGGTATGGACCATATTTGCAATGATTACTTGGACTTTCAGCAGTTTGTATGTGCTTTTATATAAAACTATATACACACCAAACACCACATCTGCGGAACAGGTGTTTTCCTGTGCAGTTACGTTTCCCGTACTTCTCATCTACAATGGCGTTACAATTTCATTATTTTTGGATGGTCCAAATCTTGTAACATACTTCAACAATCTAGCAAACATTCAGAAACAAATGCTGAAAACAAAGTATAAAAAGACCTCACTTACAGTCTATCAATCATTCGTCGTTGAATTGAGACACCTGCTGAGAAACAAATCTAAGCATAATGGAAACCTAATCGGTTTGCTAATGATTGTTTCGGTTTGTGTGCTAGCTTTTGGCAGTTTTGCAGTTCCAGTAGCAGTACTTTTAAAGCCAATGGAAGCACTTACTTTCGTAATTCAAGACATGTCAAATACATATAAGTTTTCGCAATTAACAAAAACGTTGCTTGGATGCTTTCGTCACTTATGTCAAATTATTAACACTTTCGAAGCTTTAAGAAGCATAAGAACTGCAATTCTTCTCTTTTTCTTTGCTCTTTCAATAACCACCGACGTATTAAATAGTGCTGACAATATTTCATATAATCGACTTTCACATGCAATAAATTGCTATAAGACCTTGTACTTTGTTCACCTAAAATGTGTACAGTCCGCACGAAACATTGTTTTTGTGATGGTTGAGTGCAGCATGTTTATAATTATGCTTGCTCTTGTAGGAACCTTTATAGGAAGAAATATTTTACCCTTGTCTATATATCTAATTACCCCGACAACAGCACTTTTTACAATATTTGGATTTTCAATTATATTGGACCTTGCGAAAAGAATAGCCAACCTTTCTACTAGATTGCTACACGACTTGAAACTATTTGCGGTTAAACCTCGTTATAGAAGCAATAGAAATGTTTTAACTCGTACTTTAAAATACCTTCAACCAATAGGTTTTTACATGAGTGGAGTGGGAATCATTGATACTGAAACAAAAACAAGATTGTATACCACAGTAATATTAAATTCGGTGGATGCAACACTACTTTCAAGGACTATGTTAGAACTTCGATTCGGTTAGCTCAGGATGAAATATACGGATGCGAATAAAAGCCTATGCAAAAAAATAAAGCAACAAAAGATGATAAAGTAATTATAAAGTTTCCTGCGTTTCAATAATATCTCCAAATGGCTCATTTTTATTTTAACATACTAAAAAATAAATTAGCTAATAAAACTGCGCTTCTCCAGTGCCACTTCGCTTTCAAACAGCAACAAAAGCGTCATCGTATAGTAAATCACATGTCCAAAATAGTTCCTTTTTGTTTCTTTATCCATAGTAGCCACCTGTCCAGAATGAAACGTAATCGGCTTGCATCGCTTTAACACTCTTAGAGTCATATTTCTACTCATGGATCTACATTCAACTAGAGATCTCAGTGGCCAGCAATATCCCAGAGTATGTTTACTATAATGATGAATTTTTACCCAAATTGGTGGCACACTCAAAAGTAGAAAGTAAATTACAAATGTAACTGGCGCAGAAAATAAATATAAGGAAATTGGAAAAACTTTCCATCCGACCAACGTAAAAATGTTAAACATTACACAAAGATAAAATCCAGTACTTAGATACAGACTAATAGCTGATTTGATAAAAGGATTTCCATATTGCAGTAAAATTTGAAGTTGGTTATATAGCTGAAAACTTTTCAGGGAAATGGGCAGCCAGCGGATGATTTGAAGCAGTTTTTGGTATATACAAGACATTTGAACCATCATAGAACTAAATAGTACAATACAGCGAGCGGCTTCTAAAACACAAATGAATGACAATATAATTCTAATGGATAAAATTACAAATGGAGGAAGTATGTTAGTTAACCCAATGTCTAGAAATGTGTAGTAAAAAGGTTCCAGTCTAAAATAAATCCCAATAGGAACCACAAAAAAGCCAATGCAAAGTACGTAAAACGCTCCAATGTTTTGGCAAATGCCCATGGCGTCGATTTGGCGTCCATGGAACAAATTGTTAAGTTGTGATAACCAGGCGTTTAAATAAATAGTCCAATTGTAACTGTGCTCAAATGTGTTTGAAACCCTCCATGGAATTAGACGGGTAGTAGAATGTTCAAACTCTACCAGCGCATTCATATATTTTACCAAATCTTGTCCGTGACTTATGCAAGGAATTGAAAATGCCCAACAAAATACTGAGAGTACAGCCAACGTGGCCATAAAGCCAACTAGAAAGCCACTAATGAGGTGTCTGTTGAAAATGTATTTAGCTATTTGAAATAGGCAGAGATTACAACCAAGACCGTAAACTATGCCAATTGTGCAAATATAAAATGGAACTAGCTTGAGTGAGTTTGCTTCTATTTCCCAGCGACAGGATTTTGTGTTGAAAACGATTATGTGTGGATACCAGTAAATGCTGGTTACTTTGGCGTTTAGAAAAGTTGCTCCAAGTATTAGTGGAGTAGACATTTTCAGATTTGCTTCTACTTGCACAAGATTCAAACACAGAGTACTTCCAGAAAAAAAAAACGTATACGAAAATTGGCTTGTTTTCATGTTTGGTTTTGCAAAACTAAATACAGGGAATCATTTTAATAGAGGGTCTGCTCTGACTTAAAACTTAAATGAAGGACACCAAAACCAGGTCAGCCAATACACGTGCAGTCTACAATAAGGAACTCAATGAAACTAGTAATTTTCTTGTAAGTAATTAGAGTCTTTTTAACAATTTAACGACAAGCTTGGTATAGCTTGTTTTTTCTAATATTGACCTCGACTTTCATTACGTCAGAGGATTTAGGTACGGGAACTCGGTTTTGTATATGATTTACAATTGTTGGTAAGATTTAATCATGCTGCTGCTAACTTGCTGACCAAAACAGCAAGTATTTTTAGCAAGTGTTTCACTTCCGCATTCAAAATCAAAAATAGTTATTAGCAGCAGGATTGACGACAACATTGACGACATTCACGGGTAAAAGGGGAAGATACAAAAAGTAAAAATAGTTAATTTTCTAAGCTTCAAGGGCAAAACGTCAAACAAATCAAGTGTTATTGTAAACAATATCTATCACAAGTTGCGATTCACAACCTACAAATTCGGATATTTAAACTTTAGTTTTGGGAAGCAATTAAAAATGGAAAATATTAATATCGCACCGTTCGTGTAAATGTTGTCAAGTTGTGCTTTTTTCAATATTTATCTATGAAAACTACATGAAAAATTGTATTATTCACTATTAAAGAGAAACTCATAACAAAATATGCATGAAATTAATTTGTATTTAATTGCAATTTGAAAGCCCATTTAGTACAAAACTATTTCGAGTAGTAAAATGCAATTTTACAATTGATTTGTTCATAAACTCTTATGGACTTGGAATCGGCTTGGCAATAACTTGTACGTGGCTTAATGCGTCGCTCGCATAAGTGCTCATGACTTCACAATAAATAAATAACATGTTTATTAACTGGATTAGGTCTACACTGTATTGTAACACAACAGCAGTGACATTGATAACCACAAAAAGATTAGTACGTTAATTGGACCAGCTTTATCTTATAAATTTAATATTCATGTATTGCATTCAATTTTACGTAATCCTTTACAGCGGCAATCCTGTAACAATACCAATTTTATGATTTTGCCAAGAAACTGGAAACTAAAGATATGACTGTTGAAAGACAAATCTTATAAATATTTTTAATAGCGTACTCTTTTATGGGTTTATTGTCTCCTCATAAAAATAAAATAGTTAATGGAATGCACCAGTCAGGTTTGTAGATATAGTGTAATGATTTCCTAGGGTTGACGAGTTTGCAACTTGGTAACCTTTGAATTCTCCACACCAAAAGCGTTGAACATTTAGGAAAACATTGCAGCCGTTTTTGTTGCGTACTATGCAGCTGTAGAGATAGAATACTAAGTTTTATGATGGATTTTAGTGTAGGAAAACATGACAACACATGAAATTTGGTCAAGTTAAAATGACTAGAATACAGGTTTCTTTGAAAAAAGTTCTGTCTGCTATAAAATAACCCAGGTACTGATTGGTAGCATAATTTTATGGGTTTACAGGTACTTGGTAAGTATGAGGAATAGTGGCTGAAAACTATGGTGGGCGTCCCTGGAGTTAATATTGTGCACTAAGCAGATTAATATATGCTATTGCTATATTACTTGACTGACAGGCGTGTCCGCACATACCTCAAAAACGTTTTAGCTAATTGTTAGTTTGTGTTAACGTTTAATAGACGGCACGTGTAAACTTTAGAAATACTTTTCTTGTCTTGCTTATATTTTATTCAGTAACTCAAATGTCCAATATCCGATTTTATTGCTATAGCAGTAAAAGTTATTTAGGACAACTGGTAAGCAGTTTTTGTAAAAATAAAAATTCAGTGCTACATCATCATTTGAAGAAATAAATTGAATAAAAAATTTACAGGTTTTCAGTTTGTAAAATTATATATTTTTCAATTTCTTTCATAGTATCAAATACCGTTGCAACAACCATTAGCATGGCATTTTACAAACGTGTACGCCTGTTTCTACTGTTTTGGGTAAAATATTTGTATTTATTGCCAGTAAGTTCTGGCAGCACTACTGCAATGGCTAGCACAAATATTTGCAAATGCTTAAATGATAACAGTTCCTGCACAAAACCAATCTGTGAAACATTGAACAAAATTCTGTCAAATCCTAAACACATTGATCACCAAAGCCTAATACAATTTGTAATTCAACCCATGAGCAAACTTAATTATACAAGTTTGAAATGGTTTTTGCGAAGTTATGAAAACAAAAAGGACATTATTCAGGCTTACAGCAAATACAAAAGCGCATTAAATACTAACAACCAAAAAGATTACAACTTACTTGCTGAGCTACTTGAACCGTTTTCAAAATTCCGGAGTTTAGTTGTACTAAATAATCATCAAAATGTTAATATTCCTCCTATTGGGTATCCAATAATGCTGCGCAATATTCAGCTGGCAGTTGTAAACAGAAACGGAATGGGCTCAAAAATTATCTGGATTCCAACTGAGATAAAAACATTAGCAGGCAACTTTTCCATTGGAACTTTCGATGAACAGAACATTACGTGCACGCTGCAAAATAGTTTCCTCGTTGGATATAGCCAACGCGATTACAACAATCAATATTGTGTGCACCTAAACTATATCAAGTATACAGCTCATTCACCACCTTGGAACTACGACGTAATAATTGATTTGTTAGTTCCAGCACATGCTTTGCTGCTTGCACAACATACTAGCATTTTTACGGAGTACCGACAAGTATATCTTGGTACAACTTCATACGCCGAATTTGTTCCTTTAATTCCGAGACTAAATATAATGATAACTAATTTAGAAGTAAAAACATTTGAGCAAACCTCTCTTCTGAGTAACTGGATGAATAGAAATTTTTATCGCGGTGTTGCTAATCGGCGTAAAAATTATGAATTGGCATCAGAATACTTATTTGTTGTTTTGGAACCTAGCAAATCCTTTGGAAGGAAACAAGCTTATGAAATATTCTACATTAATATATGCTATGCTTGTTTAAATCTGTACAAGCTGGAGACAATTTCGAACCTTAAGACCGCACAAGTATTCAACCTAAAAGCATTCTCCGATGAAAACGTAGTCATAAATCCTGATTACGATGATGAAGAGGAAGCAAAATCCCGTCTTGATTTAAAACAGAAATGGCGTTTATGTGAAAATAACTTTCTTGAGTCTTCGCGATCCAATTTTCATCGTGTATTTCTGCTTGGGAAAAACAGGGATCAAATTCTCTACGAAATGTTTGCCAGTATGATTATGTTGATAACAGGAAACTTTTCGTTTGTAATGACAAACGGCCAAGTTTGTCAAAATGGAGTAATAATTTTGCACAGAAAATCTCAAAAGCTGTCCAGTCAGCTAGCTGTAAACATTGATTTTGTAGATAGATTTAACGACGACGGCCTTTTTTCGTTAAAAAATTCAATCACGTTCCAGGACACACTGAGCCGACTTCGCTTTGTCAGTTGTGGAAAACGTGCAGTGAGCAAATTTAATTTTGACGTTTTATTCAACGTTTTTGACTACTACATTTGGATTTGCATTGGTGCTCTGTCGGCAGTGTTAACACTGACATTCTACCTGCTAAACTACTTTTCACAAACTGGAAGAGTTACCTTTGTACGAGAATATGTTTACCATTTGCTTTCCTCCATAAGAGTCTTATTGGAACAAGGCGACCCGTTTTCTAACACTTTGTTGCAACATTTTCGCTATCGATGTGTAGTTACTTGTGTGCTTCTAATGGGCATCGTGGTTAGCAACGGATACAAAAATGAAAATGTGTACGATATGATTTTACCCCGCAAAGCGATTCCTTACGAGTTTGTAGATGAGCTTCATTCAGATGGCTACAAGATATATTCACGAGGTGGAACAGTAAACTATGTGGTTGAGGATACAATACAAAGACTTTATAACATGAGCGATTTTACGTGGTATTATTTACACGGGTTGCATTTATATGGACAAGAAGTGGTAACTTCGGAATTAGGCATAGTAGAATCTATGCTATATTATACCTGGGATAAAAACAATTTGGGAATTAACGTGACGTTATTTCAACAGCTTTTAAATTATAGTAACTTGCATCCTCAAATAACGTCAGTATACCTGCCGCAAATAAATAAAGAAGTTGCTAAAGTTTTAAACGAGACTAATGAAATAATTGCAGAGGACGATGATACCGATAACGTAATATCCCTGAAACAAAGAGAAGCTTTAGCTGATGAGTATTTTGCTTTGGAAATGGATTTACTCGAAAAAGAATTGACAAGTTGTAAAAAGACCAGCCTGATCCTGCCCGAGTATATGAGTAGTGACTTGGCAACTCTTTTACGAAATAGGGGTAAACATGCAGACGTCGGCAAAATAACTTACAAAAATGTTTACCTGGGAGTTAATTTTAATGGACCTGTACTCCCATCTATGTTTTTGCGTATTAGGCAAATAGAAAATGCGGGTTTGGTAAACTGGTGGACTAAAGTTATTTCTAATAGCAAACACTCGGAAAATCCTTTCATTCCACCAAAACCGAATATAAAAGGGAATATTGTTGTTATTTTTGTTGTTCTGTTGGGTGGGTTGGTCTTAGCGTGTGTGATATTTTCAGCAGAGACTATTGTAAAAAATTGGGCAAAGGTTATCAAACAATTAAAATTCGCTGTAAATAGTATTTGTGCTACTGTTAATTTATTAGTTCGTCAAGCTAAGAATGGATTAGCAAAATGCAAGCTACAAAATAATTTGAAGTTCCTTAAACACAAAACTAATTATATACAAGTTAAAAGTTCATTAGATACGGTGAACAAAAATAATAAATATGCGTTTAACAAGTGCTAAAAAATGATTGCAAATTAAAATTTTATGGCAGTTTAAGATATTTTGGCAGCAATTATTAAATGTGACGAATGTAACCCGAGGGGAAGGCCAACATCCCGAAAACCATCAAGAGATTTCTTGTCGTGGATTCAAAGATTTCTTCGGTTGATATCAGTTAATTTAAAATAAGTAGTTGTGGAAATTCCTAGCATATTTATATCAACTAGAGGCAGTTTACCTTGAAAGCGAGGAGAGAATCACAGAAAAAACTGAAAAAATTAAACGTATTATAGAATTGAAGGACCATAGACAGAGCTATAATTCCAGTAGTACACACCATAGTCATAAGTTGTCACTTGAAATTGAAAAATTTCGTAATTAAAAAAAGCTGAAATCTGAAGATTATATTAATGTGCTCATGCACAATTCATTTAATACATTTATACACTATTCCAAAAATCATAACTGCTTTTCTTCTGGCATTG
The DNA here is from genome assembly GCA_029691765.1 of Entomobrya proxima. NCBI lineage: Eukaryota > Metazoa > Arthropoda > Collembola > Entomobryomorpha > Entomobryidae > Entomobrya > Entomobrya proxima. The sequence goes on from CM056170.1 coordinate 44,294,229, forward strand.
CATTTATATAAGTATTCACAAAAACTTCTTAACATGCTTACAAGCACCCCGCTCCGCTCTACTCTTAACAATTTATAATAAACATTATTACATATATACATTTTTAAAGGTTTAAAACTCCTTTCTAAAGCCCAAATCGATAACACGAGTTTAATTTTTTTGTGTCCTGTTTTGAAACCTGAGCACGTTGATTGAAATAATAATTACCTACTTGTGTTGAAAAACAGCATGTTTGTCTCAGTTATTGTTGGTTAAAAAGGACTGAAAACATGGTGAGACGACTTAATTTCCTTCGTTTGATTGCTAATCAATTTTATCAGCCAACTTAAACCATCACGCAGTATATGTCTGGCTTTTCAGGGCTTGCCACAGGACAAAGTATCTTTTCCAATCCTATACGATTTTTTGAGAAGTTTATCCTTCCCTTATTGTTTCTAAAGCACAAAAGAAGACACCAGTAGCCTAACTCGAACCAATTTTTTGAAGCAATATAAAATTATATACTTGTAAACAAGTTTGAAAACACTTTTGCGATACCACTTATTTTTACAAAGAGCTTTGACATCTTAAGGAATTTAAAATGTTTTTCTGTTTCTTCTGCGTAATATTGTCACTTAAAACAATCTTTGCTATATTGGCCCTCCCCAATAGTAAACAATCAAACGATAAAAACTACTTTGAAGTACTACCTTTTGATAATCTAACAGACAATGCAGTTGTGGAAAGTATTCACACCAAGTATTGGCGTTCAAAAGCTACTAATTTTGAAAAATTGTACAGAAGCCGAAATATTAAATTGGAGTCTATGTCAATAGAAAATTTGGATTCTTTGTTTGCTCCGTTTGCCAGCCTTGTTTGTTTGTTATAAACAATTTACAAGATGTACATTTTCACCTAGACGGTAACTACCCAGCAATTGTTCGACATATTAAGCCCGCATTCCTATCCACGCACAACCAACTAATGTGGATTCCAACTACACTAAAGCTTACCAAAATAAATTATGCAAAACCCCCAAAAATATTCGAGTATCAATGCCAAACTTCAAAATTCTTTCGTAGAGTCCGCATAGACGTAGAGGCTGAACATCCATGCGACTGTGTCAGTTTAGACCCGCTTCTGTACGCCAAGGCGACTAAAGGCTTACAGTGCCGCGTACAAGTAGACTTATTAGTCCCTTCCTATTTACTTGAGATTGGAAAGTTTACGCATATTTTCAGACTGTATAGAACACGGTACTTTATTCCCAGCCTGATACCACAAATTAATATTTTGTTGGATAGAAACACAGTAACATCCAAACATTTACAAAATTGGATGCGTAGAGAGAACGCAGTTACCTGGAAGGATTTGCCTGATTACTCCATAAATTTGGAGGTTGGCGTATTTGGCGAACTTGTTTGTTCACGTCGTTACAACTGTAAGATAAGTTTTCTGAATATTTTTCGACCTTGCTCGGCATGCACAAATGGGGCGTCTGTAATTTCTCTGACAACCCAAATATTTCAAAACAAGCTAAATCTTGCAAGTGTAATTTTGTTAGCTACTCAGCTACCTAATTCACCAATGTACTGGACAACACACAGTATAGACGACTATGGAGTGTTTACCAAAGAATTCAGTGGTGGACTACTTCTAAATCTAAACTCGATTCTCTGTTCGAATAAAATGCAATCCAAAAAAAAACCCGCTACGGCAAGGTTTACAGAGTCAAGACATGCAAGAAAGGCTGCATTTCTTCTATGCTTTGGTACTACGTTCAACTTTGGGAAATATAACAGTTTGGAAGGCAAAGGAACTACCTACATGTTACATTGGGAAACCTGACATGTCTTGGAATACTGAGGAGGATAACAAAAACCTGCATGAGGTAAGAGTGGACGTGTCTTTGTTTGTAGCTGGCTTATATTCACCTCTCTACATTCCAAGATATACAAACACTCTGCGGCTTGTAAGTTGTGGACGACGGGGGTCAGCCAACTTTTTGTTTAGTGAGTTTGTAAATGTTTACGACAAACACGTGTGGATTTGCATATTTGTATCAATTTTAATTATAAATCACGTGCTTGCGCGTACACTGTCTTCCGCGCATCGAAAGTTTGCCAAAAATCTTCAACTTTCTTGCCTAAAAGTTCTGTTGGAACAAGGTGATCCATTTCCACGTATAGCTGTAAACACACATCGGCTACGGTACATTATTGTAGGTTATCTCATTGCCGGGATTGTGCTAAGCAATGCTTACAAAAACACTAATGTTTACAATTTGATCACTCCAAGAAGAAACCTGAGTTACGATAAAATTAGCCAATTACTGGAGAGCGGCTATACATTGCATTCACGAGTCCATTTAGCATATTTTAACCCATGGGAACTAGCACAGACAAATTTAAATTTCAAACCATGCACAGACAAGTATAAAAGTTGGATGTATTGCGTTGTTAACATTACTCTGTCTATAAAATTTGAATCAGAATTTCACAAAATGCTGAGTTTTTATTTTCAAACACCGTTGCGATTTAATGAACCAAATATGCGTCTAACGAAAGAGAAAATTAAAATACACCCGTTAACCATAAACACATTTAAAAACCAAATGCTGAAGCCAGCTACTCAAGTGACACAACCCTCCATGGACTGGGTTACTAGCCAATATATGTTTTTAATAGATTTGAGGAAATTGTTCAAACAGAAGCAAGAAGAGTTAATTATGGAAGACCTTTCAAACTGCAACAAAACCGCTTGGCTTCTTCCTGAGTATTTGGGTGTTAAGCGTGTACAAACTTTGAGAAAATTGGGATTTCATGCTGACGTTGGACAAGACAACTTTAAAAGACAAGATTAATACCTAGAGTTTACAGGATTAATACCATCTCATGTGCTAAAGAAGCTGCTTGCTATACCTCAGTCTGGCGTTTTAGATTTTTGGACGAAACTCATTGGTAAAGACAATAGAATCCTGGGAACTTCAGACCTACCGAAAAAGCCAAATATGCATGGAAATGTGCTTGTAATATTTGCACTATGGGTAATAGGAATATTAACTGGGCTTTTGGTGTACGCAGTAGAAATCAGAAGTATTTTGAAACGTGTTCAGAAAATGATTGCACACTCTTTAAAGATTTGTCACAGCCGTTGTGCCGAAGGCTTAAAAATAATTATACTACATTTTAAGTTGCAAACTACCAAATTAATGTATTGGAAGGTTTAGACTTCCCTGCGCTTCTGCAGACAGAAATTTGTATGATTCAATAATACATAATTAGCCATTCAACACAATTTAAAAAAACTATTATTTTATTTTTCGCCCTACAGGTTAACAATAAAATATTTATAATCAAAGTAACAACCGATTGATTAAGTAGTATAACGTTTCGTTTCGCCCATTCAGGGTCTAAGGAATAACAATGAAAATAATAGTGGAAAGAAATATAATTCATGTAAATAAAATGAAAAACAATTTGTAATAATTTGATTCTTTTGCATGTTTTCATACACGTTTTTTAAAATCTTTTCCTCCTCATAAATAATTTTTCTTAGGAAGTTAGTTCAGTCAGGTTTAACAGCTTGGCTATTGTTTTCATGCATAGTTCATTAGGAATATTTCATCCATTGCCCTTCCTTGTCTTTTTTCCTGAGAGTGCTGCTTCCCTTTTCAGATACTCAGACCCTGAAAGGGTCAAATTGATGCCCGGTATTTTATAAGAGCTCTGCGACGGCTAAATTGTCTAGTGTTGGCTTTTTTTACATGGTTTATATGTTGAAGGGTTTGCTTCTAAGTGCCTTGGTTCAATTCTCCAATATCCTTCAACACCCAGTCTTGAGAAGGAGTGCCAGCACATCTAACATCATATTTTCCTGCCTCCAAATCCGACTTCCTCTCTTTGAAGCGACTGAAATGTGCAGACTATGTTTCTGAGAATATAACCAACCTCTAGCAATTGTATGCTGTTTGAACATATACATGCCAGCATTGATATTCCTAGCTAAGTCGTCGGTTAGTTCAGACATAACAAAACAATACAAACCATATAATTATGTATAAATGCTCTTTCATTTTATACATCTATTTCTCATGTGAAGGAATATAGTGTGTAGGCAAATACATGACAATATAATATAATATCACGTTAGGCATACCAATGTGTGTTTTTACTGTGTACTGGGTATTTTATCGATTTTGGTTGGATTCTGATTACTAAATTAGAAAAACTATTAGCAAATTATTTTTGTATTGTAGTTTCCTGCCATAGCCATTTCAAATTTAGGAAACAATTTCGTGCTAGCAGAGCTACAATGTTTTATGGTGTATGTAGCAAACCATGCTCCAAGCAATATCGCGTGTTTGCCTTTTCTTATAATAGCAGGCTTACATCGGTAAAATATTATATTACAAAAAGTCGATACGGAAACCAGCAAAAAATATATTGAACTTAGTTACAAAGTTTCAACGCCAGTATACTACTTGCATTTATACCCACGTTTGAACATATATCGAGTATAAAAATTAATGCTCCTACACGAACTGTTTTGTGACAGTTTCTGAGACTAAATCCGCATTCACTTAAGTTATTTTGTAATTTACTTTAAACAAAATGAAAAATTACTTACCTAACGCCATCTTGTATCTATGCATTCCAGTTGTTCTTACAAGTATTCAGTTTAACCCTCATAAACCATCCAAGTGCACACTTGTTCTTTGCCTAGCAGAAACGGAGCAAAGCAGCGATTCTGACGGCATCGTATTGCCATCCGCTTCCAATATCTGGACAATATATAGAACACCTATAAACTCAACACATACCATACAATTGCCTCCACCAAAGCATGGACACAAATGCATAATTATCATTGTGGTTGCATTTTCAACAAACGACACAATTTCCATTTTAGAAATGTTTCCATTCAGTACTCGCAACAGCAGCGTTGCGCTCGTGCACTAGAAAAACGAAAAAAGTGAAATATTTATGGAATTCAGTAAAGGGCTCAGTGTTTTGACAGAGTTCTCAAACATATTTTACTTTGACATAGCTTTGTTTCAATACAGCAACAAAATACCAAAAGCTGGAAATAAATATGCTATTTTGCTACACGTGCCCCACTGAAATTTGAAAACTACAAAAACTTGAACAAAGAAACATGAAAATGAATGATCAGTTATTCCAAATGATCAAGAGCATGTTTTCCTTTTGGAACAGCAAGAAATTCAACCACTCCGCCGTACTTCTTGATTTTGAAGGCGGTAATTTTTTCAAATATGTGGCGCAAAAATAAAAAAAACACGATTGCTTGAATAAAATAAACAAGCGTAATATGTTTGGCAACATAGGAGATTGTGAAGCAGGTCACACAATGATCATATTCTTGGCTTTGACTTTACAGCAGAAAAGTTTGACTTTTTCTTTCCTGAAGAATACAATTTTCATCAAAATGTATACATAAGGTTTTCTCACCTTTCAAACTGGCCCAAAATTGACGTAGACAAAGATAGTGGAAAATGGGTAGACAAAACTGTATACGAGGACCCATTTGTTCTGCTGTACTGCCGAAAAGTTGAAAAGAATTGGATAAATCCATGGTATACTTACATTCACATCCTTGACGCAATTGTGATTGCCACATTTTTAACTTCATATCTTCTTTATTTTGCGTTTTGCAAAAGTTTATCAAAATGTGTCGACCTTCTGAAGCCACTTGTTGTCGTAGCCTTGTCAAAATCACACAACAAGTTATTTGTTTGTGCATACCTTGTAGCAGTTGTATTTCTTGTTGCGTTTTATGGTGCCGTTCTCTCTGTCGAGATTATGATTTCAGATAATACACAAACTCTTCCGCAACTTTATAGAAACGGCTATAGAGCATATTCGACGTCTATACAATTTGTTAAGCTGTACGTTGATAAAGCTAACACGACATTTTTTCGGGATATGAAAAATTTGCTCCGTGTTTCCAATATATCCGAAGCTTTTTTTCAAAACCCTTTTCCTCTACCGGAAAATGCCACTAAGAAGTTGCAAATTCTATCAGAACACAAGCTTTTGTTAATTGGAACAGTAAAAGACAATCCGCATTTTAGCGGCCTTTCAGAAATTCTGAAAATAGCAAAACAGGTTGTAATAGAAAGAAGGTACACTTGCGGCCATTTAAACATAAAGATTCACAAGTATAACCAGTATAGGTACAAACCCGTGTACAGGTTTGCAGGCGTTAGCTCAATTATACTTTTTAACACTTTTAGATCCTTATTTGATGCAGGACTATCTGAATTTTTAAACAAAAGAATACTATTTCAGCGTGCAGTGCAACAAACCATGCACTGGGCACCAGCATCTAAAGTACAAGAGGTAGTACCCCTTGGCTTAAAATCTGCACTTGGAGTTGTTTGCTTTATGCAGTTGGGAATTATAGCACAAGGATTTTTTCTTTTAATTGGATGGTATATATTTAGAAGATTGCGTAAAATGACAATAGTATTTTTGCACAGAACTAGAAAAACGTATGCCCTGGCACTTGAAAAAAACTTAATCAAAAATTATTTCGGAAAAGGTTCAATTCAAATAAATAACCCCAAACGCTTTTACTACTTTATGAGAGCAAGTATTAGTCGATAAGTTACAAGTCGGTTACACAATCGCTCATCCTTACGCTATTTCCTAATGTTCATGTAAATTTGTACGAAAATCTATACGCTGTATATTATCACTAGTTAACTATACTACAGATATCGACGGAGGTATCAAGGCGGGTCGAGCTACGACAGGAATAATAACATCAGATTTATTCAAGGTATTGACAAATTTCGGACTAAAACCACAAGCAGCTAAAAGTCATTATCACTTAATTAATAAACAAATCCAGCCTTTGTTTACCTCTGCTTAATGAAACATAATACTTAATATGCATCCATCATACAAACAATACATTTCTAGTTATCCCAAATATGCTATTTGTATAACTGAATAACAACTTTTGTCCAAAAATTCTAAACAAAGTACAATTATTCACGTAAGAGAAATAAAAAATATTAATCACTTTTAAGCATTGTTATCCAAAACGTGACTGACTATGAATGTGTGGGAGTAATCTATTTAAAAGTTGTTCACACGTTCACGCATGTGAGTATAGAAAGGTTTTGATAATAGCTCTAAAATTAGCTTTTGTGTTGCATACAGGATAACGTCATCATTTAATCAGGCTCATTAGTGATGGAATAACATCGCTGGTAACAATTTGTTTCCCTTCTCCTTTGCATTTCAAACGATGTAGAAATTGACATGCAAGACTTTCTATTATATGAATGCTATAAACGCTGATATGACAAAGCTTAATGAACTACTTTTGAATGTATGGTCATATGAAAATATAATAATGAGCATGTAATAAATATAGCTTTCAATCCAAACTTTTACATCAGTTTTACATCAGGCAGCTCTCTTAAAGGTCATTGCCATGAGCACAAGCGCTCCAACTCGCGCAGCAAAACTTTTGAACACATTTCTGGTACTGAAATAATTTCTAATTTAGATGTCATTTTATACATTTAGCATAAAGTTTAATTATCTTATGTAAATCTACTTGTGCTATTATATTTTAGAAATGCAGTGGAAATAGGAAAGAAATGCACGAGCCAACAAGGGAAACAGTTACAAGTTTGATAAATCCTGTTAGCTTTTTCAAAACAAACTCATAAATATTTCTGCCTGTGAAATATTTGAACATATATCTTTTCGTAAATTTTTAGAAACTTAACACTGAAGATATAAGGACAAAAGTTGTTTCTACGGAAAGGACCAGTGTGAATGAGCATGAACGAGTGTACTTATTTCAGAGGAGGCGTGACACTTCTGCGGCAACAGACATTCATACTGTAAGGTTTTAACTATTTAAGGTACTTAGGAATAAATCGCCAATTAAATCTTAATAACTATTTAAACTTTTGTATGAATGTCAGGGTTTACTGGCAGCAAAGATAAAATGCGATGAATGGAACCTAAGAGAAAGTTCAGCAGCATCAAGGAAACTACCTAGAGACTCTTTATCATTGAAGCAAGGGGTGCTTGTGTTTAACAAGTTATCATCAGTTCCTCTAAAGTCAAGCAGTTGTGGAAAATATCAGCATCCATCAGTTAAAAACAATGTGCCTAGAAGCAGAAGCATGAAGGCAAGGAGAGAGGCACAAAAGAAAGTAGAAAAATATAAACGTCCAAGTTTGTATAGAATTGTTGAATTGTAGAAGTGGTCTTAGAAAAGTGGTTAAGCAGGGTATCTTACAGATTATTAGCTCGCTGCTTCAGCAGAAGGGCTATTGCAGATGTCGGTGTCCGTGGGTCTGTCTGTCTGTCTGTAGACTTTATTTTTAAACCATCCTTTATCTGCTCTAGACGAGGTTAAATCGGCTCTAGACGAGGTTAAATTGGCTCTGGACTAGGTTAAATCGGCTATTATTATATGTTTGTATTCATATTATCGTCTTCAGCAGCGAGCATTTATAATGGTTGACCATTGACTGTTATTGTCATGCTTACTTCTAGATCTGTTAAACTACGGTATATGGTTTTAAATTCATAGTCATAGTCTGTACTGATCTAACATGGAAATTGCTGTAACTCACAAATTAAAAAATGGAGCAGATTAAAACAATATGTTTACGCACATTTTACTGTATCGTTCACTCTTATAATCTATTTACTACCTTATTCAAACTTCAAAAAAGCAAACCTAGAAAATTTGATTTTGCATATCACAAAAAATTACCTATACCACACGCAGCGATAATTCATTTCAACACTGGTTGAACGTTTAGATTGTATGCTTGACTGCTAGAATTTAAAACTTTAGTTTACTAAATTGCGTGCAAACCAAACATTGCTATGTTTCACAATATTTATTTATAACATTAATTTCTTGAATGTGCCCAAGTAATACGTAAGGCAAAAGCACAGACAGAATATCATCGCAAGCAGGCAAATATAACCCATGGCTGAAATTCTTACTGGAGACGAAATTCTAGGTAGAACTGCTAGCACAAAACCTTGTATTGGTGCCATAGTTACTGTAAAATATGCTAAAATATTTTCCAGCTCGGCAGCTACCCAAATCTTAATTGAGTAGCCGCCTCACCGTCGTCTCAGTCATTATGTTAATTATCCTGAGCACAGCTTCACTGTGCTCAAGTCATGTTATAAAGTTAAGTCAATCCTAAAATAAAAGTCATTCTGGTTTCGTCCTTTGCCCACACTTCTTGTCTCTTGTCTACTCTTCACCTCATTCCACTTTGCTTTCATACAAGCATATTTCACAGTTACCATTTCAGTGACTCTGGCAGTAGTACTGCCGCAATACACGATTTGTGCTAAATATAACTTTTTCATAACAAGAAATATATTTGCGAGTGAAATACGTTGCAATCAACGTCATAGGTCTTCAAAATTGTCATAATAATTTCAACACTTTCCTATATTTTAGAAAAATAAATAGAGTCTTTTACATATACATATATGAACAAGTGTATACGTTGCCGTCACTAAAAAATTTATTATTATGTGAAGTCACTATTCCAATAACAACAAAATTATTTAGCTAGCAGTATGATATTCTTATACGGCACCCTTACTTCATTTTCCGTTGTCAAGCCTTTCTCACATAATAAATTCTCCCAAAGCAAAAAAAACAAAATATTTAACAAGATTTAGATTCTCATCTGATATGCTCCTACGCTTAGGCCAAAGTGATTTTAAATGAAAGTACAAGCAAACGAATTACGTCCACAGCGACGCTTTCCTCGTAAAAGTGTATTCCGAAGGCATTATAATATACCTGTTTTTAGAAAATTGTTGATTATGAATAATTTCTAAATTATTTTTCCGTGTCGTAAGCTACTCAAAAATTCCTTCAAAGCCCGTCAAACCACTCAACGTCAAAAATATTTCACGTACGATTATACAAGCTACTCTTTTAATTAATTTAAATTTTAAAAATCATAAGGTTTTATCTTGAGCTCGCGAAGCCTACCGTCATTCATAATTAACATAACAAAACCGAGCTTATTTGAGATTGACACTAGCGTTGTTCATACTTTTATGACTCATTTCATTTTTAGTACTCATACAAAGTATGTACGCCGTTTACTTAGATGCGCACTTCGAACTTTAAAGCATTTTTGGAACATTGTCAAACTTTTTGAGATTTTCTCAAAAGAAGCAAAATGTCAGAGCAGCAACCAATTGAATTGAAAGGTCGCGTAAACCAGTTTAGAAACAAGCTTTCTAAACTAAAGCCCGCTTCTAAAATAACCACTGGTTATTTAATAAAGCTATATCTAAACACTATCAAAAAATATCCCGGAATGGCCAAAATTCTAGAAGCAAGTCCCTCAGCAGACACATTTGTCAACGTTAGCACATCTTCTTCACCATATAATCACTTAGCTTTTATTCAAGTGATTCACATTTTGGTGCATGCAGCACAAGTTTTTTTCTACGCAAAAAGTTGGTACAACGGAGAATTTGTTCCAGATGGCCAACAACAGATTGTGCTGTGCTATTACTTTCATTCAGTGTTTGCCGGACCCATCATACACCAATTTGTGCGAACCAAGTCAACGGACTTTGTTAATTAACAATCTGTATAAAGATCCGGAGGTAATAACCGCACCTGCCGTAAAATTAGCTATTGCCTCAGCACAATTTGGTGTCTGGCCTAATATAATTTCCTACTGGGCTTTGGTTCTAACCCAAAAATATGAACCAATTTCTTTTACCTTGGAAAGCTGGAATATTATTAGTTCAAATGGAGCAAGTGCTATAAAAATGGGACTACAATTGTATGGAGCTTGGAACTATGGTTTTATTGTAGGCTTTGGCTGGTTTATAATAAATGCTGGAATATTCGCCTCATACTTGGCAATATGGACAAAAACAAAGAAAATACTGGAGTTTGTGACTAACACTGACAAAACATTAACATTGACACAAATTTACGAAAGAAAGTTGGAAAGCATTCAATCCTATACAAGATTGCAAATTAGCACAGATTTACTAAACAACTGTTTTCAAAAAGCGGCTTTGCCATTCAAAGCAAAGTTTATGTTCTTTGCTATATGCGTAGGTGCTATTGTGCTTCGACCAGAGTTTAGATTGAACGCGTCCACTCAAACTGTTGTGGTTGGATTATATGCCATGATGGCATTGTATCTTACTCTTTTTATTGGCTATTACTTTCCTGGAAAGGCAAATGATTTAAGTGAAACACTACAGGGTGAATGGAAAAATGTAATAGCGTCATTAGGACTTACCAAATGGGAACAAAAATATATCAGAATTTTAATTAGATCACAACAGTTAATTAAAATCAGGTTTGGTACTGTTAATTTTTATGAGCGAGGCACGTCAATTAATCTGTTGGACTGTTTAGTTGACAAAACCGTGGCAGTTTTACTTCTTTAGTGGAAGAAATTTTTGTACAACACTTAAGTTCTATTTAAGATAGATGTAACATGAACGTATATTGCAAACGTTTAGTAATGGGGCACTAATATAGTTACATCAACTGTTCTCAAAAATATATTATAATAAAAATTCGTTTTCGTTTCCTTGTCAAATGCAGCACTTGCGTAATAAAACCTTATCTTTTTTTGTGCTTGTAAACTTCTACGCCAAATCTTATATTTATTGCTGGCCATTAATAAGCCTGAGTTTATGCGTGGCAGCCAATACTCCAGTACTTTACCAGGCCATATTTCACAAAGCAATCTTCCACTAAACTCGTCACATTTTACAATATGTGGTACAGTTTGCCAAATTACCACAAAAATTATTACAGTTGTTCCAGCTAATATAATATAGAGCAGAACGGGCAAAACTTTCCATCCTAAGAATAACATCCAAGCTCCCACAACCGCTAGTACAAATCCTACACCCATTAGAAAACCAGCTGCTATCCGCAAAGGATAGAAACCCATCTGATAAATGCATCTGAATTGAGTGTAAACTTTAAGAGCATTTTCATTCGGAGGCATCCTGCTAATTTTTTTTAAACAGTTGTAGTACACATTAAACATGGATGCGGCTGGAATCAAAAATATATTAGTGGTTTTAGTTCCATCCAGAATATAAAATTGCAAGTGCAAAAACCAAACTACTTTAGCTAGCAAACGAAGCTTAAAGGAGCATATTCCAGAAAAATCAAACACGTTTCCAATATCAAGCCAGTAGAAAAGTACAGAGATAGCTATAAATGTAACAAGATTGGACATTGGAAGTGCATGGGAAAGCAAACCTATAAAATCAGCGTCTCCGTCTAAATTAATCAGCTTTATGATTTCTGAAAAAGATAAATATTGTTAATTATTAGAATGAGACTGTTTAGATACGATAATTTGAACTTGTTAAAAAACTTCTAACCTTGTATATGCAATCGAACAGTGGAAAGTCTTAAAGCATATCCAATCGGTCTTCTATCGTCCTTAAGCTTTCTTTCAAACTGATACAAACAGTTAGTACTTTCTTCAAATAGTTCGGTTCCGTACATAGTTATAACATAGTTTATGCCCATAACCAGTATAAGAATGCACATTATTTGAAAATATAACAACACCATGTATATTGGTAACACTTTGTGGCCGACTGAGCAGCAAAATAAATTGTATGCAAAACACAAAATTGCAACTAAAGTATTAACTAAGCTTGGATAAAAAGGTATATTCTTTTGGATTCTGTGCTCAAGCACAAAACGTTTCGATTTAACATCAATTGATAATATGTGAAAATAGATTACTTTACCGAGAGTACTGGAATAAAGCTGATAAGCTTTCCAGAGTAGTGGTGTAGTCATGGTTTACACTGGTTTTGGGTAAAATCAGCAAGAGTTAAATAGTCGACATAGTAATCGAAAAACTTGTTTAAAAAAGAGCTATACGAAAGGACTACTCACACAGTTGTTTTTCCAACAGTCGACTATTTATAAAATCCATGTTTAACTTTAACTTTATATATAATTCAATCAATATTACTACTCATTCTGCTGTTTGAGCAACTTCTTCCAGATTGCTGAAACTGTTCTGAAGATAAATATAATATCTCGAATTCACGCTGAAGACATCAAATAGTTTTTGCAGTGTAGTATCGTAATACGAATGCACTTGTTGAGCTTGTGCCTCCACTTCCAAAAACCTTTTTAAAAGAAGATCCAATAAACAGCCACATGTACGTGCAGACCTGTACCTTAGTTCAGCAAGCTTAATCAAAAACCTGGCAAACGTTATTTTAAACATGTATGTTTACAAAACTGGAATAACCATGCCTGGCCTTACGCGTGCTAGCCTAAAAAAATATTAAAATAGATTTCCAACCTAGCAGTCAATAACTTATTTTAAGCTTTTACAAGAAATAAGCTATTAGAAAGCTTAGCTTTGTTTCTTTGTTTTTGTTCTGTTTACTGATGCTGGCAATATGGCTGGATATATTTAGTTTCACATGCATAGAATTAATGACTAAGGATTAGTCTAACTAGTCTGATTGAATAATAAAATTAAATACTTCAAAGCAGACAAAGTGCACAAAGTTCTAATTCCAAGTTGTCGGGATGTACTACTGGAAAGATTTCAAAATACACAGCAACACATAACTATGGTTTGGATTCTAATGCTTCTCACAAATGTAATGCTATTTGGAATAAATCTTATTACCGATGCACAAATACCTATGGATGTAAGCATGCACAGTTCATGCACAAGTATAATTGTATTTGTAGAGAAAGGTTTGGGGAATGTAGCTGAATGGTGATGTTAAAGTAATGTAAAATAAACCTTCAGATTTGTATTCTATGAATTCGCTGAAAACAAACAACGACAAAGGGATTACATTTATTCTTAATAACTTGTGAATTGGTCTGATTAGCTGCAGTTTCAAGTATAAAAGTTTTTGCAGATCAATTTCAGTTCTACAAAATGCCACAATTAGGAGTTCCTACAGTAGAAAAGGTTTCGACTGACTAGCTTTGGTTCTAAATTAGCCCACCAAATACATTTAGTTTTACAGTTCTTTTCTTAAAATGTGCTTGCTATCACAAACTAGTGTGAAAATGTGACCGCAATGTTAGTACACTATTACTAGTGTAGCAAACTAGTGAGTAAAAATAGTCTGTCCGCGTTGCCTTGGTTATTTTACCTAATGAGCTATAAGAAATTCTCATGTGCCCCATGCTTCTAACATATCTACGCAACAATGTTGCGTTTCGTTTGTTCCACATTATTAAAGTGGCACAACTTTGCATCCACTTTACCTTTAGTTGAATACTTTCCTCACTTGTTTTTACCGCAAGATAAAGACCCAACAAGACTATAGTAGTTTGTAGCGCCGCAAGCAGTGGAAACACTACATAAACTGTCCATGGAATTTTACCAGGCAATACAATGGACACAGACCAGCACAAAACAATCAAATCAAATAGTAGTCCCAAGCCAACAGTTACAACTGCAGATATGGCACAATAAACAATTTTAAACATAAGTTGCAGACATTGCCATAAATGTATTACATTTTCATTTAAATGCATATTTTTCAAAATATTAGTACAATTACTTATTAACCTTACTCCGACCAAGCCGTACAGGACAAATGTACGAAAACGTGTACAAGCTTCTGATATACAAAGCAGTAGAGTGAAAGCACGAAATAAAAATATTACCACGCTAGAAAAAATGGTTCTCGTTTCGGGAGGTACAATTCTATTTGACAGAATGTACGTCACATCCAGTTCAAGGTATAATACAGGAATTGGCAGAAAAAATGGAAAAAATCCAAGGCAAACAACAAGAAATAGGACTCCAACTCCCATCAAATCCAATTCTCCAGACTCCAGCCAAAGGATATTTACTTTTCTTTTGGGTTTTTTACTCAGCGAGGGTTTGCATTTTAGGAAACTGTCAAAATTGAGTAGTTTGTTTAGCCAAGGAACCACCGTAACGTACTGTATGCGCTCACTATGAACTATTGTTAAGACAAGAATTGAATAGCTGAAATGTAGCAAGGCACAGAGAATTAAAAATATGTCGTAGTTATGTGGATGAAAAAGCGCGTCCAGCAAAATGAATGTAGCTGATGGAATCAATATACCACCAAACAGAACAATGTTAGTAAAATGTGTTATGAAAATGTGTGGAAAGTAACGGGTTTCAATGACAAATCGTTTCAATTCTGTATCCCAGCACATACAGCACCGATATTTGTAAATGCTATCGGTGATTTTTTGGTTGAGATCAAGACAAAAGTACATCAGTTGGGACGGCATTTTCTAAAACAGCTCAAGGAAAATGTAGGATTAAATGTGCCGGCTGTACTATATGTTGGCTGGTTGGTTCTTGGAAATCGAATAAGCAATTTAGGAATAATTTAACCTAAAATATTTTTAGTATGTTGGCCAGCCGCAAAAGGATAGATATAATTATAATTTACTTGGCTTATTTTTTATCGCAAAATAAGAAATGTATTTTAACGAACATACATACAGGTAGTAGATCTAGCAGATTTTACATGAAAATCGTTGATAGCACGTGAAATCAATTAATATTCCATTGATTGTTTTTATCGATTTTATCCTACGTAACATGTCAGTAGCTTTATCTAGTACACCAGCATTACCTGAATTTTTGTTTAATTTTAAAACATTTTTGGCTGGGGGGATTTGATAAATATTGATTTTATCTCGATTTGTGCCGATTTTTGTTTTTTGTTATTGGGAAACTGAACCAATAATAAAATCTATAACGTTTTGGATATTTCTCTTGGAATAGATCAATAATTAGTTGCTTCGAAACATACAAAAACCCCAAAACATTAATTTGAACTAGCGTAAGAACTTCAACGAATATTAAATGAAGCAACACCATAAAATCTAAAGTCCTTTGTTGAGTTTTGACCTCCATTTGGCATCTTCTGGTATTTCAGCAAAACGGCACGCTGTTCAAGCTTTCGGATAACCAACAGCTAGTTTTGAATAAAGTCATATGGGTGTAAATCATGGCGAACAAAGATTGGTAGACAAACTTGCTGGAAATCTACACACGCGTCAAGATAATGAGAAGTCTTTATTGTCACCCAACTTTCAGAAAACATAGATATTCCTCGACTTTTTGTTTGCAAAGCTACAAAAGCAAAAGTTTAATTGGCTTAGGGGAAACTTAATTGTGAACGGAAAGTTCTGTATAAATGTATAGTTAGATAAATTCAAGAACCAATTATTTCTTAAATCTAAAACAAAACGTTGGTTGGTAGCCCGGTTTGTATTTTAGCAAGTTTAACCATCAGAAAATAGCATCTCATTTTAATTTTATTTAATATTTACGGCGAACTTGTAAAATAAAGCAAATTCGAAATAATTGTCTTTACCTGAATATCGGAATTAAATTTGGCTTTGCAATTATCATGTCCTGTATACTCAGTATTGTAAATATGCGTTTGTGAAATTCTGGTTTATGCTGTAATTGTTAATTTAGATTTATATTAACAAGATTAGCTATATAATGCTAAGCACTTGCATTCAGACATCATAAAATATATATATATCAAATAAATTGTACACATCCTTATTAAAATAATTACCATGTCGCGTAACGTGCTCAAACATGTGAATAAATTGTTTAATTTAAATCTTGATATTTGAACAAATATTGAACAAATATGCAAATAATATATAAGCTACAAAGCAGCTAACTTCTAAATGGTTTGCTACCTACAGTAGTTTATGATATTTTTTATTTGCATATATGTATTAATTTTTTATTTATATCAACAAATTAGAATATATAAATATTTCGATTTTACTGAATACAAAATGCTGTCATTCTTCGTTCTGCTTATGTCCTCCTCCAACCTCCGTTTTATTTTTGAAAGATCCTGCAGACATATGAAATATTTTCTAGTTTTCCTTGGCTTCAATACTCTTTCGGTCCACAGGACTGTGAAATTAAGATTCACAATCACGCTATATGCTTAATGTAGATTTTGCATACCTCTCTTATTTTATCCCTTAATGTACAATTACAGTTTTAATTACATTTCCCGCAGGTTTTGAGACATTGAAGTTGTCACTGTGTTCAACCAAACTCCAATGAGAAAATATGAGATTTTTTACATCAGAACTTTCACACTTACGCTGATGCTTCAATTACCGCATATTTACGCATTTGGTGTTATGACGGTTTCTTTTTACGCTTTTGTCCAGTATCAAATCTGTCATTGACAACTGAATCATTTTTTACCTTTATAGTCTTCAAAGGCTAGACAAGGGATGTTGAATAGTTATATTGGGCATTTAAACATTGATGTAGCAAGCATAAAAAATTCCGATCAGTGATCTTAATTCCTTCTAATCCCTAACAACTCATGTCAATACTCAGTTCACGTAAACGCACTACTCGTGAATCGCAAAGTATTGAAGTATCGGATGAGGATAATGTAGTATTTTAAAATGTAGGCATAAACGTATCAATGATACCTTAATACCGGTAGCAACTGAACATGTCAAAGCACAACTGACGTTCGTTAAAACTGTTATCTCCGTCAACGATAAGTGAAATGTCTATATCCATAACCTGAATTTTGTTTTATGCAACAAACGCAGCTCCAGGTAACTTTAAATTTTAAAAAATACAGATTTCACTTTTATCAAAACTTATTTGTCTTTGATTTTATCAGATTGTATATACGTTTTACTATCTCTGAATCTAATTTGCAGCTCCTAATGAAATTGACTGGGTTGCTGCAAGGGCCAAGGTTGACGAAATCCAAGTTGAAGCTCTTATGAATAATTTTAATAAGGCTATCGCTGTTGCCGAAAAGGATCATCCGTGCAATGGTTTGAACTGCTTTGGATACATAGTTAATCGATATCATACTGAGCGTGTTCGTCCATTAATAAGAAGTTTGGAGTTTTCATTTATGACCGTACATTGACAATAGAAAGTGTATCGGCATTGTTAGCGCAAGCAACGAACGAAGTTGGCAGACTTGTTGGCTTGGAACTTCAACCATTTCTTGCTCAAATGTCAGAACCAGCTGTAGAGAAAGTCAAAATCTACTTTAATAAGGCAATACAAGCTACACATGGGTACCAAGGAGAACTGTACGATATTATAAAAGAGGGTGAGGAGACAAAACACCAATAGTTTGTTTGACATTTTTATTACTGTATATTCACGTTTCCTGAATATTGTGCAATTTGAATGAAAATAAATTGATACAAAAAACTCACTTGAATAAATAACTTTTTCTTCATGAAAGAAGATAGCACTAATTGATCCACCATAACCCACTAGATTACAACATATTACAGTTGGCAAATGTTAAAACACTGCAGTTTTATGTTTTTCTAATGCTTTACACATACATAGTTTGTTTTTAATATGCACTTGTGTTTCGGAAACAAGCAAATCCTTGAACAACACTTGAAGTTATTGATTTAGAATAGTTCAAAATACGCTTCATCTTGAAAGCTTAAACATCGCTTTGGATTATAAAAACGCTTCACAGACAAATCAAAAGTCTATTAATCTGACAGCAGTAGAATTTGTAAAGCTTCTACAGAACAGTTTACACTCTCACCTTCCCATTATAAAAACAATGGATTCACAGGTCAGAAATAAAACTGCAAATGTGTTCCCCAACAAAAAAATTACAAACAGCACTGAAATGTTACCACTTAGTGTGACCTTGTTTTCGGGCGTGGTGGTTGGTTGTCCTTTTTGTCGAAGTCTATTAAGTTGTAGAATAATCCTGTTTAGCCAATCCCACAACCCACCATGGTCCGCTCCTTTAATTCTTGCTATTACTTTTGGTGGAATTCTCCCAGCAAAGAGAAACATAATCTTATAGTCAAGTAACGTTTCTTTTGAGACTGAAACCTTCTCTGGATTAATGGCTTTTCTCTCAAGTGCTTCACATTTCCATTTTGGCAGAATAAATGCAGACTTGTTGCATTGATAAAACTGCTTTTCCATGGCGTTATGATACAATTTCTCCAGCGTCTCATATGTATTGTTTACTTGATTTTGCACTATCATATTCTCCATTTTTGTTAAAATTTCAAACGTCTTTGGCAAAATTTGTGAATTTTTGTATAAAAATTCTGCAAAAGTAAAATTAATTTTACGGTAATAGCGATTACTTATAGTCATAAGATCGTTAAAGTATATTTGTACATGTGTATTAATGTAAGCATCATGTATGGAGTATCCAATCTCATGAATACGTACATCGCCAGAAATATTGTGTTGACTCATTGCCACACGTGACTCATTCATAGGTATAATATCTTCTTTCCAACTTAAAAAAGTATGCCAGGAGTATGCGTCTGAATAAATTGAAAATCCATTGGCAACAAGGTCAGTAAAATATTCGTAACGAACGGGTTTACGTGGAGATATTAAATTGTTAATATTTTTACTTTTGTATGCATTGCTAAGAACAAGTGCAACAACGGCATAAGTGGAAAGAACAAACTTAGAATCTGGCAGTTTTTCTAAGAAAATTCCTTGTTCCAAGTAAAGTTTTATCAAGGCAAAAGCACTATTGTACGCACTTGTTTGCTTACTCAACAAAGCCCATATAAGAAAGGCGCCACCAGATAGAAGTATAGAAAGCCAAATATATCTATCAAAAATACTAATAAGTTCTGCAAAAGCAAGTGAACGGTTTTCGGGAGCAGCGCAGGCAACAAATCCATAAGCTCCTAGAGGATTTGATACGGCTGCGCCAAAAAACCAATGTTTAGTTGTATCCAGCGTGAAAATGTAAATACTCAGAGGATATTCTGACAACTGGCGTTTACCAATATCCAGTTTTTTCTCACAGTTCGTTTTAATAAAATTTGGGGATTTATACAGGTATGAACTATTTCCAATAAAAGCAAAAAGTAACTTTAAGTAAGCAGCGCTTGTATCCTCTTTTATGTTGTGAATAAGCAATTTGTTTTCTGGCACTTTACATTCTTCCAATTTTTTCCAAAACTTAAATGCATTCATGGAGGCGTCGTCAATGAGCCAATTTGTCATTGTCGTTTCAAATCCTTTGTTATAGATGTGCGTGCGGTGTAGCCGTAGCCAATTATAGGAACTGAAACAAACTGGGTTGGCTCGAATGTACGTGTCTAAACAAACTTTGCTGAGAATTGCACGGTTTTTATTATCAAACTTTAAAACAGCAATTATTAGGACAAAATTTGTATGTAGAATACCCCTTAAGTTCATACCAAAGAATATTGAGCATCGCCAGCTGTGAGTACATTGTCTCCATGTTTCGGCTTGGGTTATGCTGGTGACAAGATTTATAAGGAAAACGGGAGTTGAAGGGGAATTTGTACGATCAAAATAGCGCACAAAAACTTGGTCACCTGTTAAACTGGTAGTTTCGTAGTGCCATATTTGATGGAAGTTTATTTCTGTGGCGGAGTAAATCCATTCATCAATTTTTCGATTTCGATAAAAATAAACATTGGGAAGTACAGCAATCCGAATCTCGCAGTTCCAGGGTTTAGATCTAAGTGTAAAGTTAAAAAACTGGAGTTTTATGCAGGCTTCTCCCCATGGTGTGTTTCCACTTGTGTAGTAAATTTTGGGACACTTTGGCAGCAACCTATGCGAATTATAGAAACTAGGATTATGCACCAGTTCCTTAAACATCCAGGCTGGCTGAGTTTTGGAGCTGTTTAAAATTGAAATAAAGCCAACAGTTGGAACTCGAAGAACGTACGGCAGAAATGAGTTAGAGTTTTGAAGTATATTAATCCCGTGAAAGTTGGTCACGTGAACAAAACAATTTGAGTTTTGAAAAGGCTTAAGAAGGTCACCAATCTCAATGGACGGCGATTTAACCTTGAGTAGATTTCCGTCTTTGTACGACTGAACGATGGAAGTTTTGATATAGTCTTTCAAGTGCTTATTGATATCAAGAAGATCTTTATACAAATCCGATTGTCGAAACCTAAACTTGTTTTCAAATATGTTTTGCTGCAAAGAGTTAGAGCGAGTTTCCCCTAATATATTATGACAATGCATGGCAAACATAATGGTTATAATTTGTATCATCTTAGAAATATTAACAAAACGTGCTTTACATGTAATAATTTGTAGGCTTAAAATGGCTCATTCTTCAAGTAACAAACGAATACTTGAGTCACTTAGAAGATTTTGATTGCAGAAATCGGACAAACTTCGAAGCTGCCATAATGCCACTATATATATTTTACCTCTGCAGCGTGTTTTCTGGCATTATTATTTATATTAAAACACCATTTAAAAACATCTATTTGTAATACAAACCACAAGAACTACTGACCTTATAATTTAATTCATGTTTTTGAAAGCAAACATGTTGTGTTGTACATTAATATTTTACCGTTTGTTGACGATTTTAGTGACTCTTCAAATGAGTTTTATGGTTTGACAATCTCTAAAAGCACTTCAAAGCAAAGCAGAAGAAAACTTCAAGCTTACAATTTGGAGTTTTTAATACAAAATTTTGCCCGTAGAAAATTACTTTGTAAGATTGACACAAATGTTAAAAGCAATGTGTTCAAAGCAATTTGTCAAAAGCTTAGCCTCAAAAGTTTATTACTTTCAGAATGCTTCTGATAGATATGAATATTTTTATTGACACGACAAGACTTGTTCATCTGTACGCAGTTATATAATAAAGTTGATTTGATTAAATCCTGAAGATCATTGCCAATAAACTAGATTTTAAATTGTTCCATCAAACTTACGAGATAAGTAGGTGAAAATTTTTTGATACGCATTCACTATAGTATTTGGAGTGTCTCCCTGAAAATTTAATTTAAACATACACAGCTCGTTACATAGAGCGTTATCAATTTCTTGATATAGTGAATAAAATGCACTTACTCTATGATTCTGGCAACTATTTGATCTAGCAGCAAACATTACATATCCTAAATAACTTATACATTAACCAAAGCTCAAAGACTTATTTTGTTTGTGGTAGGAGAGTTACCGAAAGTTGTGTAGTGCACATGTTCATTCCAAATATGTTTCTGAGAGAAAAGCAACACCAACTTTTAAAAATACGTTTGAATTTTGCAGTTTTTGCAGAATTTTATAGTTATAAAATGCTTTACGTATTGCTCTCATTTACTGTGCTGTAATTATTTTAGCTCGTTACTTAAGCTGAGGAGCCTATTAGCACGATAGCTTTTATTTTGGTGATAATGTTTCAAGTTCTCACGCAAATCATAAACTAATCAAACCAGGTACTTGCAAGTACGTGCAAGAATATGTATAACCATTTACCGATACAGATTCTTAATGTTCCATGTAGAAATAAAAATTAGTGTATGATAATGATAGATGATCAAATATTAGCAAGACTAATTTTTCCTTCTTTTTCATGCATCAAAAATGTATTCAAAAGAGGTTTATACTGGTGGGTTTTTTATACTTAGATAGTACTCAACAAGGCGGATTCATTGCAGAAAACCGGGTGTAAATAGGACAAACGGAGCCAAAGTTATGAGGGTTGCAAGAAATTGTTTAACGTGGGGGTAAATGGGGGACACTGTCTAAATCAAACACAAATTTAGTCAAAAGAGCCCACGTTCTCAGGGAAATCAAAATATTTTTTCAATGCTAAAGGCTTTGGAAATATTTTAAAATCTTAGTCTCGAAGATGTTATCTGGTATTTTTTAACAAATTGATTTTGAAAAATATTAAGATATGGCTGCACAAAAGAATAGACAAGGCGATTTCAATAAAATCTCAGTATAGTCTTTCGCGCTGGGAGAAAAAAACTATTATTATTTTTAGAAATAAATAAACATGGATGGTATTGAGAGATCAATTAAACAAATGAGATGCATTAAGTTAATCCTTTATCAGATGTATTTTTGTCTTCTTATACAATTGCTGTCTACTTGGAGCTCGAAGAGCTCCATTTTCTCAAAGTACGCTGTTAGCAACAGCAGTACTGTATGGGAAGGTTATGCATTCAGTTGCAAGTTCAAACCGTTTGACCTTATTTCTTTTCTTAACTACTGAGAATTTTGAGATGCACCTAAGAGCAAATCGGCGATTTAGGCAATGAGAATTTGGGCAAGTGGATTGATTTGTCCGAAATTTGCAATAATAAAAAAAATTCTACCTTAGAACTTATTTTTTAGGCAACTCGTCGTGGGTGGTCTGATATTCAACTTTATTTGGCATAATAGCAACGTTACTAACGTTTCAACTGTCGCCATACTGAATTGCATTTACAACTTGAGGTCTCGATTTCGAATCCTCCACCTGTCTATACAACATGGCAAACTTTTTTTGCTCGAACTAATAATATAAAATAAATAATCATAATTTATACATTATTATAATGATGATG
Organism: Entomobrya proxima; assembly: GCA_029691765.1. Lineage (NCBI taxonomy): Eukaryota > Metazoa > Arthropoda > Collembola > Entomobryomorpha > Entomobryidae > Entomobrya > Entomobrya proxima. The sequence goes on from CM056170.1 coordinate 44,317,605, forward strand.
ATAATAATTCATTGCAATAATAATGCCTGAAACTTTGTTCAAAATTGCTGCATTGAGGAAATATGTACTTTTCTTGACGATTTTTGACTAAATTATTAAAATTTAAAAACTTAAATTAAAAAGAAGGGATAAAAACCCAGATTGTTCTCCATGCTATTCCATCAAAAGTACAAAATAAATTTTGTATGAAACAACGCGTACGAGGATGTGGCAAAGCGTACCAACGCTAAGTATGACGATTTAAAAATTGCTACAAGACTTATAATAGCTTTTACTTGCAGCTTATGTTTAACTGCAACTGTTAATAAGTTAGTGTATTAATAATTAATTCTGTGCACACTTTCAATCTTCTTCTGAGTTTCGAGTTTAAATATAAAGGACTCAAATTTTACATGCAAATTAAGAAAGTAGTTTTGCTTGATCCTGGTACGCATTTTCCCATATAAAATTTTTTTTGTATTTTTGAGGAAACAGTATGGAAATACAATCTGGGTTTTTATCCCTTCTTTTTATCTAAGCGTTCTGGTTTCAACAAAACAATAAATCAATTACTCCACGTGTATTGATATGTATCATCTTTCCTAACACAATTTACGTGGGATTTAGCAATGTTGCGCAAAGTTAGCTGAGTTGCTCAAACTAACCTAAAGCAGCTTCTACAGAACTTAGAACAATGTTAAAATATAGCAATAGCCAATACTGGTATATGTTTTTACAGGTAAGCATCAGTCAGTGTTTTGTGTATTGAATATATACTGGCAATTAATATTATGATAAAATTAAAATAATATTAATCTGAAATTATTATTTTCATAGCTTAGTTTTTCTGAGTAGTTTCATTTCGCAGTCATATTAGTTCCACCATTTTGGCAGTAGTTCAAATGTTTTCCTCAAAAATATTTTCATCGATCGAATTATAAAAACACAAAAAAATACCTTGTTTTTTGTTCTTTTTTAAAAAGTTTCAGGTACTTGCGCAATCCCGTTTTGGCTATGGTTACAGATAAGATACCTACTTCATGTTAAAGCGTACACTTTTTACTAATACACTGAGTTACATGAGATACTTACCTGTAAAAACCAAGTATGGACTGGTTTTTAAGTTGAAACATAAAAAGTATTTCTCCTTGATTCCAAGAAGTGTTTGCGCAATCAATTTGGCTATGTTAGCAAAGCACCACAGCCCACGTAGATTGGGTTATTGAAACGCCATAATCAATACACGTGGAGCAAATAGTCTAATGTGTTATTGGAACTAGAGCGCCTCAGTTGGAAATAGCCTCCACTTAAAGACTAGCACTACTTCCCCCAATTATTATCTTGAGAGCCTCTCAGTTTTAATACTAATATTTTAAAAAGCATAGGGGCAATAGGAGTAATGTTGTCAAACGCAATCAGCAGCTCATGGATACTTTGATTTTGTAAAATTAATAATTATTTGCTTTTAGCAATAATATAATGATACATAATTTTGCCAAGTTTGAAGCTTTAGTTTAGTTAAAACAAGCAACATAAGTTTAGATTAACTCAGTTTAAATTTAGAAACTCGAAGTTTGGACAATTTTGCAAAAAAAGCATTTAAAAAGTCCTAGTGTATATTGCCAGCTTGTATATAAGTTTAGTGCACAATAAAGCCTACATATATTCAACACACGCATTTACAAGGGCTAGAATTTCGAATATTGAAACAGCTAGTCACTGTTACGGGTCAACACTTAATTTGACCAAACCTTTAAACACTATCACTTCAAAATGGCAACAAGTCTAATGTGGAAAGCCTTTGAGCTACATGAACTTTTATTCACAAAATATCTTTACAGTCATATGATAACACTAGACATTTCCACAGAGAGGTATAGAGTTGAGCACCACTGGCGAAATCTTGCAATGTTTTACCTGTCTAACCTAGTTGTATCACTGAACCTGTTCTTTTGCCTGCACACTTTGGTAACAAATTATTGGTTTCAGATTAAAACAGTACCAGAGTATTTGATCTGCACATACGCTCAAGGTTCTTTGTTCTTCTTGATATCTATGAGTCTAAACATTGTTATGAAAACACATGGGACAGATATTTTTGAAAGCTATGGTACTCGTTTTTGGATGTTTAATCGTTGGTTGAGAGGCGACCGACGCAGCAAAGGTTACTCTAACTCCATTCCGGCATATAAACTAATTCGTGCAGGTTGGTGTCCTAAAATTTATAAATTTTTAAACATAAAAATTTGTCTATTAATTTATAATTATTTTCAACTTCTTAGAACTATTCAAGTTGCTAATGCGAAATGGGCCTCTGGATTATTTGGGATTTATGCTGATGGCTATGGAAATAAATATCTTCACGTTTTCAGTTTGCCTACCACCTTTCTGCGTATTCGTCAACATAGATCCTGGTTACTCTTATGTGGAACAGCTGTTCCCAACAAACCGATCAATATTTTTAAAGGTTGCAATTCGTTTAGCACTTTTCCAGTGGGCGGTCTTTGAAACTGGCCGATCCGCATTGATCATGCTTCTTCCGAGTATATCAACATGCGTAATTGTATCTAATTGCCTTAAAATTATTTCCGGCAAAGCCCCAAATGCAAATGGTATAGCAGAATATGTCAAACTTCAATGTCTAAACCAATTTGGGTTCGCTGGCGTACGAAGAGCTTGCGGGGTTCTGATGGCATATGGATTTTTACTTGGAGTTTTGGGTACATGGATGGCGGTTTCGGGTTGGAAGTTTATACCTTTCTATTTGTGCTGTCTTTTTACATTGATTACATTTGGGATATATATTGTCATTTGCCAAACTGTACCTCGTCTTTGCAAGTTCTACATTGAAAGCTCGGAGCTGCTTAAAATCCTGTGGCTGAGAAAATGTTTAAAATACTGGAAAGCTATGCCAGGAGAACCCAGTTCAAGCTTTGGTTATAAAACTTGGAACAAAATGCTAAAAGCGCAAAGACCTATTTCGTGGTACTATGGAACAGCACAGTTTGACGAAGGTACTACAGTGAACTTTTGCCAAAACATTTTTGACCGAGCTGTAGACCTAATATTGATAACATAATTGAGGCACAACTCCATGAATAACCATGCAATCTTCCTGTAGGATGTGGCGCGATTGCCAAAACTCTCTATTTTGTGAAACTTTACCATGTTCTGAGGAATGAAATGTCCTGATTTAAAAGCGTTTTAAGAGTATAAGTATTGCTTCACAAACATGAACGATTAAAATAGAACCCCAAAACACATTCTCCTTCTCAAGATTTGAACTAACACAATCATCATGTTAAACAACAATTGTGAGCAAAATATATATTTCGTTTATTATGAATACACTAGTATAATATTATTGTGTATAACTAGTCAAAAACAATGTTGGCTTGTGCTTTTGTTAAAGAAAAAGTCCGAAAGTGACAATTGAAACACAAAAAATACCAAATTAGTTAGTTCAATGAGAATATTAGACTTACAATCTGTTAATTTTATATCATTGCTGGTACACATATTTTAGATCCAATCCAACTACTTAATTCGAAACTACTTAATTACTACTACTGTCAAAGATACTAAGGTAAGTTTTCAACAAATGTATGGTTAAGATTATGGTGCAGGCAATACTCATTGTTATTTACTTGGTGTAAAAGTATAGTATGCAGACAATGATGTCCTCAATATAATATCTGGCTAAAGCAACGAGTCAATACAAGTTCAAGATATTCATAGATCCATATTAACCTATGACAAATGTTAGCCATATGTATTAGCTGGATTTTTCTTACCACCATATCGCCTTTCTGTCTGTGTACATGATTATATTATATTAATTCCACATTAACTTTGCCTGATAAAGTTACAAAAGGCTAATTGTGTAGAGGAACTGCTAGAGTCTGTGGATTAATTTACCACTTTACCAAGTTTAAAGGCTTATCAATTTTCTACTAGAATATTATTTCTTAGCTCAGCTTGTCACAAAACTTTACATGCATACTAGTTTTAAAAATCCATTAAGCTAACAGCTTTTTGTGATGCCATATAATAAAGTCTATTAACGTAGATATTTATAAGAAGACTCGGCACCACTTCGGTTTAAAAACATTAATTGAATTGAATTTCTCTTTTACAAAAAGTCCATTAGCAAATTGGGACAATAATAACCCACCTTTTATTCTAACCGCGACTCTTAGTCGCCACATACTTGTCCGCAAACTCGCTGCTTGCCAGTACACATAAGTTTACATGGGATTAGTTAAACAGAATAAAGAGTTTATTTCCGACTGTGTATTACGAGCTATACCTACGTGCTTATTGCAACCATTGTCTTAGTTTTAGGTTTGATAAAGTATATTTAGCTTTATTGTTTCCTTAGTTAAATTTGCTTCTTTGCACCATACTAAAGATTTATATTTTTATACAAATAATCCAATTTAAAATGTTGCAGCTTACATATATTTTGTTCCTGATTAACGTATCATTTATATCAGCTGCAGGGGTGTCTGAGAATAAAACCTTTTTCCCAATCCATATGTTAAACGAGTCCAGTTATGAAATTGCATCACATTACAATAGTGATACATTGATAAATTTTCGTAGACAACATTTAGACCATATGTCAAAAGTATCAGCATCTAACAACCCAGCAGCCAATATTAACGGTTTAGTTTTACAAAACAATTTACTGACTATTGTTACAATTTATGATAATTCAGATATCGTGTCTTCTGCGTTACCAATAATAATCTTTAATATACAGCTGGTTTTTGAAGTAACTAGCAGCCATTCTGAGTACACCAACAGTACAGACGTCGATACAATTGTAAAATGGATACCGCGAGACTACTCCGGTGTGTGCCGCAATTTTTGCGCCGTAGAAGATTTTTGTCATACGCCAAAATACTTAGTAGATGAGATACTTTACAAAAGCTACTGCATAACCCTTAATGCCACAAAATACTTCACATTTGCAAAGTCTTTGATAGAAATACTTAATATCAAATTATTTGTTCCGGAATATGTTTTTAAGCACGACGGTCTTGTAAATCATAAAACAATTGATGACTTTTATTCGTATTTGGATTCACCCAGACTAATGGTAAACATAATGGTTTCAGCCAACAATCAAACGGCTCTTCCTTTGAACGCATTAAAGAAATGGGTCTTTGAGCTTTCCTCTTCATACGACTTGGTCAGCCGGATGGATGCTCGCCAAGTGTTTGCACACGTTACATTAGTTGACGGTAATTGTGTCGCGGCGAAGCTTCAACTTTTAAAAAAATGCGATAGCTGTGGCGGCACTGATCTTTTCTTTGACAAACTTGTGGATATAAGTGAGCTTGCTAATATCAATGCAATAGTTTCTGGAGCAAACGTTCATCTCTATTGGACAGGATTCTGGAACTATATTCCAACTGAAAGACTACTACTTCAAGTTAGCAAGCGGATGATTGCGTGTAGCACAGTAACTGAAATATTTAGCAACTTTTACAAATTTGGAGCAAACACACAAACCTCGGATGACCGCTTGGCACAAGCAGCTGCTGTTGTTTTATTGGAGCTTATTCACAACAGTATAATTTATTTGGAAAACAAGCCAAATGGAAACATAATGCAGTGCTTACAAGGGAAAATATACGTGCGTGCAAACCACACCAAAATATTTGAATATGGAATCCTGCGTATGGAGATATATATAGCTTTGACTACAAAAAGTGGCTCTTACAAAACCTTTCCCCTACCAATAGAAAATCTAAACAGTAGACTTCGATTTGTAACCTGTGGGCAACGTGGACTACAGCAGTATCCTTTTCAGGAACTGCTTAATGTTTACGACGTTTTTGTATGGACTTGCGCACTATTTTGCATTGCAGCGCTATCTGTGGCTCTAATTCTGCCAAAATGGTTTATGAAGGAAGCCCAAATTATACAAAAGCTGAGGTTGAAATACTTGGAAATGATTTTGCCATTGTGTAAGGTTCTGTTAGAACAAGGTGATCCGTTTCCGGGATATCTTGGAAAATTGTTAAGTCAGCGAATTATAATTGCTAGTTTTATGCTAAGCGGACTGGTTCTTAGTAATGGATACAAAAATGCTAATGTTTACAACATGATCACGTCCAGGCAGCCACTTCTGTACAAAACGCTGGGTCAACTGAAAGCTGACAATTTTTCAATTTACGCAATTACCGGGTTAGTTTTTATGGAACTGGGTTATAGTCCATTGTATTTGCCATGGGTTCCACTTGGGTTGCGTCACAAAGGACATTCATTGCGCAGCCCAGATGATTGTTGGCTCGGTTTGACCAACCCGTTTGTTGCATGGACTAAACTTGTGGATTATGAGAAATTGCTGTTCAATGGTGAAGTAAGTGAGGAAGAAAGGAGACGAAATTGAAAAATGTTTCCAGAATACATCCAAAACTAAACGGAACAGTGACCAATATTTTGAATAATTTTCAGGTTTGGCTTACACAAGGATTTGTTATGTATTCGAATAAACTTCACGCTGCCATTGCAACTATGGTACGCAGTTTTGAGTGGAAATTGTTCTTTGAAGAATTAACAAGTTGCAAGAGACATGCATTTGTAATGTCGCAGGGTTTGGCATATAATTTAGCAAAACATACCGACGCCAAGGGCACAAGCTATGTTTCTGTTAGCAGTGAGGTCTATGCTGAATCCAGCTTAGGTTTCAGTTTTCAACCTTTTTTGCCCTATGAGGTGGTTTGGCGTCTGAACGGTTTAAAACAAAGTGGCATTTCTGGCTGGGTGACACCGTTGTTTACAGCAAATAAGCCATTTGTGGAGGATTATAATCCTCCCGTAAAAAGTGCATCGTTGCGGGAAAATATATGTATAATATTTTTGTTGCTACCAATGGGTTATATAATCGCCATTTCTGCTTTTACAGGGGAAAACAAACGTTGGGGAAAGGTTCTTCTAGTTAAGATTTTGATCTGCATTAAAACAGTGTCAGTACAGGTAAAACGCAAAAGAACATTTCTCAAGTGAATAAACGTGCATAATATTTTTCAGGGCTTGTATTAGGCTAAGTAAAGAAAAATAAGTTTAAGTTAGCAAATGAACTTGCGTCGTAATCTAGACAAATACTGAAAAATTCATATGTACTAATATATTGTGCAAGGTAGGCGTTCATTTCTGTTTACATCAGCCTTTATTCACAATGTATTGATATTTAGTACCTATTCTAATCATCATTTTTTCCAATCCAAAAATCTGTATTTACTCTGTATTTAAACGCTTGAATGTAAGATAAACCTAAATTCAATAAAATCACGAGTTCCAACGAATCAAACTCCTAACAACGATCCTCACTCCTAACACATGCATGCAGTTATATATAGGTTGTTGTAATGAACTATGGCACCTTATATTTAAGAAAGATACTGAACCACTGGTATTATGAAAAATGAGTGCCAATTATGATGAACTAAATAAAAGTACCATTTCCAAAGATTGACATTTTTGTATTTGACATTTGATATTGACTAAAAACAGAAAGAAAGCATCGGTTTTAGAAGGTAATATGTTTAGATATAATATTTAATAGCCAGTTTCATCTTTGCAGAAATTTACACTCAGACAGCCATATAAGCTAGTCTCGTTGCACAAGTTTGACTTCCACTCTTGCTTATCGCACTCTTGTTCGAAATGGAGCTGTAAATAGATATTTTTAATGCTTTTTAAAACCAAACATTGTCTTACTAAAGTTCGTTTTTGGAGTTTTTCTTACGATTGTTTCATTCTCATATTTGCAAAATCCTTCTCCGAACGAAAATTCTTCAACCCAATATGGTTCATTGCGATAAAGAGAAGGGCCGACTTTAGTACTTAAAACATAATACCAGTATAGTTCACAGTTACACGGAAACATATTCTCTAAATCAAAATTAAATTTGCCCATTAAAATACATTGGATTTTACGAACACCAAACGTTTTAAACGCTACTTTAATTTAATACCTTGCAAATACAATTTTTCAAGACCATTTATGATTGGTTGAAACACAGCAAAGTCCCCATGGTGAATCTGGTTGTCATTTAAGTACAATTCTTTTAAATTTGGTAAATGATGAAAAGCCGTCTTGGCAAAGGATTTTATCCTGGAAAAATAAAACTTATTTAGAAAGTCCTCAATGCTAATTTTGCAGTATGTCTTTACTACCTATTCACTGCTAGATCAATCCGTTCTAGCTTATGTCCGAAATGCTTGAATGTATCCGCTTCAACATATTCAATACAACTTCCAAACACCACATGATGTAGATTTTTCGTGCTTTGCAATGCTTTCACCGGAATCTTGGTAAGATTATTAAGGCCCAAATCAAGATCTTTGAGACTACCTGTTTGAAAATGAAAATTGTAGGCACAATAATCCATAAAACAATAAAAAGTTAATATCCCATACTCTCAAGCCCTGCAAAAGCGTCTACAGCTACTTTGGAAATTTTGTTGTCACGGAATGTGAGCACGGAAAGAGAGTGTAAGCCCAGGAAGTCATTTTGCTTTAGTTCTTTGATTTGGTTGTAGTTTAGGTTTAACGACTCCAGACTTGACAAATTTTGTATGGCATCACTTGGCACAGATGTCAACTGATTTGAATACAGGCTGATCAGGGAGATTCTATCAAATATAAAATAGCAAAGTCTAATGATTACCAAACAACAAACTGTGAGGTTAGTTTGGAGAAGTAGTTGAAATGGTGATAACCTTATTATGAAATATTTACCTGTTCGGTAAATATTTCGGTAAAAAAACATTTTTAGTACAGTGTAAAACATCTCAAAATTATCTGAACTTACTTTTCAAGACCCGCAAATGCATCATTAGAAATGGAAGAAATACGGTTGTTATGTAGCAACAGGCGCTGTAGTTTTGACAAATTTCCAATGGACCCAACAGAAGTTAAATCATTGAAGCTCATGTCAAGGTCTGTAAGCCTATATTTGATTGATACACAAATATTTTTAAAGCATACAAATTAACCAGGAAAATGGGAAGAAAAAATACAATACATACTCAGTCAGGCCAGCAAATGCGTGTTTCTCAATTGAGGAAATTGAATTTCCTCTAAGGTTGAGATCCGCAACGGATTTTGGAAATGCATGAGAATTCAATTTAGTAATTTCATTATTCTTGAGAGACAATGACTTGAGCACTGATAAATCTTTTAGAGCGTCAGTTGGCACATAGGTGAGATTACAGTTTTGCATCCACAGTGCATGCAAACTAGACAACAGATATAAATATGTAGAATTGTTAAAATGAAGTCTTAAGTTACAGTTATACTTAAAAATATTATTACTTGTTCAGGTTCCTAAAAGCATGCTGGCTAATTTCGGACAAAAACTTATTTCCATCCAGACTGATGAAGGTGACACTATGAAGTACAAATTGCAAAATGTAATTAAACTCAAACAACAAAATGCATGAATAATTTCTTCAGACGCACTTAAAATGTTGATATGTAACTTTTAGATGAAATATTTCGACGAATTTTTATGATGTTAAAACCTTTCAAAACTGTTTTTACTGAAATGCAATGCACGCAACATTAAAACTTACTTTTCAAGACCAGCAAAAGCATCTTGACGGATTGAAGAAATACGGTTAAAATCTAACACCAGGCGTTCTAGTTTTGACAAGTTGACCATGTTTGGAACAGAAGTTAAGTTGCCATTACTCAGGTCAAGGACAGCAAGCCTATAAATGAGGGATACACCAGAAAAGAATCATTTAGCAATTAGGAACTATAGGGAATAATTAGGAGATACGAAATACATTGCTTACCCAGTAAGGCCAGCAAACGCGTCATCCTCGACGTAGAAAACTGGATTGTCACTAATGTTAAGATTAGTAAGAGATTTTGGGAATGCATTAGATTTCAGTTCAGTAATTTCATTATATTTAAGAGACAATGACTTTAGCGCTGGCAATATTTTAATAGCGTCAGTTGGCACAAAAGTCAGATGACAGCTCTCGAGCTCCAGTGTATGGAGACTGGAAAGTAATAATAAAAATAGAAATTTGAATATGTAGTATTATGGATTATTTAACTAAACAATCTTATTTACCTCTTCAGACCCTTGAACGCATTTGAATCGATCTCTAATATTGGCATGTTACTCAACCGCAGGCTCTCCAATGATGCCATTTCTTGGAAGGATGAAGCTGACATTCTTGCAAATTTTTGATTGAATATAACAAGTTCACTCAAATTTCCCAGCGACCGCACTGACGCCGGAATTTCAGATAATTGCCCGTATCCCAATAATAGCGATTTTAGAGATTGTATTTTATCAAATCCCGCGTCATGAATCTTCAGAACATTTCCCAATGCAAGTTCCTTTGTGTCAACCCCTGCAAAAGTATAAGATTATAAGTTTTAAATTATATTTTCTTAGATAACACGTTAGTCCCGTAAAGAGCTGTGTGTAATTTTTCGGAAAAAGGAAATCAAGTTCTGGCTAGCGACACTACAACAAACTGGCTTACCTTCAAACAATGCATTTTCCACAACTGTAGGCGTGCTAAACATTAAGCTAATTTGGCTAACAGTGTGCTCTTTAGCCGACGACAGGCATGTAAGCATTCTTTTTGTGTCATTGTATTCGGCAATTCCGCACACAATCCTAAACACTAAAGGTGATTCACGCTCTTCCAGATATTTACAAAATTTTGTATCGATACAGGACTCTGGGTCAGGACTTTCAATATTTATTGAATATAAAAGCGGAGTTAGGAACAAAAGTACAAATATGAGACCTGTCTCCATTTTACAAACGAGTGAAAATTTAAAAAAACAAAATCTAGAAATATAGAGGAATCAGAAAATGCAAACAATTTTTAGTGTTGCAACTCTTCAATCACTATCCAAACAGCACCAAATAAAATGAGAGCAAACGCAGCACAAATTTGCCTGTGACATTCAAGAATAAACTGAAAACTAAAATGATCACTAAAGTGACAAAATGTGAAAATGTTTTACAGTGTGGAATAATAGCCTGGGTGCTGCTGGTTGACATTGAAAATTTAAATCAATGACAAAGCTAAAATTCCGTACCATATTCGCAACATTTAGCATTGTGTCTTATGCAATGCAGTTTGCTATACGTTATGCAGGTATATCTAGTACTCTTGGCTCAAAACCTGTTTTGCACGCGCTTGTTACACCTACTTTTAATATCATGTTTCATTTATTGGTTGTTATCTTAATTTTTTTCCATATAATTTAACACAAGCTATGCTACACAACCTAAAAAACGACTACGTGTGCATTTTTGTCGGTTTCTCAACTTATCAACTTGCTTTCGAAGAAACCTGTTTCAAATGCAAATAAAGTAGCAAAAACGAGAAACATATGCAATATGAATACACGTGCAGATCGCAATAATCCAAATGGAGATGTAAATTAGGAGGACCACAAGAAAATCACTTGTCGCATATATAAAATGCGGTGCGTGCACCAGCTCTGTATATTCTGTATGTGGATTGTGAATATAAACACCGTGATTCAGTGTTGTACGTACCATGCAACCAATTCAAAAACAATTCATTCTTTGAATATTACAATTGTGGATTTTCAAAATACTTGGGTTACAATAGTAGAAAAAACGCTTGCTCTAAACTAGACCTGTACAGTTATCCTTTTAGCGGTAAAATTTTCACCTGTCAAATGCATGTGAATATATCTCCGCCAGAAATTTTCTTTCAAGATATCAATTTATCAACAAATGCTCAAACTAATGCTAGATTACTTAATAGAAAACTTGACTTTTTGGAATTTCCCAAAGTGTGGACCTTTAAAAGAGCGCATTATATGTCAAATCCATTTGAGGTTGTTTAATACCATCGTATAGTTCCATGCCAATAGTAAACGTTTTATTTCTAAAAGAAACTTACTTTAAACAAAACAGTCATGAAATTTTGCAAAGATGGATGAAATCTCTAATTGAAAGGAACAATCAACAGCAGGCTGCTAGTAAACAGATATTTTTTGTGATTACGACAAACTTTGACAAAATATTTTGTAAACATATTCGACCATGTTTGCACTGTGACAATAATTTGTACAATCCTAAACGGGAATATTTTTCGTGTGAACATTTTGGCCACCTTCTTTCCAATAACACTCAACGTGATAGTTTGTACCCTGCCAAAACCAATCAAATCAAGTTTCGAATCAACTACGAATATTTAATGTATACTGTAAAATCTTTCCAAAGTGCATTTGTGGACAGCATGCATCATTTTGACATGTGCAGCAACATTCTTAACAACGGTGATGGGTTTTCTACTGTGTTTGGAAAATTTTACTCAGTAAAAGGACGCATTGCTCACATAAATGTGAATTTATGGACGTCAATTTTCAAAAACTATAGTTATTATTCCAGCGACTTAAACTATTTATGCGTAAACGGGTACAAACAAAAGAACAATATGGAAGCCCAACTGCATTTACTACTGCGCTTGAAAATTACAACTAGATTAAAACTACATACAATTCATATTCCCTTTGCCCAAAAGGAATATTTAAGCTCAGTTACGTTTATCAGTTGCAGCGGATTAAGAGGCAAGGAGCCTTTTTCGTTTAAAGAATTTTTCGGCATTTTAGACATTTACATTTGGTTATTTGTGTTTTTAACCACTTTGTTAGTTAGCCTATGTATGAGAAAACATGTGAAAGAACAAGGCATGCTTACAAAAGAAGGAAAAGACAGTAGATTTGCAGAAATTTCAAAAATTTATCTAGATTGGGAAAAGGACGCTTTATTTAAAATACTTGAAAAATGCAACAAGACAGCGATAATGCTGCCACTATATCAATGCCATGATTTTGCGAAGAAATTGAAATCTAAAGATGCTGCCATTGGAAAGCAAATCTTTTACGAACCTTCAGTTGCTTACTATTTTAAAGGATTGTTGCCTCCCAATATAATTCAAAGAGTTAACGGAATGCATCAGTCTGGAGTATGGAAGTGGTGTATTGAGTTTGTGGAGTGGGCAAGTGTACACTTGGGAAGCATACAGTCTTCGTCAATGCCAAAGCCTGTGACGATTTAAGGAAACATTGCAGCAGTCTTTAAAACGTTACTATGCGGCTGTGGAATTGGAATATTAAGTTTTGTATTGGAGTTTACGGTAGAAAAATTGACTTTGGGTTAAATTAAAAGAACTAGAAAACCTGTTTTTTAAAAGCAATTTCATCTGCCAACGTAACTCTATGGTTTGGTAGCATAATCTTAAAAGCTTACAGGTACCTAATAAATGAGAAATATTGCTTAGAGAGATGGTAGGCGTTATTCGAGTTAATATAAAGTATTAAATAAATTAAAATATGTTTATCGCTATATTACTTAACAGACAGGCGTGTCCACACATAGTTTTAAAAACTTTTAGCTAATTGTTATTTTGTGTTAAAATTTAATATACGACACGTGTAAAATTTCTCCAGTTGCTTAAATTTTATTCAGCTCCTCAAATGTCCAATATGCGACATTTGCTCAAGCAGTAAAAGCTATTTAAGGAGAACTGGTTGGCAGTTTTTGCAAAAATATAAATCTAGCAATTTATCATCATTTGAATAACTGAATTGAATAAAAAATTAAAACCATTGAGTGGTTGTAAAGGCTACCAAACCATATACTTATTTTTCCAATTTTGATTGTTTTTATGGTATAAAATATCGTCGCAACACACACTACCATGGCATCTTACAATTGTGTATGTTTGTTATTGCTAATTTGGGTAACAAATTTCTATTTAACACCAGTAATTTCTTCCAGCACTGCAATAATTAATAGCACAAACATTTGTAAATGCGTAAATTGGACCAATCATACCAGTTCTTGTGCCCAACGAGATTGTGAAACACTAAACAAAATTGTGTCCGATCCTAAACACATTGATCATCAAAGGCTCATCCAAAATTTATCTGGATTCCTACTGAGATAAACACCTTCGCAGGAAACTTTTCAATTGGAGGCTTCGACGAAGAAAACATTACTTGCACGCTGCAAAATAGTTTTCTAGTTGGGTATAGCCAACGCATTTACAACAATCAACATTGCGTGCACCTAAACTATATCAAATATGTATTTCAATCACCACCCTGGAACTTTGACGTACTAATCGATTTGCTTCTTCCCATGCATATTTTGCAGCATGCACAACACACCAATATCTTTACAGAGTACCGGCAAGCTAATCTAGGCACAGTTTCATTCACCGAATTCTTTCCATTAATACCGCGAGTTAATATATTGATAACTAATTTGGAAGTAAAAACATTTGAGCAAACATCTGTTCTGGGAAAATGGATGGATAGAAATTACTATCAATACAATCTTGCAAATCGTCGTAAAAATTACGAATCGGCCTCAATGTACTTGCTTGTTACTTTAGAATCTAGCAAAGTGAAGCAGACTTATAAATCGTTTTACATTAAAATATGCTACACATGCTTAAAGTTGCACCAGCTAGAAACAATTTCAAGCTTAAAAACCGCACAAGTATTCAACTTAAAAGTGTCCCCAGATGACAAGGTAGACATATATCCTGATTATGCTGATATTGAGGAAGCAAACTCCCGTCTTGATTTGAAGCAGAAGTTGCGTCTATGTAAAAATCACTTTCTTGCCTTTTCCCAATCCAACCATCAAAGATTATTTTTGCAGGATAAAAACAAGGATCAACTTCTCTACGAAATGTTTGCCAGTATGATTATGTTAATTACAGGAAATTTTTCGTTTGTAATGACAAACGGCAAAATTTGTAAAAATGGAGAAATATATTCGGCCAACAAATTTCAAAAGTTGCCCAATCAGCTAACCGTAGACATTAAGTTTGTTGAAATGTTTAACGACGATGGCCACTTTTCGTTGAAAAACTCCATCACGTTCCATGATACACTGAGCCGACTTCGTTTTGTCAGTTGTGGAAAACGGGCAGTGAGCAAATTCAACTTTGACGTTTTATTTAACGTTTTCGACTACTACATTTGGATTTGCATTGGTGCTCTGTCTGCCGTTTTAACGCTTACATTTTACCTGCTAAACTATTTTTCGCAAACTGGAAGGGTTACTTTTGTACGAGAATATGCTTACCATTTGCTTTCCTGCATAAGAGTTTTGTTGGAACAAGGCGATCCATTTTCTAACATTTTATTACAACATTTTCGCTATCGCTGTGTGGTTACTTGTGTTCTTCTAATGGGCATTGTGGTAAGCAATGGATACAAAAATGAAAATGTGTACGATATGATTCTACCGCGCAAAGCAATTCCTTCCGAGCTTGTAGAAGAACTACATTCAGATGGGTATAAAATTTATTCCCGAGCTGGAACTGCTAATTATTTGCTTAATGATAAGGTAGAGAGATATTACAATATGAGCGATTTTGAGTGGCATACTTTACACGATTTGCATTTATTTGGAAAACATGAAAAAGTGGTAACGTCGGAAATAGGCGAAGTAGACGACTGGCTATATGTTACTTGGGACAGTAACAATTTGGGAATTAACAAAACATTATTTGAGCAGCTTTTAAATTACACAAATTTGCATCCTCAGATAACGTCAATATACCTTCCGCAAATAAATAACGAAGTTGGCAAAATTTTAAATGGGACAAACGAAAAAATTGAAAAATATGACTTTTCTGATAATCTAATATCCCAGAAACAAAGGGTGGCTTTAGCTAGCGAGTATTTTGCTTTGGAAATGGATTTGCTTAAGAATGAGTTGATAAGTTGTAACAAGACTAGTCTAATCCTGCCAGAGTACATGAGTAGTGACTTGGCAACTCTTTTGCGAAATAGAGGTAAACATGCAGATTTAGGGAAAGTTGCTTACAAAAATATTTACTTAGGAGTTAATTTTGAAGGACCCGTGCTCCCATTTATGTTTTTGCGAATTAGGCAAATAGAAAACGCGGGTTTGATAAACTGGTGGACTGATGTTATTGCTAATAGAAAACACACGGAGAATCCCTTTATTCCTCCAAAACCAAATATAAAAGGGAATATTGTAGTTATTTTTGTTGTGCTGCTGGGTGGGTTGGCTTTAGCGTGTTGTATAGTAGCTGCGGAAGCTATTGTAAAAAATTGGATAAAGGCTTTACACAAATTAAAACTTGTTGTAAATAGTATTAGTATTACTGTAAGTATATTTGCTCGTCAAGCTAAACATGGCTTAGCAAAATGTAAGGCTCAAAATAATTTGAAGATGCTTAAACAGAAATTTATCGCCATCGCATATAAATAAACTTGCGAAATTATTGTGATACAATTAACAAAACTGGCTTAGTAATTTCTACAACTTTGGTAAATTGGAATATTGCTAAGTCAAAATGTGCTGGTTTTATAAAACTCGGGCTAGAACTATACCAGGCGTTACGCTCTGCTTTTCCTGGTTTGTTGTTAATATCGGGCTATTCTCTTCCTATTTGCTAATTTACACAAAAACTAAGAAAATATTGGAACTTGTACTCGATATTGACAAAACCTTAACACCTAAGCAAATTT
Organism: Entomobrya proxima; assembly: GCA_029691765.1. NCBI lineage: Eukaryota > Metazoa > Arthropoda > Collembola > Entomobryomorpha > Entomobryidae > Entomobrya > Entomobrya proxima. The sequence continues at coordinate 44,334,135 of CM056170.1, forward strand.
GGGAAAAAAGCTGAAAAGCTTTGAGCAATATTCCAAGCTGCAAATTAGCACATGCGTGGTTAACAATTGTTTCCAAAATGGTATAGCATTGCCTATTAAAGCGCTTTTTTTATTAAAGGTTTTTGGCAATATGCGTTAATGCTGTTGTACCTCGACCTGAGTCTAGGTTGAATATGTCTACGCACACTTTTGTGGTGGGAATATATGCTATGGTGGCATTTTATATCACACTTTTAATTATAAGAAATAAATGGCAAGATGGAATGCTCCCCACAACCTCTTCATTGTGCTGTTCCTCTTGCGGTGGAATTTCTCCTGCTAGTTCATCATCCCCCCTCCCAGTATTGTTGCCACCTCCGTCCTGCCTTGTGAAATTGGGAAATTGGAAACTTGTGAAGTGTTGTCCAAGTTTTTTGACAGCCAGTGCAGTAGTGGATTAGTTGCGTATAGAAGCTCTTCCTGATCGGTAATGAGGCAAGTAGAAAGTGAGGAGAGACAACAAGCCCAAGTCCACGTGTATTAATCACCAACAATCCCATATCAATCAGCACAGAGTTTCCGGTTAAATTGGTTTCTAGCAGTGCTTCGTTAGTGGTGTTAGTACAATGGAGTTGGAACTAGAGCGAGACGTGGAATTCACTGCTCTGACAAAGGTAGGAGCTCTGACTGGACGTCAAACACTATGCCATTCACTCTTCGTCTAGGAACTGGGATACGGGAGGCACAACGTGAACTGGCAATGGAGACTGAAGATGATTTTCATGGCTACATTGCCCACAGAGCAAAAGACTCGGACACTCAGTACGTACAGTCTTCTATTCATTCACAAACACAATAATCTCATTTACATGATTGAAAATTTCATTTCCTTGTTGGGTTGGTTTGGGTCAAAAACTTCACGATTCAGGCAAGGTTAAGGATGGTAGGGAACGAGAACAGCCTCAAAAAAAGCCTCCGCATCAGTGTTTTTGAGATCATTTTCAACTGAAGGGAATGCACCGCTCATCATACTCTTTAATGATTTTGGCACAGGAAACGAGTTCCGCTGTGTATTGGAGACGGAAAGAGAAGACTTTACCATGCCAACAAAGACTCGACTTCTTTATTCTGATGTTGATGAAGGGTTATTCGGTTCTGTTGGTGGCGCATCTATTAGACCGGATATTCAAATTGGCGAGCGTCTAAAGGGAAAAATAAAGCTTCGGTTCATCCTCATTGAAAATGGGATGGGCAATTTTCTTGCTAACTCAAGGTAACTCAAATAGTGCGAAAGCTCAAACTAAAATATTTGGAAATGGTTTTGCCGTTGTGTAAAGTTCTCCTAGAACAAGGAGATCCGTTTCCGGGATATCTGACAAAATTGGTAAGTCCACGAATTATAATTGCTGGTTTTATGTTAAGTGGACTAGTTCTTAGCAATGCGTACAAAAACAATAATGTTTACAACATGATCACATCAAGGCAACCACTGCTTTACAAAACGCTGGACCAACTGCAAGCTGATAATTTTTCAATTTATGCAAATACCGGGTTAGTTTTTATGGAACTGGGTTATAGTCCATTGTATTTGCCATGGGTTCCACTTGGGTTGGGTCACGATGGACATTCATTGAGCAGCCCGGATGATCGTTGGTTAGGTTTGACTAACGCGTTTGTTGCGTGGACTGAAGTTGTGGCCAATATTTTGAATAATTTTCGGGTTTGGCTTACACAAGGAGTTGTTATGTATTCGAATAGACTTCACGCTGCCATTGCAACTATGGTACGCAGTTTTGAGTGGAAATTGTTCTTTGAAGAATTAACAAGTTGCAAGAGACATGCATTTGTAATTTCGCAGGGCTTGGCATATAATTTAGCAAAACAAGCCGACGCCGTGGCCACCAGCATTGTTTCAGTTAGCAGTGAGGTTTACGCTGAATCCAGCTTAGGTTTCAGTTTTCAACCTCTTTTGCCCTATGAGGTGGTTTGTCGTCTGAACGGTTTAAAACAAAGTGGCATTGCTAACTGGGTGACACATTTGTTTACAGCAAATAAGCCATTTGTAGAGGTTATAAATCCTCCAGTAAAAAGTGCATCATTGCGGGGAAATATATTTGTAATATTTTTGTTGCTACCCATGGGGTATATAATAGCCATTTGTGCTTTTACTGGGGAAAACAAACGTTGGGGAAAGGTTCTTCTAGTTAAGATTTTGATCTGCATTAAGACAGTGTTAGTACATGTAAAACGCAAAACAATATTTCTCAAGTGAATAAACGTGCGTTTTATTTTTTAGGGTTGATACCTGTATTAGGCTAGTAAGTAAAGAACAATAAGTTTAAGTTAGCAAATGAACTTGCGTCGTAATCTTGACAAATACAGAAAAATTAATATGTACTAATATATTGTGCAAGGTAGGCGTTCATTTCTGTTTACATCAGCCTTTATTCACTATGTATTGATATATACCTATATACCTGCTGTAATTATCATTTTTTCCATTCCAAAAATCTGTATTTACTCTGTATTTAGGCGCTTGAATGTAAAGTAAACCTGAATTCAATAAAATCACGAGTTTTAACGAATCAAACTCCTAACAACGATCCTCACTCGTAACACATGCATGCAGTTAGATATAGGTTGTTGTAATGAAGTGGGGTACCTTATATTTAAGAAAGATACTGGACCACTGGTATTATGAAAAATGAGTGCCAATTATGATGAACTAAATTAAAGTACCATTTTCAAAGATTGACATTTTTGTATTTGACATTTGGCATTGACTAAAAACAGAAAGAAAACATCAGTTTTAGAAAGAAATATGGTTAGATATATTATTTAACAGCTAGTTTCATCTTTGCAGAAATTTCCACTCAGACAGCCATAGAAGCTAGCCCCGTTGCATAACTTTGACTTCCACTCTTGCTTATTGCACTCTTGTTCCAAATGCAGCTGTAAATAGATTTTTGATTGATAATGTTACAACTAAACATTGCCTTATGATTCAGGTTCTTTTTTTGTAGTTTAGTTTTACTTACAATGGTTTCATTCTCATGTTTGCAAAATCCTTCTCCGAATGAAAATTCTTCAATCCAATATGGTTCATTGCGATACAGTGAAGAGCCGACTTTAGTACGTAAAACATAATACCAGTATAGATCACAGTTGCACGGAAACATATTCTCTGAATCAAAATTAAATTTGCCCATTTAAATACATTATATTTCATGAACACAAAAAATTCAAAACGGTACTATGATTTAATACCTTGCAAATACAATTTTTCTAGACCATTTATGATTGGTTGAAACACAGCAAAGTCCCCATGGTGAATCTGGTTGTCATTCAAGTACAATTCTTTTAAATTTGGCAAATGATGAAAGGCCGTTTTTGCAATAGATTTTATTCTGGAAAGAACAAAACGCAGTTAGAAGCCTATCATTGCTAATTTTGCTTTAGGTTTTACTACCTATTCACTGCTAGATCAATCCGTTTGAGATTATGACCAAAGTGTTGGAATGTATCCGCTTCAACATTTTCAATGAGACTTCCAAACGCCACATACTGTAGGTTTTTCATGTTTTGCAAAGGTTCCACCGGAATCATGGTAAGATTGTTAAGGCCCAAATCGAGATCTCTTAGACTCTCTATTTGAAAATTAAAATTTTAAGCAGAATTGCCATGAAACTACAGCAAAATATAACATACTCTCGAGTCCTGCAAACCCATCTACAGCTACTGTGGATATTTTGTTGTCACGAAATGAGAGCACAGAAAGAGAGCTTAAGACCAGAAGTTCATTTTTCTTCAGTTCTTTGATTTGGTTATAATTCAGGTTTAAAGATTCCAGACTTGACAAATTTCTAATAGCATCACTTGGCACAGTTGTCAACTGATTTGAATACAGGCTGATCAAAGAGATTCTATAAAATATAAAAAATTGCAAAGTCTACTGATTACCAAACAACAAATTGTGAGGTTAGTTTTGAGAAGTAGTTGAAATGGTGATAACCTTATTATGAAATATTTACCTGTTCGGTAAATATTTTTTAAAAAACATTTTTAGTACAGTATAAAACATCTCAAAATTATCTGAACTTACTTTTCAAGACCCGCAAAAGCATTATTAGAAATGGAAGAAATACGGTTGTTATGTAGCAACAGGCGCTGTAGTTGTGACAAATTTCCAATGGGCTCAACAGAAGTTAAGTCATTGAAGCTCATGTCAAGTTCTGTAAGACTATATATGTTAGATACACAGATATTTTTAAAAGCATATAAATTAACAAGGAAAATGGGAGACAAAAATACAATACATACTCAGCAAGGCCAGCAAACGTGTCTTTCTCCATTGAGGAAATTGAATTTCCTATAAGGTTGACATCGGCAATTGATTTTGGAAATGCATGAGACTTCAATTTAGTGATTTCATTATTCTTGAGAGACAATGATTTGAGCACTGCCAAATTTTTAATAGCGTCCGTTGGCACAGAAGTTAGATTACAGTTTTGCATTCGTAATGTATGCAGACTAGACAACAGATATAAATATGTAGAATTGTTAAAATGTAGTTTTAAATTACAGTTATACTTAAAATATTATTACTTGTTCAGGTTCCTAAAAGCATGCGTGCTAATCTCCGACGTAAACTTATTTCCATCCAGAGTGATCAGAGAGACGCTAGAAAACGCAATAGCCAAATATACACGTAAAAATACTCAGCAAACAGAAAGCAAGATTTGATTTTTGGGCCGCAGTGAAAATGATGATAACTTTTAGATTAAAAATTTAGAAGAATTTTAGTGTCATGTTAAAACTATTCAAAACTGTTTTTAATTAAATGCAATACACGCAACATTTCAATACAAAAAACATCAAAACTTTTCAACACCAGCAAAAGCATCTTGACGAATTGAAGAAATACGGTTAAAATCTAACACCAGGCGTTCTAGTTTTGACAAGTTGACCATGTTTGGAACAGAAGTTAAGTTGCCATTACTCAGGTCAAGGACAGTAAGCCTATAATTGAGGGATACACCAGAAAAGAATCATTTAGCAATTAGGAACTATAGGGAATAACTAGGAGATATGAAATGCATTGCTTACTCAGTAAGGCCAGCAAACGCGTCATCCTCGATGAAGGAAATTGGATTGTCACTAATGTTGAGATGAGTAAGAGATTTTGGGAATGCATTAGATTTCAGTTCAGTAATTTGATTATATTTGAGAGACAATGACTTTAGCGCTGGTGAATTTTGAATAGCGTCAGTTGGCACAAAAGTCAGATGACAGCTCTGGAGCTCCAGTGTATGGAGACTGGAAAAAAAGAAGTAAAATTAGAAATTTGAATATGTAGTCTATGGATTATTTAACAAAGAAACCTTATTTACTTTTTCAGATTCTTGAACGCATTTGGATCGATCTCTAGTATTGGCATGTTACTCAATCGCAGGCTCTCCAGAGACGCCATTTCTTGGAAAGATGATGCTGGCACTCTTGCAAATTTTTGATTGAATATAACAAGCTCAGTCAGGTTTCTCAGCGACCGCACTGACGCCGGAATTTCTGATAGTTGTCCGTGTCCCAACAAAAGCGATTTTAGAGATTTGATTTTATCAAATCTCACTTCATGAATGTTGTGAACATTTCCCAATACAAGTTCCTTTGTGTCAACCCCTGCAAAAGTATAAGATTATAAGTTTTAAATAGTATTTTCTAGATAACACGTTAGTCACGTAAACAGCTTTATGTAATTTGTGGAACACGGAAATTAAGTTCTGGCTAGCGACACAACAACAAACTGGCTTACCTTCAAACAATGCATTTTCCACAACTGTAGGCATGCTAAACGTTAAACTAATATGACTAGCAGTGTGCTCTTTAGCCGACGACAGGCATGTAAGCATTCTTTTTGTGTCATTGTATTCGGCAATTCCGCACACAATCCTAAACACTAAAGGTGATTGACACTCTTCTTGATATTTGCACAATTTTGTATCGATACAAGACTCTGGGTTAGGACTTTCAATATTTATTGAATATAAAAGCGGAGTTAGCAACAAAAGTACAAATATGAAACCTGTCTCCATTTTACAAACGAGTGAAAATACGTGTTAAAATACCAAAATCTAGAAATTAAGAGGAATCAGAAAATAAAAACAATTGTTAGTATTGCAACTCTTAAATCACTATCCAAACAGCACCAAATAAAATGAGAGCAAGTGAAGCACAAGTTTGTCTATGACATTCAAGAAAGCAACTAAAAACTACAATGATCACTAAAGTCGACAAAATGTGAGAACGTTTTTACGGTGGAAAATGATAACTTGGGTGATGCTGGTTGAGTACGAAAACCTTGATCAATGACCAAGCTAATATTCCATACTATATTCGCAACATTTAGCAAATGTTAATATATCAAGTGGTAACATTTTGCAATGTGTCTTATGCAAATCAGTTTGTTATACGTGATGCTAATATATTAGTACCCTAAGACCAAAACCTGTTTTGCACGCGCGTGTTACACTTATTTTTGATAACATGTTTCATTTATTATTTAGTTGTCTTCTTGCTTTTTTGTGTTTCCATGTAATTTAACACAAGTAATGTTATACAAAGGAAAAACGACGATGTTTGCATTTTGTCGGTGTCTCAACTTATGAACCTGTTTTCGGTGAAACCTGTTTCAATTGCAAATAAAATATCAAAAACGAGAAATATTTTAAGCATATTTATTACACGTGTAGATCACAAGTATTCCAAATGGAGTTTTAATTTAGGAGTGCCACAAGAAAGTCACTTGTCGCGCATATAAAATGCGGTACGTGAGCAAACGAAAAAATGATAAACTCTGCACTGGTCAATGCTTCATATTTCCAAGGCCAACCAGTATTCCTGGCACACGAAACCAGCAACCTTATTCTTCTTCAAAAAAAAGTCTGATGTACTTTGCCAGTTAAGTAGTCAGTTTACTTCTGAGTGTTTTCACTGCACGTCGGCGAAAATAGTATAGGGCAGAAAATTTATTGTGTTGCTTATTTATACAAAAGCCAGATTTTAAAATTATTTGCAAAATTTTTACACAATGCGCTTGGGTCAAAGTGTTGAATATTTATTGCAATTCATATTGCTACTTTTAATGCAGAATGGGAATGGGCTGCATAATCCCAGAGATAAGAAACAGTTTTGCTACTATAACGAACCCCCTTTCTCAGAATCCCCTTTAAAATTTGCGGAGGATTTAAATCCTCCATTGAAAAGCGCATCATTATGGGAAAATATATGCTTGATATGTTTGTTGCTACCAATGGGATATGTAATGGCAATGTGTGCTTTTGCAGGGGAAAACAAACGATGGGGAAGGGTACTTCTAGTTAAGATTTGCATTGAGAATGTGCAAAAGCGCAAAATAGATAAAGCGCGAAGCATTATCGTTAACGTGAAACACTGGAGACGTGCATGTAATGTTTCAGGGTTGAGACACGTTTAATCTATATGTAAATGAATAAGGCTTGCTAAAGAACCATAAATTTAAATAAATAAAGTTATCAGATGAATCTCTGTGTTATAATCTGGGATAATTATTATATAGTATATTATGTATTATTATATTATATTATACAATGTAGGTCAAAATTTTTGACTACAACAGCCTCAATCCACTATGCATCGTTTTGATGTACTAATTATAATTATCATTCTTTCCATTTTGAAAACGGATATTTGGTCTTTATTTGAAAACCTGCTGAAATCGAATTTAATAAAATTATAAGTTCCAACAAATCCACCACTAACAACGATCATCACTCATGCATACAATTAGGTATAAGTTATCATCACATATTATCAATGACGGACACTTTATTTCTATGCATTTTATTGCATGCAAGATTTTTCATTATAATATAGTAATAAAAGTAACTCTTCAATAACAGGGCAACACAAAAACTTATTACATAATATAAACATATTATGTTATATTTAAGTTTAATTAAAACAGCGAATAAATCTGTGGTAAAGGTAGTTTGTGGTCTAATAAACAGTCCACGTCCCTTCAAAAACCCTGTCGTTTGTTTACCAAAAAATAAGTTTTTTTCTACTAGAATATAATATGCCATAAAATGCAGTGGTCAATTAAATCCCCAAAGATGCAAATTTATGTCATACTATTTTATATTAAATCTGGGTATATGCATAATAACAAGATATTTCAATATTATTGTATTTTTTTAATCTTATTTTTTACAACTTGATTTAATGTGTCTAACCCTTAACGGTTTTATACGTTTCGAAATGTGTCGCCTAAAGTTTGATACTTTGCATTTAAGCCGACATCGGAACTTTCTAAACGCTGAAACAAACCTGGTAAAAAGTACTTGTCCAGTTGGTCTGTTCTCCGCAGTGATAACACAAATTGCCAGAACATATCCCATTGGTAACAACAAAAATATCACACATATATTTCCCCTCAACGATGCGCTTTTTACAGGTGGATTTAAATCCTCCACAAATGGCTGGTACGTTGTAAACAAATTCATTACCCAGCTAGTAATGCCGCTTTGCTTTAAACCATTCAGTCGCCAAAGTACATCAAAGGGTAAAAATGGTTGAAAAACGAAACCTATACTGGATTCTGCGTAAACCTCACTGCCAACTGATACATAACTTGTGCCATGGGCGTCAACTCGTTTTGCTAAATTATAAGCCAAGCTCTGCGACATTACTAATGCATGTTTCTTGCAACTTGTTAGTTCTTCAAAGAACAATTTCCACTCAGAGGTGCGTATCATGGAAATAATAGCAGCGTGGAGTCTATCCGTGTACATAATATATCCTAAATTAACCCAAACAACAAAATTTCTCAAAATATTTGACACTGTTCTATTTAATTTTGCATGTATTCCAGAAACGTTTTTCAACTCCATAAGTCGCCTTTTTTTCATATGATTCGCCATTTGAAACCAGCCCTGTATAATCCATAACTTCAGTCCACGCACTGAACGGACTAAAGTAACCTGGACTGCTTAATGCATGTCCATCACGATCTAACTTGAGAGGATACCAAATACCCCAATCCAGTTGCACAAATATGCGTCCGGTAATTACGTAAATTGAAACATTATCTGTTTTCAGTTGGTCCAGCGTTTTGTACAGAAGGGGTTGCCTAGACGTGATCATGTTGTAAACATTATTGTTTTTGTACGCATTGCTAAGAACCAATCCACTTAGCATAAAAGCCGCCATTATACTTCGCAGACTTAACAATTTGTCAAGATATCCTGGGAACGGATCACCTTGTTCTAAAAGAACCTTACACAATGGCAAAATCATTTCGAAATATTTCAACATTAGCTTTTGTTTAGTTTGGGCTTCCTTTACGAACCATTTTGGCAGTATTAGAGCTACAGATAGTCCCGCAATACAGAATAGTGCGCATGTCCAAACAAAAACGTCATAAACGTTAAACAGCTCCTGGAATGGATACTGCTGCAGTCCACGTTGTCCACAGGTTACAAATCGCAGTTTGCTGTTCTGATTTTCCATCGCTAGAGTAAATGTTTTATACGACTTACTTTTCGTAGCAACCGCAATGTTGATATCCATGCGCAAGGTTTCATATTGAAATGTTTTGGAGAATTTTGGACGCACGTATATGTTTCCTTGTAAGCACAGCTTTGTGTTTCCATTTAACATTTTTTGCAATTCCATTGTACCGTTTTGAATAACCTCTTGCAAACAATAGAAGCTGCTTGGGCCAAATGCTCATCCGAAGTTTGTGTATTTGCTCTAAATTTGTAAAAGTTTTTAAATATTTGAGTTATTGTGTTGCATGCAAACAATTGCTTGCCAACTTGTAGCTGTAATCTCTCCGTTGGATTGTAGTTCCAGAACCCTGTCCAGTAAAGCTGAGCGTTTGCTTGAGAAACTAGTGCATTTACATTAGCGAGTATACTTACATCTGCAAGTTTCCCAAAGAAATAAGCAGTGCCGTCACGATTTTCGCACTTTTTTAAAAGTTGAAGCTTAGCAGCCACACGTTGACCGTTAATCATTGTAACATGTGCAAACGCTTGCCGAGCATCCAATTTGCTAGGTGTATAGTATAAAGACGATGCCATGAAGGCCCATTTTCTTAATGCCTTCAAAGAAGGAGCCATTTGACTGTTGGCTGAAACCATTATGTTTACCATTGGTCTGGGTGAATCCAAATAGGAAAAAAATTCATTGACTGTTTTATGTTTTACAAGCTCGTAATGGTGAAAAACATATTCCGGAAAAAATAAGTTAATATTAAGTATTCCAGTCCAAGAAATTGCAGATGTGAAATACTTTGTACCATTAAGGGTTATGCAGTAGCTTATGCCATGCACTTTCTCATCTACTAAGAATTTTGGCGTGCGACAAAAATCTTCAATCGTACAAGAATCTCTGCATGCACCAGAGTAGTCTCGTGGTAGCCACTTTACAGTTGTATAGATCTTTGCTTTGTTTAAACGCTCAGAGTAAATGGTAAATACTTCGAAAAATAATTGAATATTGTGGATTATTACAGGTAATGCAGGAGCTACAATGTCTGAGTTATCATAAATTGTGAGAATTGTCAATAAATTGTTTTCTAAAACTAAACCGTTAAAGTTGGCTGCTGGGCTTTGGGATGCTGCTATTTTTGACAAATGGTGTAAATGTTGTCTACGAAATGTTATCAATGTATGACGATTGGGCCGTGACACAATTTCATAACTGGACTCGTTTAACATATGTATTGGGAAAAAAGTTTTATTCTCAGAATCCTCTGAAGTTGATATAAATTGTATGTTAGTCAAGTATATAATATATGTGAGCAGCAGCATTTTGGATGGGGTTATTTGAATTAGAATGTGAATTGTTAGTGTGGTAGGTTAAGGAAACAAAAATATTAGCAAATAAAAGCTGAATTTCTTAAGATAGTCCATAAACTAAGACGAACAAGTGAAGTGCCTCCTATCGAAAAATATATCGGAACTAAATCCGTATAAGCTATTTTGCATGGGCAAGTAGCGCTATGGCGACATATTGTCGACTAAGCTTCGCGTTTAAAAAATAAGTAGGCACTAATGATCAATTAAGATAATGGATTTTATGAAAAGCTAAGAAAATAAAGGAAAATATTCCCAATTCTCAAGCTTATGTAACGTGGGCCAATGACGCTTTGCAATTAAACTCAAACCATATGAAAGCTCTTGACAAGATGTGTAAAAGTGTTGTTGGTCACGTGCATAGATTTTGTGATCTATTGGTAGTTTTTCCCAGTTGGTGGCCTGATAATTAAATGCAAAGCCTACGAAACAGTTTTTGAGCAATTACTTAAACTCAGAATGAAGGAATGAATGTTTATTATTTGACTAGGGCTTGATAATCAATGTTTACGGGGGCATTTAAATCATACAGTGTTCTAAAGGCAGTAATGATAAGCTACTGCTAACCATCAAACAACATAAGTTTCAGCTGCTATACGAATTACACGCAAAACTCCTATAATATATTCGGCTTCCTGAGTAAAACGGTGTTCAGTAAGCAAAAATCTATCTATTAATGGGCATCTCATCCTGCATTCTGAGTTTCTTATTTTAGCTCAAAAATTGTATCGCATGCAACACTTATCCTTCAGCTGAACAAAAATACCAATAGATCACAATATCTTAACCTGTACCACTTTCACTCAGCCGGTCAAGAGCTTTCGAATTATATGGATCTTAAAACGGAGCTTAGTCGGCCCCCCTTCAATATAGTTGGGAATATGGCTCTTTATTTTCACAGTTTTACATAAAACCAATATTGTTAATTGTCTTCTCATACGTACCAGTAGCTTGGTTAATTCCAAGCTCCAGCATGCCATCAGAAAGCGCTTTTAGCTTGATTGGCTTTCTGTGGACGTCATGTGTGAGGTTATTTTTGGGTTGGAATTATTATGCTAGATGTTCAGCAAGTCTACAATACAACGTCAATGTGTATTTTATTCTGGGAAATTGGTTCTTATTAGGTTTGCAATATTATTTCTGGGGCGTAGTGAAATTTGCATATATGCTCAATACTCAAACTACAGAAGTAGATTTACTAAGTTGTTAGGGATTAGCATCTCAAAGACATTAGGTGTATTGTTTGATCATAACCAGATATTCTGTAAGGCACGCTTTTTCCCAAAATCTTCCAAATTTTTCCTCTTAGTCTCCATAACGTAACAAGCTTTTATATTAGATAAAATGTCATGTTAAATTCACAAAATTCAAGTACAAGCTCAATATGTCATAACACACAAAAATAGCTAAAATTTCCGAACGTTCAGCTGAACTTCTGTAATTTTTATTACAACAAAAAACAACTACATTTTGCACGCATATACAACCCCAAATACGACTAAATACAGCAGTTTATGCCACTATCTGTACCTTGTGATACCGCCGGAAAATTATGCGCAATTAGTCTTGCGCAATTTAATTGGTGTAACATTGACTGGTTTAGAGAGGGGGTCCCTCTGCTGTTAACATTCCGCGTGCAGGATTTAAAATGCTGACAGCCAATCCTGCACGCGGTATGTTAACAGCAGAAGGACCCCCTCTCTATTTTCTATCAAATGTATTGTTCAATAAGTTTATGCAGTTCTAATTACTCAAAATATATGTGTGCGCTAATTGTAACAAATTAGTATTCACAACTTCGTAGAAAAGCTTCGGTCACGACCAAGTAATCATATGTTCCCTATAATATTTAGATAAAAAGATTAAACCGCAAATACAAGTACTCTTCTTGTTTTATTAAACTGAAGTCAAGAACTCTGTAGTACGTACTTACAATAGATATTTGAATAGAGAACCAACAGCAGGATAATTATAGGCGCAGAGTCAGCGCGCGAGCAATAATTGTTGCTCGAAAGCTCACAAGTTTATACGTAACACACACTAGACATTTTTTTCTAGTGTTGCCAGATCTTTCTGGTAGAACAACTGATACGTAAGTTAGGAAAAATACTTAATAAAATATTTAAATGTTATTGAAGCGATGAAATGTTTTTACGTAAAACCTTACATTGACTTTTGTTTTCGATTAAGAAAAAAATAATATACATAAGTGTGGAAAGCATTTTTTGTCCAAATATTATAATGCGTTCTCATTGTCAAATATCCACATGTATACTATCCGTCCAAAATCTTTCAAACGGTTTTTTTCAAAGTGCTTAGCATTATTTATAAACATAGTTGTCGACTTAGAGATATATTCGAGCTTTTGTTGTTGTTCATTACTTATTATAATACCTGAGCAAACACTTGCAGTATAAAAACGCATATTCTCGGCCGAACTCTGTTTTGAATAAAGTTATGCAGAAGGAACAAATTTTCTAATATAGTTAATAAATTCCTTTAAAGTGATTTAATATATATGAAAGTTACTTTTGCATTTCAAGCAAAAGTAATTGTAAAAAGCGCGAACTGTTTTAAGTCAAAAAATTAAAGACCTTTGTTACAAGGTATATAACAAACTCAATTTAATTATTCATGATTCCTGTTTTATAAAAGTGGAGTGTCGTATAATCTACCTTGCGTTCCTTGTTGTTTTATAAAGCGAAAAGTTGTTTTTTACAAAAAAAGAAAATAGTAAAAACAAAAAATATTAATACTCACTTGCCCGCCCTTTCCGTGTCATCATTGTTTTCTCTTTAATTTCTGGTTACGCAAGTTTTTTGTCGGTATTCCCTGATACAAAGCTTCTTTGGCCTGATCGCAATCCTTAAACATAAAATTAAACAAACGTATATCTAAATGTGTTATTACATGGCTGAAGTTTTATTAATAGTGTAGGTTTCCCATAATTTCAATTTTGTGTTATGCTTTGTGCAGACTTACTGCTTATTACTTTGCTTTTGCTAATTAAAAGTCTCAATGCAAATGTATTTTGTGAACGTGTTAAATTTCCATGCTGTTACTTTCCAATCCCAGTGGCTACCTTAATTAGTTTCCCCACCATTTGAAAAAAGGCGAAAAAGAATATCTCTTTTCCATTACTAGTTTCTTTGTTAAGTTTATTAATTTCTGGTGGCTTGGCTTTGTGTACTTTTTAAACATATTTAACTACTTTACTTTGGTCACAAGCGTATCGCAATAAATCACACTTCTACTAAAAATTGAAATATTACAATACACTTGATAAAATAGGAAATTTACATAAAGCCAACCAATTTAATCAAGCTAAAATCAGTTGAAATCATATAATTTAGCTTATCTCAGGGAAAACTTTATATTCACGTTAATGGATAACGCTTAGGATAATAGAGATGAAAAACAAAGATAATGAGTAATAAGCTTGTAAGTCAAGTCCTTTCTGTACAATTCTCATAGGTAGGTTTTCAAGATTTACAAAAAACTCGGGTTCCAAATTTTTTTACTAATGATGCATACAACGCTTTATTACCCAACTCATGAATTGCTCAAAGTGAATCAAAAGTTATTTTTATAATAATGCTAAAGTGGACAAATAACATAGCTCATTTTTTAAAAGACATAAATAAGTATGACATAACAGTAAAACATAAAACAAATCACTCAACTTTTTTAGTACGATAAGATAACCGAAAAAAGAATAACATAAACAAATTTTGAAGCTAAACAACATTTAGTTACAAATTATACACCAATTAGATAACTTGTCAATATAAAACCTCATAAACTGAACCAACATTGAGGTGGTTTCATCAGTTTTCTCAAGCTCATGCTTGTGCACTTGGAATACCCACTTTCCCGAAACGTTCATGTTGGAGCTTTTTACCAACTTGTCAATAGTACCATCGCAGCTAGTGCCTGGAAGCTGTGTGGCCTTTCCATCATCGTCTATAAAGCCAGCCGCAGCCTGAACGCGATAATCCTCGGGTAATTTAATATTATTGTAATAGAACAGCAAAAAAGAATTAAATCCGTCCGTGGTCAAAATTATCTGAAATGTGCTTTTAACTGAAGGGTCATAATAATGTGGTACTTTATTCCATGTAGCCACGAAAAAGTTTGTCAGAGACCCGTGAATTTCAAAAGATGCCAGAGAAATATCTCTTGATAGTCTTTCCAACAATGTTTTGTTTTGGCCTACTGCAAACGTCATATTTCCTCCATTTTTTATGCTAAGCTTTGTTAGTAAAGCCATCACAGAGCAGCGATGGTGACCAGTTAACCACCAACAAGATCCGCCTCTCACAGAAATTTGGGGTCCTAAATTACAAAAACGTAATCATAGCTTTTATAATTAAATTTAAACGTAAAGACCCGATTTTTAGGGAACAAATTTTTTTATTTAACACAGTTAAGCTTAAAAATTACTTTTTAAAAAACATACCGTATTCGAAATAAAGCATTCCAGACTGCCGCATTGCCACTGAAGTGTATTCTTTGCCAAAGTAATGAAACCTAAATCCTAATGGTACATTTACTATGTCACTTAGCCTACGCTCACAAGCACCGTCCACTTTCTTATATGGCAGAAATTCCTCCAGAGGAACTGCTCCATCCACAGAACAATTTATTACACAAAGTGTTGCTAAAACTAAATATATTACCGAAACTCTAATATTATTTAAATGTTGCGCAAATCTTCCTTCTTTTCTAGAAACCATTTTGTAAAATTTACATGACGCTGCTACAAATCAACTTGTTTGTTTCGTGTCACCAAGAGCACTGACAACATTCACAAGCAAAGCATTTAATTTGTGTAGCTTGCATGTTTTGCGCTCTGGATTGAGAGCAGAACTTAAGAAACTCAAAATACAACAACCTGTTTTAAAGCTTAACATTTTGCACATGAAACCATTTCATACAATTAAAGCAATTAAGATGAGCGGTGACGAAGCCATTGAAATGTTTTTGTAAGAACATCCTTATTTACTAAGTAGCATGATCTACGCGCTAGATTAAATGGCTTACTCATTCAAACAGTCTAGTTAATGCTTTGCTTAATGTCATTCAAGCACTTAAATTGTTTGAATGACAGGCTCATTTGAGTTAATTCAGTTGATAAACAGTATGAGTTTCAACGCAAAAACAGCTTTTTATTTTTCAGTCACCAAACAGAGTGCAGCATTGTACAATGCACAAAACACTGGATTTGTAGTATAAATGGCCTTAGGAAGTTCTTTCATTTCATTTATCAAGTGTGGCTTCCAGAGCGTTTAGTATATTTGTCTTTGTAGAGTACTTTAATTTCAAGAATGCAAATGACTCATAAAACCATTGTATATTAAGCAAATGTAAAATGTATGTTTTATTGCATTATCGGTGATTTATTGCATAAACGTTTTACAAAAGGCTCAACATCTGTAGAAACTGTAAAGGAATGTATGCGTTGGTACATTGTCATGACCGAAAAATTAAAAATTCCGGATTTTAGTCTAGATTATTAAATCTTGTCATAATATAGTCCCTTGTTCAAGTTTCAGGTCAATATCGTGTTTTTGTAAAAAGTTACGAGGTTTTGAAATTTATTCGTCAAGCCACCCAATGGCACGAAATCATCTTTTAACGGGATTACACGAGACACGAACTTACGTTACTTTTATAATAGTGATCACAGAGATGTGATTAAGGTTTTAATAGGAAGCTTAAAATTTTGTGCTTTAGCTTTATAGCTTTCGTGCCAATTAGCCGCTTGACGTGTGAGTTTTAAAACCTCATAACTTTTTTCTGAAACCAGATATTGAGCTGTAACTTGCACAAGGGACGATTTTATGAGGATATTTAATATTCAGTTGTGCAGTAATAAGAACATTTATGTGTGTACAAAAATGTGCCTGAACTTCTTCAAGTGTTGTAGTGGTTGTACCACTCAGCAATTAAAACAGTAAACCAAACGCTTGTTTTATTGTCCTTGTTAAATTCTTTGAACAAAAATTGCTAATTAGATATATATATTTGCGTCTTTGCCATATTGTTATCTGTCAGTTTGTGAGGCAAATTACAATATATATAAATCATTTCCGTTGATTTGCCAATTGTTCAAGAAAAATCTTTAAAAAACTGCCTGCTATTTCGCCACCAGTACGTAAAATCATTCTCCTGCTTCAGCATTGGTAAGTCAGTCGTTATGAGTAATCGAGTTGCAACGGAATAATAATTTACCTAGTGCTGCCGTTCTCTGATATGGATACCATTATACACAGGAATTGTATCAAAACGGCTTTTTAAAGTAGGTATTTGTTAGAAAATT
Source organism: Entomobrya proxima (assembly GCA_029691765.1). Lineage (NCBI taxonomy): Eukaryota > Metazoa > Arthropoda > Collembola > Entomobryomorpha > Entomobryidae > Entomobrya > Entomobrya proxima. Next base: position 44,351,331 of record CM056170.1, read on the forward strand.
TAGTAAAAAAATTATTTCCAGTTTTCAAACAGCAGTTCTTGAATATTGTGGTATAAGTTTTTACCAGTATCTTATTTGCATGTTACAACCTGACAAAGTGTGTATTTGTAAGACGTGGTAAATTGAGTTACGTGATTTTTTATAAGGTCCTCGAGTTTTATTACGTAACAATATTTTACATGGTAAAATCAATATTCATTGTTGCTTGGTTGTCGTCGGGTAAGCCGCATAAATTTCCATACTTTCGCTAAATACAAGCTGAAAACTGCAAAAACATAAAATATAAGTGCAAAATGCTCATTTACAACCTAATCATGCCATGAACCACCCAAAAAATGTAAATGGGAACCATTTAAAACAGATAACTTATCATTTTGCCTTCAATTATATTTTTCCGCAGTTACTTTGGCTATATTCTACCCTAATTCGGGTTCGGAATGGATCAGGTAATGCGGGTTAAGTGTTGGACCGATACATGAAAAGGCTATAAAGCAAAGGAGTTTCATCACCTATGCGACTTTACAAAAAGCTGCCCAGTCATCCATCGTCCGATGAAGTTCAAGATAACTGAAGAACTGCTGATCCCGAAATATGTTCCGATTGAAAATGAAAGAGTCAGTATAAATAGCTTATCAAAGCTACAAAATTGTGTAGATTTGCTAAAAATGGTATTGAAGGGGATAATTTATTCAATTTCAGGCAGATAATTTGTCAACTGCTGATAGAGCATCTCTGAAGACAACATTAAGTTTTTACCGAATTTTCGAGTTAAGTTCGATATTTTTGGTCACGAAAGCAGTAAAAATGTTTTTGGTAGTTTTGATTTGGGGGAGCCAAAACGCGAATTTAAATTGTATTGTTACTCGGTAGTTTACGTACAAGATGTTTTTGTTCATTTAGAAGGGTTAAATAAGCTTCAAGGCTTAGAGATGTTGGTTCAAAAATACTTTCATGCTTGGTTAGATAGAAAGTTGTAACGCCTCACTTAGCGTTTATACGAATTACCAGAAAAAGCATTAGAGTATGCTCAAAAGGATTCGGAGTTGTTATATATTATATGAGAGTTGATGAAAATCCAAGAGAACAAATCTTTGCTTACGTTGTATGACAATTTTAAAACAAGTACAATGGTTACTGCAAAGTTGTTACCTACATACATTTCAGTCAAAAAAGCTTTTAATAGGTGCTTAAAACATCCCAGCATCGAGTTACGTCACAAGTTAAATCACATTGAACATTTTGATGTATTCAATGCATTGTATAGTTGGGTTGTGTACAAAGCTAAAATCTTAGACATTTCCAGGGATCAGATATTAACGCATAATGAGCTAGTGGTTTTGTGTATTACAAAACCTAAATCTGTTTCTGAGGTTAGAAAGCTTCTTCCTAGATTCAATTGTTTACCAGACGAAAACACACAAGAAATATTTAATCTTATATGTAATTATCAGAGAGCTCAAATCAAAATAACTATTGATAACGAGTATGCAAAACAAAGTGGGGATTCAGATAGATCTTGTGATGAGGAAGTGTTAACTGCTTCTCCGAGCAATACGGTTTCCATCAAGGAACCAATGGTAATAGATTTAACAGACGAAAAAGTGGAAGAAAATGTAGATAGTGACTTATTGTTGCCATGCAATGATGATTTGATTATTAACGCGGAAGAAAAATATAAATTTGAGGCTAAAAATAGTGTAAATCAAGTTGTTGAAGAAACATCCCCGAAAACTGTACATGAATATACTGAGAAGATAATAATCTTATTTAACAATGACTACTTCAAGGGTCTTGCTTTAAAATATGATAATTTGACAAATGAACAGCTAGATAAAATTTCAGATGAAGATTTGGTAGCGAATTATGATATTATGAGAAAGGCAAAGTTAGAAAATTATCAGATAGACTCACTTCACAAAAGACGAAATAAAATTACTAGTGGTTTTACTGATGTTATGAGTCGTAGAAAAATGAATATTCAAAATAGTCGACGGTATCAAAGAAATCATCGTTTTAGTAGTAAGAGGCGTTATTTCGGTTCTAGCAGGTATAAACATTGATTATATTTGTTGAATTGATTATTATGATTGAGCATGCATGCAGAAAAGAGGAAAAAATTGCGTTGATACGCTGATATGAATAAATGTGTATATTGTAGCACGTTTGTTTGTAAAAATGTGCTGCAAGAGAATAAAGCGATGGAATGTTCAATTCCTTTTAAGAGTTCACCTAAGCCAGACAGAAAACGTAGTAGTGGTCCAGGTCTGTTGGCATCAAAAATCTCGTTGGCATACGGCATAAAGGTGATTCAAGGGAAACTTGGTGTCAGCAGTAGGATCTAGAGTTGCGGTACTTAGGGAGGAGTGCTTTCAAACTTATAGTGCGTTATTGTATAAAATTTGAGAAAACGTTCCAGTTTAGTATTTTTATTCTGAATTTCGCACATGTATTTTATTGTTATTTTTGTGTGCTCCTGGATAATCTACTTAATTTTGAAACATATTTGATTTATTTTCCAAAATCTCTTTTTCCAACTAAACAATTCAAAACGCGTCCTAGACTAAATGGTTTACTCTTTCAAGCACTCAAATTGTTTGAATTTCACTGCACTAATTCTTTGACAAACGTCGTCCTACAATTTGCAATCTTACATATCTTACACAAGGTATACAACAAGGCGTCGCTTACAACCTTAAACCCAGTACATAGAACTCTCCAGATAATGTTTCTGACTTCAACTGCAAAGCAACCAATCGCCACCAGCAAGCCAGATGCCAAAACAATAAATACAACTACTATATTTCCTTCCATGTTGGCAACCTTTAAAGGTAATGGAATTAAAGGCAACTTAGGACTTCCTAAGCTTTTTCTCCACCATTCAAAAATACCAGAATGTTTAATGCTTTTAATACGTTGTAGCACATAAGAGGGAACAATGCCATCTGGGACAACATTCCAGCTATAATTTGTATAAGCTACTGCACTTACGTCAGCCAATATACCCTCACGTTGCAAAGCTATTGCAATTTTTGTAGTTAAATGTTCGGGTAGAAAAACTGCAGTGCTTCTGCAGTTTCGCAGCTCTTGTGTTAAAAAAGCTATTTCGTTATCTTGAAAACATTTAAAGTTTGAAAGAAAACCACGGCTTTCACAATTTTTGATCAGCGTTAAATTTGTACATGTTTTTGAACCAAACTGGCTTTGAATAAATATATCTTTTGTCCTTTTATGCAAATAACTTACTTCGTAGATTTTCAAAAGGTCTTGCTTAAGTCTCTTTCCCAATTCGGTTTCTGGTTCAAATGAAGTTTTAACGGTTTGCATTAAACTATTCATTGCCGAATATAAACCATAATCTGCATTACGGTGGTTTAAAAATATTCGGTGTTTGTCTCGATAAAACTTTTTGTACAAATTAGAAGCATAGTCCTCTGTTATAATATAAGTATGGGTATACGTTTCAAACCTATTGTCTAGCAACTGCTTTAGATTTTCAAAAGGAATTCTAGCACGAGGTAAAATCAAATTGTACACGTTTACGTTTTTATATGCGTTGCTTAGAATCACTCCCATCAGTAAAACCACTCCAGTAACTAGGCGAGTCCTAGTGAACTGAAATATTCTAGTTGAAAAAGGGTCTCCTTGCTCAAGTAGAACTTTGTAAATTGATAAGAGAATCGCTTTAAAAGAGTAAAATTTTCGGACCCCAATTAGCACATTAATTGTTGCGACGAGCAATACAGCACAAATCAAAATACTGAACCACACAAAACTTTCATAAGCGGCAATTAACTCCCTGAATTGAAACTGAACGATTTGTGGCTTTCCACAACTAACAAACCGAAGATTTGCCAAAGGCAAATACATGAAAATGGAGAGTTCTCTGTTTAATTGTTGATTAAGGTAATGCGATGTAAATTTCCACATTGCTATTCCAAAATACGATTCTTTGTATGTTATAATTTGTTTTCTGTTTTGACAGACTTTATCCACAAAATAATCAGATGCGTATTTGTACGTAAAATTACCCGTAATATCTTGAAGCATATACGCATATAGTTGAAATACCTTGATTTCATTATTTCTAAAGTTATCTCCTTGAAAAAATTCTAGCACTGGGTTACCAAAGTTGCACTTGTTTAATTCTTGTAAAATTGAGTTTGCATGTATCATTTTTGGGTGAATGAATTGCCAGCTGGTTTGCACATGTTTTGACAGCGTAAGTTCTTCTATAATTATTTTAAAAGCAATTTTCATCCACGGGTCTAATAAAATTGTTTTGTTTCTTCCACGCCTTTGGAAATTAATTTCCGGTGACAAAATCGAAATATACGTTAAACTCCCCACTGGTTCATAGAATCTCTCTTTTAAAAGCCTTACGTAAGCAATGCATATCAAATTCTGTCTTAGACTCCATATCCTTACATTTTCCACTAGGCGACTTTTAATTTTTCTGTTATCCTCTATCTTGTCTGTTTTGAGAATATCTATAAAAATGTGTAGAATCTGTGACTTTTTCAAAACCTGGTTTAGTTCTCTCGGGATGCTAAACAACGGCGATCGTGAAACGGATTCGCTATCATAATCTGGTCGAAAAAGTTCAAGCTGTACAGCACAGCTCCAAGGTTTTGAAGCAGAAGCAAATTTTACAATGTTTAAGTCAATACATAATCGGTTACTGTATGCACCGGTTGTATAGTTGTTCAAGTATGGTGAATATTTACATGGATATTCTTTCCAATTATGTGGTACGCTGTCGTTGAAGTTGCTCATTTTTGTAGGAATCATTAACAAACGCGTTTTTATTAATTTTAAACCGAAGTATTCCGAGACTACTGCAGGAGCTATATTACGTAGTATGACTGGAAATATGTGTGACGAATTTAAGTTGATGTTTTGGTAGTTATTTAGGACAACTAGACACATTGCATTGTGAAATGGTTGGAGAAGTTGATTCAAGCTTTTTATAATGGGAAAAGTATGCTTTGTTTTTAGCAGATTTGTATAGACCTCTTGCGCACGCTTTATTATAGAGTCAATTTTTGATCCAGAATTGAAAGTTGTTAAACTTGTGTTAGTGGAGATTAAATTTTCAAAGCGTAGGAGAAACATAGGATTTGTGACTACGCTAGAAACATAAAGGATACTAAATAATGTTTTGAACATCATTTTGTAAGTTTGTTAATAGTAAAGTTGAATGCTGAAAAACTAACATGTATATTGTATTGATAGAGTGACCTACTAAAAGCATAATGAAAAAAGACGGACAAGCAGAGCTAGCTCATGTAGAAGTTATTCCAGCTAGTTTTTTGTATATGGCTTCCTAGCCTGATGGTTAAGCGACTGACTTTTTGCTTCGGGGTCACGGGTTCGAATCGCAAAAATACTAACAATTTCGAGGCTCGTACTCGTGACCTTAGTATAAGAGTCTGCGGCTTGACCATCAGGCTGAGAAGCCGTTTGTAAAGTTAACGCTCCAAAAACTTGTACTTGAGCTAGCTTTGCTTGTCCGTTGTTTGACATTATGCTTTTAGTAAGTCACTCTATCAATAGCAGTATGCTTTCTCGCAGAAGCCTAACTATTTTTTTAAACAACCAGCAAATACAAGTGTGAAAAGTTGTTTACGTTGGTTTCAACTATTTTTATTTTTTGGTAAGCTGGCTTATTATATTTTTGAATATCGAGACAATAGTTGACAAGTAAATTATTGGAATAGCTTAAGGTAGACGATTTGCGTAGGAAGTCAGGCTCCACAGTAGCAATTAGTTTAAAACCGTCTGAGAGTACGGAGTACCTGACCGACAAAATGGCGACAGAAATGAATATTTTTAGAGCTTTTGCTGCATTGATACCTAAATTATCTGAGCACATAGTGTTCTATACGGATACTGCCACACTTCACCAAGTAAGTGCATGTTTTTGACAAAGCTTTTTATCTTTACTTGCACGTGCCAGTAGGCATCAATATTGGATGGAACTGGTACCAATTTACTAAATTGTTTGAACTAAAATAATTAATGTAATGATTATTGTACCTTTCTTTTATTTTTACTTATCAGTTTTTTGTATGCATTATATCTGTTTAACGTTGAAGTTTTTATTTCTATTTTCACTAAAACTTAAGCCTACGCAAGGGCTTAAATATGCAAATTCAACAACCCTACCGGTCAATGCTAAGATAAAATAAGTGTTGATTACTTCAGCAATTTTCAAAATGACCTATAACACGTGAAGAAAGATTTTACTACTTTTGACCAAAAAATCTAATTCGTGGCTAGTTTGCTAAAATCAAATCTACAGATGTTTTAAAACCTTATTTGCACCATAGCGCCTTAGCATTATAATAATTCTGATTTCTGTTTTTAGCAGACAGTGGTATACAACAAACATATGTGCAGCCTTGTTATCCATGTAACAATAGGCCAATTGAATGCATCTTAGGAATGGATTGTTGTTGATTAGAGAGTCTTTAAAATTTTTGAGTTGACATGAGATTTCTCATCGTAGCAAAGATAAATGCTACAGCAGGGGCGAGAACATTATATTTACTCTTAGGACTAGACAAGAAGATACTATTAATCCGGATTTGCTATATATAATAAGCATAATTTTACAACTGGACGAGATTAGTTATTCGTCTGTTTCCCAACTTCAAATATAAGCACGATCATCTTTATCAGGTAAACCTGATATTACAGAATACATCTTCCATATAAACAAAGGTGGACGCTTACTTTTTAGGATTATCCACTGGTGACGCTTTCATGCCATGTATCTCATTTTGTCATCTGCATGGTATCTTATCTTTTAAGTGTGGTTTGATTTGTCGTATTTTCATTCAATACACATGAATGTTGTGTTAACGAATATTCCATTCATTAAAAATGGATATGTTTCAGGGTATGTTTCAAAACTTTCAACTTAGCCTCAATGATTTCAATTTTAATGTCCTTTTAATTATACCTATTAACTCAAATTCTTTAGATTCAGAAGTTAGTTTTGATCGGTTTAAAAAACCGTCGTCAGTTCGGCTAGTGCAGAATTTTCCGAGTATGAAAACAAGTTTTCAAAATAACTCCGGTAGGCTTGCAAATCATTGGTTTTTGTAGTAATTTCAACTTCTTGACCGTAACAATTTACCCTGTCAAACGTACTATTAAGTATATTGATGGTGATTCCGTAATTCAAAGTTGCTTGTGCAGTAATTGCTGGCAAGTTTTTTCCGTCTTTATCAGTTACTTTACATCTTAATAAATTGCACCTTCCATTCAGTACATCAAGTCATTACCTATAGGATTATATACTCACTTTTACTTTTTAATTGTCGTGAAAATAAAGTTTATTTAAAATGAGTGTACAACCTTACGTGTTCTACAAACACCAATGGTGCCTGCTTATCGCTGGTGGCGGTCTGTGCAAAAACCTTTTGTTTAACGGTTGACTCAATATAAACATCATATCTTGGCACATCATATATGTTTCGCCTCGCACAACTTCATGTTCATTCATTCCATTTTAAAAAGATTCATTTTAAAAAAAGTAAGTTATTAAACCCTGACTGCTTAACTTTCTTCCGCGGCCTTACTTTTTTTCTCTAGGCTAGTGTTTTATTTCATTTATTTTTAAGTAGAATACGAGCTTTTGCTGGTTGTAATTTTCGTCGTCTTCGTCGAGCCCCACTTCCAAACTAATCGCGAAATAAATTTGCATTCGACTTTTTTTATTGCTGCTGCGCCATGAGACTTTATACTGGCTTTGAAGCTCTTATCATTTTTGAATACATCACTTGCTATATTTTTAACCATCGTTTTTGCTTCTGGAAAAAGGTATTTTTGAGCCGCCGGAATATCCCCCCTAGCTGCGGGGAATACATTTTGACGTACCGAGCTATGAGCTGATACGTCGGGTGATGATGGTACATTTTAATTAAGATTAATTTTTCTGTCTAAAATGTAGGGTTAAGTAATCCGCCTAAGAGAAAATAGTAATAAATCACCGCTTTCGGATCTTATATACACGAATAAGCTGTCAATGTGAATATGAAGTATGAATGCTCATTATGTAGAATGAGATTTTCGTACGTAACTTCTCTGAAACATCATAATATGTCTGTACATTAAATATGTCAGAAGTGTAACACGACCTTTGTAAATAATATGGATCTAGCAACACATATGAAAATCCACGGAGAAAAAAGAGTAAGTAATTATTGTAATTATTTGCAAAGTTTTCAACGAGCAGATATTATTTCTCAAACCACTACGTGTGTCCTTCCGTCCGTCCATCGAAAAGACAATTCTACGTTGCCTCACTCCTATCCCCTCAAACAGTGAGAACGTACAGAGAGCTTGTGGATACATACAACCATACCAATGCTGTTGCATAGCTTGTGGTGCATAGCTGAGAGGGCAGGTATACCGCAATTGACTTAGAGCATAGCACTATCTACCTACTCAAACATGTATGAGAACGTACACAGCAAGCACAAGCACACATCACGCACGGTATCCATCCATACGTATTTTTGAATGTGAGAGGATATGTGCCGGTTGCTCAGGTTGCTGGTGTACTCTCTCTGTGACAAAGTCTGTGTTCTTGCTACAAGCGAACAAACAATGCAACGTTACGTAGAATTGATTTTTCATGACATGCTCAAACAAATTACTTTTGAATAGCGCGGCTAGCGCGCTGAGCGGTCGCGGTCTCGGTTCCTACCGAGGTCACTCTTTTTTGCATTTTATGTTGGATTTATATTAAAGCAATTCATGTAGCACACTAAGCATACACTCACATCCTCCCAATCAGACACAAAATTTTTGCCACAAACTAAAACTTCGCTATCTTACATTCTTACAAGAATTTCATTTTTCGACATATTTTTCTGCTGCTTCCACATAAGCATAGACAATTGAATGGATATAGAGTAAAAACTAAATCCCCATATCATAAGTACCATACATGCATGTAAATATTTTCTAAAGCAATATGTTTTAACCAGTGTTTTAAGAAAAAATATATAAATGTGTTTTTCAAAACTTCACTTGCATGTTCCCAATTTTTATTAATGTGTATTATGTATAAATTGAAACAGAAAAACATCAACGCCAAAGTAATGCACATCTTTCTGTTACAAAAGATGCCAACAACCAAAATGCGATTTCTCCAAGAATCACCAAGATTATGGAATGCGTCGCAGTGGGGGTTGAACGGTTGAAGTGTGCTCTCATCTTCTGTATAATGAACTACAACTCGAAGATTTTAACACTACTGCACCAGAGGCTAATTGTATAAATTATCCCATAAAAAAGAAATATACGCAATTGCTCAAATTAGTAGATACAAAAACAAAGAAGAAAAACAGGATATTGGAAAACCTGCCAGAACACCTGATCAAACAGCGACAATTTTGCAGGAAGCTACCCCCACAGATTCTGGCGCTGTTGATTCCATACGAAACATACCTCTAATTTAATTTTATCATACCTCCAACCCACCAAAGGAAAAAAGTTGCAATCTTCGCCAAACACAACTTATTTGTAAACAACGGGCATTTTCCAATACCACTCAAACGTTTTCATCTCCGACCCCCTCCACATCAAACAATATTGACGCAACTAGCGGCAATGCCCCCCGTCTAGCACAAATGCTAGTACCTCAAAAATTCCCTTGTCAGACCAGGTTCCCGCGTCTATTCCTTCTGAACCCAATTCAGGTCAACTACAAAAACCATCTTCGGTACCAGTTATTGAAAACAATGCAATTTTAGAAGTCTGGAACCAACTTTCGATTCGCGGGCAAAGCATTCACAATCACTTTAATCTGATTGAACGGAGATTGGCGATAAATGGATTTGTTGGTGAATATATGGAAAGAAGAGTCATGACTACTTGTCTAATGTGCCATGCTTTTCTCCTCAGCTGTTTTCTCCATGGTAAATGATATATGAACTTTTATAAAGATTTTATTCTTTGTTTATACAGTTATACAATTTTTTTATATGCATGTAGCCAAAATCATAGAGGTTTTGGGATTCCTGTCCTTCTACTTTGAATTGGATGAGAGAATGATATAAGGTAAAAAACGATTTTTTAAAAAACAAAATTAAAATGTTTCTGTAATTTATTATTAAAGAAGATGCACAGTTTACTCAGCCACTATAAAGATAATTTTGATCCAATTTTATTAGAGAGCATGTTTGGAGACCCAATTACAATTTTTTATAAAATATTACAAACTAAATATATAATAGAAACTTTAACAAATAAGAGTTAGACTATAATAGAGAACCATTACGACAGTTACTATTTCAAAAACATGCAACACGGATGCAACATTGATTTAACTTATCAACTAAAATCCATAACTATTTGAACTTAGTTTAGTAGTATTTCATTTCAGGAAGTCCTTAGACACGGCAGCTATTATTACGTCTATAGAATAAATAATGGCTTGCAAAAAATTGGAATAATGTTTAAAAGATTTGATCTCGGGTCTCTTAGGGGAGAGGTCTAACTTTCTACAAAATCTGACAGGTTTTGTGAATTGTCATCTGTTTGCATATCCTTTATGTTATTTACCTCCTGAAGTTCTTTTTTAACCCTTGTAAGTCTTTCTGCGGGTGCTTTGTAATTTTTGAAAAGTAAAAAAATGCGGATTGATATCTTGCCGCTGGAAATCAGTGGTTTTCCTAAAACTTTCAATTACGATATCTTTTGATGGTGAGTACAGAACACCAGCCATAAGATCCACATAGACAGGGTAAGCCTTTTTGCCAAATCTCCTGAAGGCATCTCTCATTTTCTCAGGCTCCATCTCATAGATTTACTGTTGCTCCACAAAGTCGACACAGCGCAAATCATACATGATGTATGACTCATAGACCTGAAGATCTTTGTAGTCCAGGAATGCAGCGTCCAATTGTAACTTTTTGGGCGTCTCTCTCGTAAATTATGGAATCAGGAAGTTTCATTCAAACCATAGCGCCTATCCTGCTCAAAGGGGATCTTCACGATCTTAAGCTCGCCAGACTCCATCGTTTGGACTTCCAATCATATTGTATTTATTAATTATTTAAACAAAATATTAGTAGCTCACATTTTTAAAGTCGTAGACATTTTAGCAATTAGTAATATATTCTGAAAATAAGTGAAAAAATGCTTAACTTACCAGATTCCAATGTTGCGTTTGTATTGAAAGTTTGAATAGTGTAAAAAGGTTGGTTTTGTGATTAGAAGTTAAGATCGTTTATACAAACGATGGTTTAAGACGTTCAAACGAAAACTTGAATCAAGTGTGCTGTGATTTAAAATTTTCTGTCTGAAGTTCAGACGAACTGTTTTTTTGTTGATGATTGTTGATAGTATGAGGTTTGATATTTTAGCTTCGACGAATTGGTTAACAAATCTACTAATCCTTAGAAACCTTGAAGATATGAACATTTGTTTCAACTACGCTCATCGCTCATCGATTTGCAGTAAAATTAAAGAGTTGAATTCTTGCTAGAGCAAATTCAAAGAGCTAACCAGTCGACTTACGCTTACCAGTCGTAATCGCTTGAACCCCGCTCATAAAATGAAACAAAATCCCGAATGAGTGAAGGTACTTCCTCATACATGTTTTCAAAAATCATTGCTCCACTTTCTCTTGCCGGAAACCCATAATATCCATGCATACACACAAACAGTGGAGATCTGGGATTGACCTCAACCAACAACTTTCCTCCAGCGCCGGTTATTCCTTCTGCTTTGTCAGAGGGCGCGTCAGCATCAAAAATAGTGACCGGTGTACCTGCAGCTGCCTGGCGGGGTGATATGACTCATTTAAGAAAACTTGTTCCAGTTTTCTGCTCATCTAACGGGTTAATCAGAGCTCATTTAAATCCCTTCTTTTTATTACGAACCAGGGATATAAAATAAATCGTTTTAAAAAAATATTCACTCCATAGATTAGATTTATGGCTGCTAACAATGAATATACCTTTCAGAGACACATCTTGAAATTTGAATCCATAGTCTTCAAGAAGACCTGGAGCAAATAATCGAAACAGTGCATACTTCACTATACTTTTGGCATGAATTAAGTTTGTGAATGCATATTTGAGTCAAAGGTTTCTTTCTTGTGTTATCTAATTGAATGATTTAATTGACCTTTGATTGGTGGGATGTGTGGGAGAGGATGAATTGTAAATATTATTGATTTTATTTCATCTCTGGTTTGTAACAGTATTAGTGGCTATCAATTGACACAGACTACAGACTGTATGTGACAGTGTTTACTTTAAGATTCATGCTTTGTTCAATGTATTAAGCTTCAAAAATCCGTTGACTTTTGTAAAATGCCCTACGACTTGAGTTCAAGGTAAAGTGCACAACCTGTAGTTAGTTCAATGACTATGCACAATTCTGTAATACAAGCCACTCAAAAAATGTACGCCTCTTGTTCTCTGCGGAAAGATTTTTCTGGCACTTCTCTTGTTCTGTTCAGAGCGGCAACAGCCAATGTCCTGACTTGCTTTGTGCCTAAGTAAAGTACAAGTACATAATAATATTTATGCTACTGGCCAATTTTCCATTGTTTCACCACCTTGTGTGTAGCATCTCATGCCGTATTGAGAAGTTGCAAGGCGCCCCATCAGAAAACCAAATTCATAAAGCTCATTTAACCATTTTACTATTGGAAATTCCAAATCATCTTTCACGCCAATCAAGTCAGCATCATCCTTTTCATAAACAACTACCAACCTTATCATCCCTTTATTTCCAAGCTCGAAAACAATGCCGGTGTGCACACGATGGTTGTTTTGTAGAATGAAAAGTTTAAATACTAATCCGTTTTAAATGTTTAAAATGAGCCCTTAATATTTGCTGCATATTTAGTATTTATGGGTTTGGTTAAAATTGAAAATTTATAACAACGCTTGCTACAAACTAGTAACGATAGCAGACGGCTTAGTAAAATAATGAGTTTGTAGGTTTTAAGTTTAATATATAAAATGTCAAAGTAAAGTTTGTCAAATTCGCTTTGGAAACGCTATCGTTTAAAAATCTCAAACTCATAATTTTAAATGAATTTTGTTTAGATCCTTTGCTAGGTTTTGCTACTTTTCAAACTTGATTAATCTAATCCAATTTATTCTTGAATTTGTTTTAAAGCGATCGATGCTAGTTTTATAAAGTTAGAATTATTTTAAGCATATTCAATTGTTCAGACAAAATCTTTCAATTTACTTTCTCAAAAACAAACTTAATTGCTTTTGCCAAAATTTATTTCTAATTTTGTTCAGTCTCCCAGCGACTTAAGCCTGAGAAACACTGAAGCTCTTACAAAACACTAGCACTATGTATAACAAAAGTGTAGTAAATTTACTTTCAAAATCCACCTAAATTTGCAGCTTTTTTGGAGCTTCACCACTCATATTCAATCCCAAAACTGAGACATTTCGCTACACTCTCTGGACACGACTTAAAAGCTTTGCAATGTTTCAAATGATAGCTATATATATTTTAATATTTGTACCAAACCAAGTGTACAAAATGTGGAAGGCCAGCAACTTTGACGAGTTTAATTTCTTGGTACTTTTTGCCATGTGCGCAGTAATTGGCATAATTCTACTTGGCTTGGTAAATTTTCGTTTGGTGGAACTTGTTCGGTTTTTAAATATGCTTTTTCGCTTTTTAAAATCCTTTGCAGGTACTCAAAAACATTTGCTCAACTCAAATTCGTTGTAAATTTGAAATCTAACAAAAACATATTTAATTTTGGCAGATTTATATATGCCTGATTATGACGTCGCACATTCCCCAGAAAACAAACGGATATGCTACTTAATTAAACTAATATTTCTCTACTATTTTTTCGTGGCATGCATTGTATCTAGTCACTATTTTATATTTCCCCATTCACCGATTCACGTAACGTCCGAAATCGACCTTACATTTATGCATCCAATAATTTACATTCTTTTTGGACTGATACTCTTGGGAATGGTACTTAGCGTCAGCTGTTTGTTAGCCATAGTGTCCAGTTTTCTTGTAATCTACTACACTCACTTTATTCCCATATTTTCAATCGAGTTGAAACTGGGAAAGCAGTTGGGACAAAGATCATCAAACAAACTGAGATCTTTGGAAAATTTTACTAAAACTTATCGGTGTTTAGAAATTATTATTGATAACCAAAATGATTTAAGCGCTATTATAATTATTCCGATTCAAACTTGTGTCTGGTTACTAAATATTTTTTGCTTTATAGCACTTTTCACATTCTGGGGTAAATTGAATACAACTGCGAAAGCACTATTGATTATATTTAGCATAGGAGCTGTAGCAACATGGACACTGGTATTAAGTATGCTTGGATATGTAGGCGTTTGGAACAAAAGGACTAGAAGCTCATGGAAACGAGCTGTGGTAATGGAAAAATACTTGTTTTCTGAGTTTATAACTAAGCAAGATTTAAGGTATTGGAGAAAGTATCAAAAGTCGTGTAGACCTTTATGTATTTCCTATGGAAGGTTTTTTGTAGTTAAGCCAAAAAGCGTATTGTTATACATGAAGAAAGTTACAAGAGGTGCTTTCAAAGCATTGTTTATATAAGTATAATGTTTTACAAAATTGAAAACGATACTAATCAACTTAAGCAGCAAAAGTACAAAATTATGCTGTACAGCAAAACAAAAACCAATATAAATAAAATAAATGCATATTTTGATTAAAACTGAAGCCTTATCCAATTGTTCATTTGCATAAACCTACATGAACAGTAGTAGACGGTTTGGTTAATTGTAAAAAGATAGCGACGTCACTAGGGATTAGGAAAAACATTCAAAGCCGTGCTAGCAATTCAAACTGCGATGGTACCGAAGTGGGAAACGTTATTAGCTCGGTGCGTCAGCATGGGAGCTTATTACCGAGAAGTGTGTCCGTCCACTATATTTTTTGGGTCTGAATTCGGTCTATTTTTGGCAAGTTCGGGTCTATTTTGGCCAATTCGTGTCTATTTTGGCCAAAGCGGGTCTTTTTTGGCCAATTGGGTTCTATTTTGGCCAATTCGGGTCTATTTAAGGTAAATTCGGGTCTGAACTAGGCAAATGTGTGTCGATTTTAGGCAAGTTCGTGTCTGTTCTAGGCCAATTAGGGTCTATTTTAGGCGAAATCGGGGCTTAATATTATTTTTATATACAATAAAAAAATCAGGTCGTCTTTATTTCCTGAGCCTGACACACTCATCGTCTTTTGCAGCGAGCATTTTTGATGGTTTACCATTGACTGGTTAGTAAATTTTATGCTTGTCGTGATGCATTAGGAAAAACTGATAAGTTACAAAAATTATTTACCTAATCCAAGGTGGTTTTCTATGTTGGCTTCTCAAACTATTCAAAACATAAAAGCATTATTGCATAGTAACCTAGATCGATGAGTTTGTAGTCCTTGCACTTTTTGAGGTATTTTAATAGCAGATTTAAACTTTAAATCACGTGATGCAGCAGCTTTAAAGGCATCCTTTACACGTGATGAATCTGCGGGTATGCAAGATTACAGGTTTCTTTGTTAACTTATGCAAACTAGAGTTCTACTCCACAATGTCACAGGACAGAGGAAACGCTGAAATACTGAACAAAGGGCCAGGCCAACCATGTTTTCATGTATATGTTTTTGTAAACATGTCGTACATTTTAAAATTGCTGAGCATGTAACATGTTTGACAATTAAATAACTTTTATTAAAATTTAATTTAACATTTTTAAATACCAGACAAGTACTATTTGCTCATGTAATTGGCATTCTTTATCATTTTATTACTATACTATATTTGGACAAAGGTTGTATAAGCCGGAAAATAGACATTCAGACAATGACACTGAGAAGAATTGAAATGTAAAGCGGTTTACGGAAACGGAAGCAACATGTAACTTTTGGAATAAATGCAAAAACATGTAAACATTATTGTGGTTGTTCAAGTTGTGCCGTGAACCATACTACAATTATAGTATAAAAAGTACTGCTTCTTCTTATAACTTTAGCAAAACGTACCATTTCTCCTGTAAACAATGTTTAAAGCTTGATTGCTGACGCACGAAAGTCAAATCCACTGCATTTTAAGGTCATTTTGAAGGTTATTCCTTTTATATATATAACTTATTGTATTGTAATATTGTATATTTATTGTACAGGTATCAAAAAAGCCAAAAGAAGCAGTGAAAATACTCTAACCACAAGTGCACACCTAAAATGCTGAGTCCATTATTTGAAAAAGCCTTTGCAATGCATACTTCCTTGTTTAAATTAATTGTAATTCGTTATCCTCTGCAATATAACAGTGTAAAACGTGTCTTTGTGTTCAACTTTCGATGGCGTAAAACATATTTTTGGTTTGGGTTCCCTTGGATCCCATTTCTAGTTTTATTTTTATTATCATTATTTAATATAACCTGATACATACTTAACAAAACTATCTTTCCGTTTTATTGTGTGCTAACTAATGTTTTTACTGGCTGGTTTATATTATGTGGCATTTTTGAAAACTTTCTTCTTTTAACAGACGATGATTCAAGTTTTATTGTCTCTTTGAAAACATTTGAAATCTGCTGTAGTCATTTTGCGACGCGCTACTATGACTACTTAAAGAACAACGCGAACCAGTCAAAACGGCATAAATTCAGAGACATTTATCGAAATATCCATCAGAATGTTTATTCCAAACGTGACAGCTCAAAGGACAAAATGGGACTACTGGCAGTAGCTGTCGCAATTACTTTGTTTCTGGTTGGCAATGTTTACTATCTTATATTTATGGGAGCTCAAATTGATCCGTTTCATTACGTAATCTCACTTCTTGAAAAGGACAGCTTTACTTTCTATGTGGTTTACACCGTTCGTGTTTTGTGTTTTGCTTGGGCGTCCTTGGAAACTTGCAGAATCACTTCTTTAGCTGTACTTCTTGCATTATTATTCCTTGACTTGACGGCCTACGTACTTCAGCAAATCGGTAGCATAATGTCTTTGGAATTATTGATTTATGAATATAAACTGTTAAACATATTGTTTCAACACGCGGAAGCATATGTAAGACAAGTAGCTGGATTGTGGATGAGTGTTGGGTTTTTCAATTGTACTTTGGGCTTATGGGGAGTTCTCAAAGGCTGGCAATTATTTCCTAAGAGTGTTTCCTTGATCTTTGCACTTGTTACTGCGATGCTATTTGTTTGCTTATTTGTAGTTCTCCCAATGGCTATTTCTGTTTACGAAAATAGCTTTGAGCTTGTACATAGACGCTGGAAAAAATTAGTTTATAACAACAGGTTAGAGTGGAAACGTGTTATTGACACAATGCGACCTTTGTGTGTGTATTATGGCTGTGCAAGGTTTGATAAAGATACTAAGACAAATTTTTGCTATAACATTTTAAACAATACAGTTACGTTGATACTAGTACTATAGATTTCAAAAAAAAAATATTTGAATGAAAAATACTAGAAAACTACGTTTGTCGTGTAATTAATTGTTTCCAGTAACTATATTTGCTAACTTGCCAGAAGGCTCGGCCAGGAAGCTGCGGTTTCAAAAGGAAGCTGAAAATATTAGTTTTGTTTATCCTTTCAATCAAAAATGTAAATCCAATATAATCACAAAACTGAACATTCATTAACTTTTTGTTCCATCTCACATTTGAAGCTGCGTTTTAAGCATTGCTAGTGCTTCCATGCAAAATTTGTTTTGAATGGAAACCCCTCCGCAAACATATTTCAAGATAAATTTTATTGACGACTGTTAACAATATAAAAGCAAACTGACATTTTAGTACCGTCTAATAGTTAATTCCCCACAATGATAGACCAGACAATGGACCAAACCTACGAAGCACCTGTGGGCATCGGTGGGCCACCTGGTGGAAATCCGTCAGCTTATGGAGAAATGAGTCGTGAACCCATCAATGGCACTAACGTCAGCTTCTAAAGGAGACGGAATGCTAAATAAGCCGAAGTTCCTAGGAGTTGGCATGAAAATGGCATTGTTCGCAACGACCAAATTTTGAAAGAGTTATAACGGGATAGTTTCTTGGAACATTTAGCTTATTTCTATTGGCTGCAGGTGGATGTAGCATCATAAAAGCCCTCATCTAAACCGTAGAGTAGAGCAAATATTTGGAACCGTGTTCGGAGCTGGATTGCTTATCGGTGTACGTAAAAGTGATGGCAATTTCAAAAAAAATCCTAATTAAAATAGATGATAATACGGCTGACACCTTGGAGTTAGTACATTAGAAGGCGCAGGTCCTTTTACAGCAATCGAGTGTTGATGGCTCACGTTCATTGCTGGTTGTTTGTGGGTAGGGTCCGGAGTCTTTCAGGAATGAAACGAAAAAAGTCTTTCATTCCTTTCATTACCCTTTCATTCACTGAAAGGAATGGAAAGGAATGACGTTTTTCCAAAACCAATAATGAAAGGAAAGGAATGAAATGGAAGTCTGAAAGGCATGGAATGGAAAGGAAATGAAAGACTTGAAAGGAATCTGTTCTTTTCAAATGCAAAATTTTGCAAAGTATTTAAATTGTTCAAAAACATAACTCCAATAGTTGCAAATTGATAAATATATCCAATACATCAGTAAATATGTCCAATCAATACATTTAATTAACAAAAACTTAGGATTTTTTTGATTATTTAACTCAGTGTGATATTATAGTTATAAATTATTCTAGTCGTGTTTGAAATTGAAACCAATTCAATTAAAGCGAATAATTGTTAATTGAACTTGTTTTGACAACAATTTACTGAGTTTTGGTATGTTTTATACCATTTCTAATCATAGATGGAAAATTATGCATGTTGAAAGACATTTGTCATTCCTTTCCATTCCTTTCCTTTCATTCACCTGAAAGGAATGAAAGGAATGACATTTTTTCAAAATCTGAAAGACTTTGAAAGATATCATTCCTTTTGAAAGACTTTGAATGAAAGGAATGACAATAATGAAAGACTTTGAAAGACTCCGGACCCTATTTGTGGGACCTGTGCCAGGAATTACAAAATACCGAATGCCTTGAACACAATTCCTAACTTGACAAATTACTGCACAATTGGATAGTCGAGAGTCCTCATTGGAAATTAATTAATATGTTTTATTTCTTGGTAATTTCCATGATACAGTAAGCTAAGTTTGCAAACTTGTCAATTTTGTTTTATTCTGTAAAAATCAATCAATTTCCTTTCATCAGCTCAAGGCGGTGGCGGTGTAGCAACTGGTGAACTAGCAGCACCAGGATTCGGATTGGGTGCACTTGCTCCTCCAGCAACCACACTTCCATTCTGTCCCGGCTGTAAAACCTGCCCACTCCCCTGCCCACTGACAAACTGAGCACTCGACATTGTCGGAGTCACATTCCTCTGCATTACACTCAACTGCTGTCCTGGTAAAGGCGCATGCACCAATGCCAAATCCGAATTTTCCTTTTTCCTACAGCAATAAACAATCACCCCAATCACCGCCCCCACAACAATCAGCACCACCACAATAGCCCCAATCTCCACTCCAGTCAATCCCTTATTTTTATCATTCTCATTCTCCCCATTACCCCCTTCTTCTGGACCAGGAGGCTCCCCCGTCACTGGATTACTTGGCGGTCCAGGTATTTCTGGACATTCCATATTTTCTCCATCCTCGCAATATTGATCACATCCCACGGGACACGGATGTGGACAATTCCATTTCCCTTGCCCTTCCACTCTGTTATTGCACCTGAGGCTGTACCCTCCCGTTTTTGGCTTGCCATTGTAATCCGTTCCCCTTTTTTCATTGCAGTAGTCCAAACACTGTGGAGCCATTTCATTCCATTTCAAACCCGGTTTATTTTTCGGTCCTTTTAAACAATACTCGTCATACTTGACTTCCCTCAGGCTACAGAACTGCTTCCAAATCATGTCATTTTTAGGATTCTCAATGTCATTGCAAGCCAATAGGGTATCCTTGGGATAGCGTCCAGGAGTGTTTTTGCAACAGCAGTAGTCTTTGTCCTTTTGGCAAACTATTTTGTCATCGAAAACTCCAGAAGGACACTCGTCACTTTTTATACAGTGCCCCGGACTTCCATACTTTTTATATATGGCACAGTAGTATTTGGTATATGGAGTGTCTTCGGGGCAGGCAGTAGCGCGAGATTTTTCAAAACCGTTGTCATTGTAGGATTCTACACAGAGGTTATCCGAGGATTGGGGTGGGGTGCCAGTGTCCTCGGTGGTGGTGTCGTAGTCATATCCACACCAAGATGAATGGGGGAGGAGGAGGATAAGCAAGGTGGTGACAAGGAACAAGGCTGGGTGAAGGTGACTCATGATTGAAAGCAAGTTTGAAAATTAGACGAAAAGTGTTTTTAAAGGTGTGGAAATGGGTTTTTGAATGAATTTGCAAGAAAAAATAATAATTTTTAAAAATGTTTAAAAAAATTGTTTATTTTATTTTTTTAGCTTGAATAAAATGGATGCGTTTCCATGATAAATTAACATGAGCATTGAGATTTTTAATTATTTTTGATTTACGTGTATTAGCATATGAGAAATGGATATTTTGAATTCAATATAAAGTTTATAGTTAAAAATGACAGAAATTCAAATAATTTTAATTGAGGCTACAAGAATTCGATAAGTATGTCCATGTAATGTGTTTTCATGTGCAGGTCTAGGTGATAAGCTGTGGTCAACTTTTTGCCGCAAACGTCGCATTCGTGCTTCTTTTTAGAAGTGTGCTGATTATTAGTCTTGTAGTTTGACGTGGAATTCTTCTTCTGGGAGGGTGATTTAGCTTTTGAGTGATTCTTGGTTTTCATGTGCTTTTCCAAGCTAGATTGCTTTCTAAGTGTTTGGGAGCATCCACTGGGGCACCGAAGCCACTTCTCTGGATTGTGGATCTGTTGATGTTGCTTCAGTGCGCATGTAGTAGTAAATGCTTCGGGACAAGAACGACATTGAAGTAATTTTTCTTTAGTGTGCACTGATCGAATGTGGTCTTCCAGTTGGTGTTTTGTGGTGACCTTTTTGTCGCACCAACTGCATTCAAAATGCACGTTGTTAGTATGTAATTTGAAAGCGAATTTCCACTTGGAAGTATATCAGTCTAGTACCAGGGGGTGAAATTTCACCCCCCAAAATACAAAGAGGGGATGAAATTTCACCTCCCTTACCTAATTAATTTTTTTTTTCAAAAATTAACACAGGAGTGATTTTTTAATTAATTAACCAAAAAATATGCAAAAATACTTATTGGATACAGAAAAAAATTGCAAATTTTTCAGTTACAATTGCAAAAAAGTAGCATGTGTTATTACATAGCTATGCAAAATTTAATGTTGAAATTTTGGAAATTCGATAACTCAAAAATCTCGTGTTGGAATTTTTTGCAAATTTGCCAGAAAATAGCACATTTTTTGTAGATTCAGATGGTGCGAATAACATGTCTGGCGTTTTCATTTCAGTACTTCAAAATATCAAAAAAATGCAAAAATCAGTTAAAATTTGTGGTTTTTATTTTTTCTTGTTTGCGTTTCTAAAACGCCAGACAAGTCATTCACACCATCTGAATTTACAAAAAATGTGCTATTTTCTAGCCAGTTTGCAAAAGATTCCAACACGAGATTTTTGAGTTATCGAATTTCTAAAATTTCAACATTAAATTTTGCATAGCTATGTAATAACACATGCTACTTTTTTGCAATTTTTTCTGCATCGAATGAAAGCCCTCATCTACACCGTCTATTTTTGCAGATAATTTGGTTAATTTTAATATAAATCACTCCTGTGTTAATTTTTGGAAAAAAATTAATTAGGTAAGGGGGGTGAAATTTCATGGTACTAGACTGTATATGGACAAATTGAACAGTGAAACATTTGTTGACTGGAATGCACAGTTTGGTGACCTATTAATCCTCCATGTGTGGCAAATGAACTGGAACAGTGGGAGCACTTAAATGACTTTTCCTTATTGTGAATGCTTCGTACATGATTTTGTAGATTGTATTTCCAGTGAAACTTGGACTCGCACAAATTGCACGCAAATTGTTTCTCTTTGGAATGTAACACCATGCGTCGCTTTAAATTGTTGGGGTTGGAATAAGTTTTCTTGCAAACTTTGCAAGTAACTTGCTTGCTGTTTGCTGATGAGGTCATGACTTGTTGCCTATTCAATGAACGGTACAATTAAACTTTTCAAATGAAATTCAGTTATTTTCTTCAACCTCAAGTTTAACTTAATTTCTTGCTGCTATGTAGGCTGCTATTGTACAACTAAAGACGAAGCTTTTTCTGTGGTATTGAAGCAGCTTAAAGGTAGACTTCTTGAACCCTGAGCTCACGTAAGCCTTTTAACAACTCATGCTTGTAGCATTTACACCTTACTTTTTAAACCTTGTAGCTTTACAGCATTCACTTTATTCACTCACCCTTCCGTTTTTTAGCATCTATTGTTGTGAAAGTGAAAATACGTGACTTGTGCGCATACATTGTTAGCATGAACTGCATCGACGAGTCTGGGCATTGTACTATTGTTCTGCTTAAATTGTGAACGCATTTTGATGCAGGGATTAGCTTTTGTAGAAGCCCTCATGAAATGTGAGTTAATAATGTGAGCAGTTAATAGAGTTTTCCTATCGCGTTTATACAGGTATACGTCACCAATCTAATCTTAACCGTGGAATTCCATGTTAGGATAAATTATGGAAATACATAAAGGAAACAGAGACTTTGTGGAATTTTAAGCTTTTTGTTGCCAAAAAATTGATTTGAATGCCAATTATCTCGTTTCCCATCCGATGCATGGAAAAATGAAAAAGTCTTTAGCACTATAGGAGAGACACAATAATACAGGTAGTCTTTATAGTCTTTACAATTGCAATTAAGTTTAAGTTTTTGTGAAAATTTATAGTTTCAAGATAAAATCTAGCGTTATGATCTAACTGATCTCTTGGTAAGTCGCATTTAAAACGGTCGCAGGTTTAACAAATAATAGATACAAATACAAATTTCGATATTTTGCTATGAATTTGAACTTAAAAACAGCATTCATGAATCAGTTTAATAGTGCTCCAACTAGGGTCCGGAGTCTTTCAGTAATGAAAGGAAAAAAGTCTTTCATTCCTTTCATTACCCTTTCATTCACTGAAAGGAATGGAAAGGAATGACATTTTTCCAAAACCAATAATGAAAGGAAAGGAATGAAATAGAAGCCTGAAAGGAATGGAATGGAAATAAAAGACTTGAAAGGAATCCGTTCCTTTCAAATGCAATATTTTGCCAAGTATTTAAATTCGTCAAAAACATAACTCCAATATTAGTGTAAATAAAGTAAAGGAATTGACAACGAGTGTAAAAAGTTTGAAAATCCGACCCAACCTTTCGATCTAAACCTTCGATCCTCATCAGGGGAATTTTTAACTCCAATAATTGCAAATTGATAAATATATCCAATAAATCAGTAAATATGTCCAATCACTACATTTATTTAACAAAAACTAAAGAATTTTTCGATTATTTAACTCTGTGTGATATTATTGTTTTAAATAATTCCAGTCGTGTTTGAAATTGAAACCAATTCAATTAAAGTGAGTAATTGTTAATTAAACTTGTTTTAAACAAAATTTACTGAGTTTTGGTGTGTTTTATACCATTTTTAATCGTAAATGGAAAATTATGCATGTTGAAAGACATTTGCCATTCCTTTCCATTCCTTTCCTTTCATTCACCTGAAAGGAATGAAAGGAATGACAGTTTTCAAAATCTGAAAGACTTTGAATGAAAGGAATGACAATAATGAAAGACTCCGGACCCTAACTCCAACAATTACATTATTGCATTTATTGTTTAATATATATTTTTAGGATTAAAACATTTTGCAAGTTTAGTTGATTTTATATATTAATTATGAAATATTTTTAATTTTAAACACAAACTTGGTTTTCTATATAGCTCCGTTGCCCGCCCAATAAATATAATCACAATTTCCTTAAGTGTTAAGTTTACCGATTGCAATCGTCTAAAGAATACCTCAAGAACTACTGCTACCACTGCTGGGATGATTCCAAGTGGTAATATTGCAAATAACACACTTATACTACCTTGTAGATTTGACGAGTGGAATTCATGCTTCTCCGGAAAGTCGTTTAGTTTTCCTGTACTCTTCCAAAAGTTTGTTCTCCATTGCATATGCCAGTCCAATAATCCAGAAGGATACATTGCCTCCATTCTGAATAAATGTTTCAAGGGGAAAAACCCAAGCCAGGCTAATTTTATGTGCGCACTGGCAATAGTTGTTTTACCAAAAGAAAGTGGATATTGAAAACTTGAATAATTTACGTTATACCACATTTTCAATTGATTGCTATGAGTTCGTTCAACAATTCGTGCATGACGACTATATTTTGTGCATTGCATAAGTGCCGTCATACTTAGCCATAGCCTATACATACTGAGGCTATTATACGGCGGAAGAGTATAAGTATTCTCAAGCAGATGCTTTTCTTGTTTAGTTAACACTGGAATAGCACAGTTTGTATTAGAATATACTCCAAGTATGTTTGCAAACTCTGATATCAAGTCAACATACACAGGGTGACCATCCCAGCCACTTTCATTCAAATTGATTCTGTGACAATGAACTCCTTTTGATCTCATAAGTTTCTCAGAATCCTTTATGTATTTCCATTTCTCCTCATTTGTAAGTACGCGAAGAAGATTACTTGCATAATGTAAAGGTGAATAAATGTGGTAAGAATCCTGAATTAGCTGTTTAGGTAAAGAGTACGGAATAGAAGGTATCGGGCTAATAAGTTTTGTCAGATTGTTTCCCTTGTACCCATTTCTTATCACTATTGTGGCTAAAAGTGTCGGCAGTACAACTAAATTAAGGAAAAAGTGATTTTTTGCAAGTTTACAGTCACAGTCTGCAAGCAAGCCATGCTCAACCAAATTATCAACGGCAGCTAGAAAATATCTGTACAGAAGGCGACGTAGTTTAGAGTGTGTTTTGATATTCACTGGATGAATGAATTTGGTCAAATATAAAAGTCCAACCCTAACCACACTAACAGCAAAGATTACAACAGCAACAATGCAAATCCATGAAAAAAGGTCATAAGACGTGATTAATTCCATAAAAGGACTTTTTCCTCTTTGTTGGCCACATGCTACAAAGACGAGTTCATCAGCTTGATACCGAAAGTGCCCTTCCCAGTGTTTTGAAACCGCATACTCTACAATAGGCAAAAACGCCCTTTCTATTTTGCACGATGAGCTTTTTAAACAGTCAGTCCAAGCATTGAAGTGCTCGTAACTTGCATTACCAAATACATGGTAAAACAGGAGCTGCGTTCTCAAACGAATTTCAGGTGTTTTAAGCGTGCTGGCAATAAGCGGAGTGGCTGTATGCAGTTCCTCAAGTGGATGTACATTTGAAAAACGACCACGCTGCCCGGGGTTGACCAGATTGAGTGCCCATATAACATGATCGGTTTCTCTTTGTGAATCATAAATAATATTGGTTAGCCAAATATACTCAGCAGAAAACTGCAGCTGGAATGCAACCTTCTGAATAATATCTCCCGGTTTGCAGAAAAGACAAAACAATTCCATTATTTTGATCTTGTTATGTTGCACTTTCCAATGTAGCCAAGCATGATGTCCCGTTTTCACCTGTTGTGCTAGGATGCCACTTTGAAAGACTCGAATTCCTAAAATCCATTCTTTCTCATTATTAAAATTTATATGGGCTATCAGAACGTCAAATTGCCATCGAGTACGAATCACATTCATGTCTACATGTTTTCTTTCTAATTCCAGGAATGTACTTCCAAAGTAGTGCGCTTTCACTAACCAATGAAAACAAAGTTTGTCCAAACCACTGGCTGTAGAAGTGAGATGTTATTCTAATTGAACTTATGTATACCCCATTTGGTAATCCGCCGTGTGTATGAATTTTTGCAATGTGGTAGCTTGTCTTTGGTAAACTGACTTCCATTTTGTTGGTCGGAGGATATAAATAAATGTGCGCCTCACAAGTCCATGTTTTTATTTTCATCAGCCGTTTGTGCTCCAATGCTTTAGCCAAATCGTTTTCTCTTATGAATGTGAAGTTATTTATTTGCACTTTTTCGAATGGAAACAGAAATTGGTCCACTAGCTGGTCCCAAGAGAAAGCAAAGATAATATCCAGTCGTCGTAGAAATAGCGGAATGTTCGGAGGAGAATAAAAGTCAGCACCATTGAAGTTGATGATATTTAACAGACAATGCGTAAACGGAAGCAATTGTTCATTAAAATTTGTCGGAGTGACTTTATCTGGGTTTTGACTGTATTTACTAGATGCAATATTACGATACTGTGAGAAAAGATACCAACTGCGGGGTGTTTCGTAACATTTTGCTAGCTTGAAAGACAGTAGGAGCACTGTCATTGTCACAACGTTCATGGGAATCATTTTGATCAGTGCCTGAAAAACTGTATATTTTTCTAAGAATTAATATTTTTTTATGCCACGGTAAACCAACTATATTAAATCTTTAAAGTTGTGAGTTTTTAGCAACTTGTTCAAGCAACTACCAATTCAGTGAATATTCTTTTATGAGCTTAATGGTTTTTAAAATAGCCATGCCTTTAAAATAGACTTCCTGAATTGTACAGAAAATTTAAATGCTAATACTTTTACTCGTTGCGACGCTTGTTTTTCAAAACAAGACAGCCCAGTAAAAATAGAGGGCTTGTAAACAAAGCAGTATAAAAAACAGGATGTGAATAGCGTGTCCACCAAATTAGTTTTTGGGTAATAACTTACCACGTTAACTTCTCGTTTTGTCATAAGTTGTAAACATGTTGACATGTGGAGCTTGGTGCGCCAGAAATAACATTCAACGTCTTGACCATAATACAGGAACTCTTGTTTTATTCAGATATATATATTTTACAATTACACTTTATTATTAAGTAGCGTAAACTAACTAATAATTTGACATAAGCCGTGCGTCTGGCTGTCCGTGCGATATCTCGGTAATGGTTTTTCCGATTTCATTGAAAGTTGGCACAAACAAGTGTCACAATAAGGCGGATTTTTCTTGTCATTCACGTTATTCGGTCAATGCCTGACGGGTCAATAATTATTGAATATTTGCATATGGCAGTTTTGTTCATCACTATTGCCGGATGAATAGTTTACAACGAAAGGCTTATAAATCTCAATTGGCACTGTACTATTTTCTGGTGCACGAATGACCACGTCACCTATAATGTTCCCTATGTTGTTATTGGTATGGCTTTTACGATAACGCTGGAAGTTATTTAATTTGAGCCACATCCAACAGTACCCTTTTCTTCAACTTGGCTCTGCAGTCAAGGTCCACGTAAGCAGAATTATATACCCAGTGACTTCACTGTTTTTTATTAACAGTGTTTTGTCGTCCAGTCTTGATTAACACCTTCCTAAAATAAGGCCACTTCAGACCATTTCAACCGTTTTCTTGGAATGAGAGCAAGACTTTCATACTCCTATTTTGAGTCACTGTTGCTACACATGGTGCTGGTAACTTCTTACATATTGCATGCCCAAATGCCTACTAACGAAGTGATATCTAATAACAGCGTTACATACATTAACTTTACATATGCTGAATCTACATATATGAATATTCCCGTTTCAACGCTAACTATTCTACAAAAATTCCTAGTGCTTAATCCGAAAGAAACACTGCCTAAATACTTAATCCCATACAAACACACCCAATGCGTAATCACATATATGCAAACAAGCATCCATACTTATACCCGTACACACACATAATGCTAAAGCTTTTACACACACGCACCAATGCAGAATTCCAATCTTATGAATGTAGTATATCCTGTAATCAACTTTCGTAGTATAGTGCTATGTAAACATTTCCAAACGCTTCTTCAATATACAGTTTGTCTCACATAAATCTGAATGTCATTCAGAATTAGAATTAGAAGTGAAATGATGTTATTGAGTGCTACAGTCTCTAGATCAATTCTATTATGCTTCAAAAGTATTAATTTATAAAGAATTTTCATTAATAAATGCGTATTTTGTTACGGAAGAATATTGGAGTTACCGGCTCGCCAGTTCAAGTTTTATTACATTGTTTTGTGTATTAATAATTCATATGGTTTCATTAGGCTATCAGCAAAATTATGATACACTATACTTTCAATTGACACTAATATCTAATTTAATTGAGTAACAACATGTTTACAGTGCATTCAATAAAATTACTAGCAACAACCAACGCCGTATATTTTCTCACATTTTTCATTGGTCCAACGTTAAAACCAACTTTTGGACAAGAGCGAATGTACTGTCTCTCTAATCGTTGCCTAGCCACTAGTGATAGTTTCCAGATTTGTTTAAATTTTTCAGCCTTAACATAAGGCTCATTACCAAGCGAGAATAAGAAAAAATTAACCAAAAAACAAATGCTAAACACAATAGGGAACGCAAAGTATATTGATAACATTCCTCTAGTTTTAATCGAAAAATATCCGGATACGCCGGCAAGCACAGTTCCAAAACAAACAAGTACCAGAAGCTGGTCGCTAAGTAAATTATTACTTATCCGCATTAAAAGCTGAAGTAAACGGAATTGATGCAGTTTGTGCTCAAAATTTTGCCGTGATTTCCTCTGTGGCCAACTGCAAAGAAGGCTGGAAAATCTGCAGAATTGTTCAAGGCCAATACAAATATAGAAAAATGCAAGAAGTGCTATTATAGCATAATAACCAGTGAGAATTCCATACGAAAGGGCTATAAAAAGTATATGATATAACTGTAAATCTACAACATCCTTCAAAATTGTTTGAATGATATCATAGTTGGTCACAAAAGGAAGGACTAAATCCAAGATTGGAAAAAACATACATAAGAAACAATACAAATACACAATGAGGTCGCCTAAACTGATCAAATCAAGCCCAGATGCTCTTTTGGGAGGCATCACAAGCAAAAGTTGATTGAATAAGTAGGTCCCCGTACTTGCATATATTTTTAAGTTGATCTGAATCAAGGAAACAACACTACACTGCAAAAAATGCATAAGGTTTCCAAATAAGTGTTCTGCACTTTTTTCTATATCCTGAGGCTCGGTATTGTTCAGTATAATATACGAAATTAGTGCTGTTTCATAAACAGAAAAAATAAAAATTACTAAGAGATACAATTTCATGATTCTATGGAACCGTAACATATTTCTAGAATTGGTTGTTCGACAAGGTTGAGCTTTGAACCCAGTGGCTGTTTCTGTCAAAACCCAGTATATGTCGACAAAAGATTGGAGAGATTTTATTGTATGTAAGCAAGGAAAAACTAACGATGTGTCTGGATTTAACTGAAAAATTGGCTTTGTACGACGTTTGAGTTTAAACTTTTTTAAATAGTTTGTAGGCGTCATTTTCTCTGAAAATAAATGTTAACGCTGGTTGTATTGCTATTGCGGTGGCTTCAGAGTAAAAACATACCTTATGTTGCGGCAGTCAATTCAATTCTAACTGAATGACCAAGGAGAGCCTTTGAACTTATGCTTGTATTCTACTTCAAGTGGAAAAACATGTTATTTTTAATTTTGATATTTAAAACAGTCAAGTAACCTTTTAAATTTTATTTCTTTCAAATACTACTTGATTATTTTAACATAGCAGGAATACAGTTAATTAAACAGTAGTTTAAAATTAGTATGTTTTGTAGTCGCAATGTTTGGTTCGAACCGAATATTTTACACACTGGGACATTGGTAGCATATTAGTCATATTTATCTATTAGCTTCATTACAATTAAATGTTAAACAGAAATAAAACCGCTATTGCATTATAACTAGCTTTCCATTAAAAACTCTTATTAATAGAACAAATTAGCATTTTGTTTAAAAAATTTCCAAAT
This sequence comes from Entomobrya proxima, assembly GCA_029691765.1. NCBI lineage: Eukaryota > Metazoa > Arthropoda > Collembola > Entomobryomorpha > Entomobryidae > Entomobrya > Entomobrya proxima. The sequence goes on from CM056170.1 coordinate 44,381,251, forward strand.
TCAGAAAGGAATAACGTCAAACATACTCTCATAAACATTTTAATAAATATGCTAATAAAATTTTGCTGTTCCACAGAACCACGTTACTAGCTGTTGTGCTTTTTTCATATCTTCAGCCACGCGACTTTAAGAAGCTTTATGGTATACAGGAAGCATAATGTGAAAACTACTTTTTTTCTACTTAGAAACAATAACTTTCAATAATGAAAGTTGCTGCTGCAATAATCATAAACAATGTCCACATTAAAGCAATAACACGAATCTTCTCCCAGTTAATGTATTCAGGATGAATTCGCTTAACAAATTTTTCAGTCAATAAGTTTTGCTGAAGCAAAAGCTTCCAATTAGCCCAATCATTCCATTTGTGCAACAAACCAGAATCTACCATCCTTTGAATCGAAACCATTAACCAACGTCGGTTTCCAGTGTTAATTCTCCAAAAATATTGTTTTGGTCTAAACTTCTGATGCACAGCTAAACATTCGAACTGAAATTTGAAGAAGTCCCTAAGGATTTTCTGAAGTGTATTTTCTATACCCGGCGTGAAATCATCACTGACAGTTGCAATTTTTTCTCCTTGATTCATCCTACTCATTATAATTGCTTGGCCGTCTAAAGCACTTTCATTCTTCGCCAACTTTGCAAACGCGTTTCCTAAATATTTTTGCAACCCCAACATTTTAAAGTGCTTCCCTAACCATTGTTCTACTGGTTCCGTATACATTGGCGGTGCCCATACTTTATACTTGGCTTGAAAGAATTGTTCAAGTGTTTTAAATCCTTTTGCAGATTCTTGTACTGTCACCATTCCCAGTAGGTCACCTTCGTAAAACCAACTTAGAAACAAACCACCCAATAAGAAAACCCACTTCCGTAGTTTCGTTGCAATTTTTGTATATTCTGGTGTGAGTTTACGTACAAGCAAATTTATAAACACAATTGTAAGTGTAGATGCAGCTGTTATCAACCAAACAGTTGTATCCAAAGGCTGAAACCAACCAATTAATTCCGAAGTCAGACTTTTGGTAACTTTTAGATGATGACAATAAATCAGTTTGTTCCATACTATGAAACTAAAGCGAAGTTGACTCTGCAAATATGCTGGAGGATTTGTGTGGTTTTCTTCTGGCTGCGAGTAGCTAGAAGCAATGTGTGTTAAGGGACCATTTGGCAGCATTACTTGAAACCGTAATAAGTTGTACATGTTAGCGGCGTCATAAAAGTTTACTGTAAAATTGTGCACCTTGCTAAGGTGTAAAATGGTTATTATTTGCGATGTACAGTGTTTAGAAAACTCTCGATATTTGGAGCACAATGGATGGAGCTCGTTTAAGGAAGAAAATTCAAGCTGACCAAAGCTGAGTTGCACAATTGCTGGATAATGTATTCCTCGTGAATTCCAGAAATACTGGTGATGTAATTCTTCCGGATTCTTAAGTAACAGTTTTATGTGGCTATTTGGTATTTCTTGCAAAGCGCCATGGTCTTTGTTAAGATATACCTTTGGCGTATTGCCAAAGTCAACAACTACCGAAACTGATGGGAACGTGTAAGATAACTTCACCAGTTCTATTGTGCTACTAAATGAAATAAACATAAATATAGTACTGGCTGATGCCAAGACGCCCAAATAACTTTGTTGTTTTTGCACTATAAGTATGTGCCTATAGACTCTGTCGTTTGGATAAGCAGAAAGTACAACAGAAACTAGTTTGTGAAACTTTTGGAGTACTTGCTTTCTTTGCACATTAAATTTAGTAAAAATCACTCGTGGTGAACTCGAGTAAACGGCGACGTCCTTTAAAAATTTGGTTTCACTTCTGTTTTTTTCAGTAAAATCAAGATATATAGTGCTTTCACCAAGTTCCAAAATTAAATGCATGTAGGAAACAGAGTTCAAAGTATTACAAAATGGTTTTATTTCCAGGAAAGCTAATATGAAAACAAAATAACGTTGCTGCATTTTAAACAGTATTCAGTTAATTCAGTTCATGCAGAAAACACATAGTTACTATAACATGGGCATATTACGAAATGACATGCTTAAATGGTAAAATAGAGCCAATTTGGTGTTTTTATTAAATAGATAGCAATTTTATACACGTGAGCTTACAAGTGCACTCTTATGGTTCCGTTACCCCAGCGTAGTGGTAGTGTTACTCCAGCGTAGTGGTCCATTTTACTACGCGTTACTACAACGTAGTGTTTCCAGCGTAGTGATAGTGTTACTCCAGCGTAGTGTTTCTAACGTAGTGTTACTCCAGCGTAGTGATTTCAACGTAGTGTTACCCAAGGGTAGTGCATAGTGCTATTCCAGCGTAGTGATCCCAGCGTAGTGAAAAACGGTACTCCAGCGTAGTGATTTCAACATATCGTTACCCCGGCGTAGTAATTCCAATGTAGTAAAAAATTGCGTACGGTGTGTGTGTGAACAATGTGAAGCAGACAATAGATTGTCTGTCTGTGAATACGATATAGGCCGGAGGAATCAGAATCACAGCTAGGTTAGGGTTTCTGAGAATTTTGGATTGTAATGGGTTTTTCACTTGGGTTGGACATTGCTGGGATTTTAAATTTTGACTTGGGTTGGGATTTATAAGGATTTTGAAATTTTGACTTGGGTTGGGATTTATAAGGATTTCGAAATTTTGACTTGGGTTGGGATTTATAAGGATTTCGAAATTTTGACTTGGGTTGGGATTTATAAGGACTTTGAAATTTTGATTTTGACTTGGGTTGGATTTCTGATGATTTTGAAATTTTGACTTGGGTTGGATTTCTGATGATTTTGAAATTTTGACTTGGGTTGGATTTCTGATGATTTTGAAATTTTGACCTATGTCGGGAATTCTGAGGATTTGGAATTTTGACTTGGGTTGGGATTTCTGAAAATTCTGCCATTTGGATCTGGGTTGCGGATTGTCAATTTAATGATCATGGGTTTTTCGTGTTTACTTGTTTGTTTTGATTGAAATTTGAAATTGAAAGTTGTTTTGACCGAGACAATTGAAATTTTCTAAAATCCTAACCTAGATAACCTAACCTAACTCAAAAGCAAGTAAGTATGATAGTAGTTGGGGTTTCTATTGCCGCAGGAGCTGACTTATCTCAGATAAGTTATCTGGTTTAACAAATATTTAAAAGGGTTTTTTGACCCAATGAATCAACGTACTAAGTTTTATTTCATTCTGACAATACTTCTGACCTGAGCGTTATAGTAGACAGACAGACAAACATGAAAAAATCAATTATAGTCTCATATGCTCAGCTACGCGTAGCAGATCTGTACGTACATTGTACATCTTCTCTATGCATCCCACACACCCGTATGGTTTTTTAACTACGTTGAAATCACTATGCTAGGGTAACGCTATGTTGGAATCACTACGCTGGAGTACCGTTTTTCACTACGTTCAAATTACTACGCTGGAGTAACACTACCACTATGCTGGGGTAACACTACGTTAGAATCACTACGCTGTAGTAACACTACGTTGAAATCACTACGCTGGAGTAACACTTTTTACTACGTTCAAATTACTACGCTGGAGTAACACTACCACTACGCTGGAGAACCACTACCACTACGCTGTGTTCTCCCAACCCACTCTTATTAGCCTTTTGTTCACATAGTGTTTGTTTTGTATTAGTTTTTAGGACTAAATTTCTGTAAACTGAAACTGTAATCTGAAACTCTGTAAATGACCATACGAACATTGTATATGCCCGCTTTGTATTTATAAACACAAATTATAGAACGGTTACGTAATCAACCTTTAAGGAACAAAACCTACTAGTTATGTTTTGTTGTGCTGAAAATTAGTACATTTAGTATTGTAAAAGTAATTTAAAAGTTTGGTATTGTATTTGTAAATTATTTTGTAAATGAATCTTAGGGTAAACAACACATTGAATTGTTGGATAACCTGTTTGCGTATTTTGCGTAGTTTTCATAGTAGATTTGCGTAATTACAAATTGGTTTACTATTTATTTATAAAGCTTTTACGCAACCCTTTTAGCTTTTTATGTGTCACCGTAAAGTTTGACTAAACATCCTTCAAACAGTAATGGAAATATTAAATATTAGTATAAGAGACAATAGTGTCTCTTATACTGGAAAATAGAAAGTTCCTAATGCTATGTGGATATTTAGTAGTTATTATGTCCATTGACTAATAAAAGTAATGATAGTTATGGCGGCTGTTGAAAGGCAAGTGAAAACGATTCCATCGTGCACCACTTATCATGCAACACACTACAACATATACGTATGTATCCTTGTACGCTCGGTTTGCAGTTATCTGTTTATGTTGGCTAACAACCGTTTACTCTTACAAGTGTTTATAAATATAACTTATCCAGTGACCGTGACCAAGTCCTAACGTCAACGATATCCTCATAATTGTGAAGTAGATGTCCTGAAATTAATAAAAGTATTTATTATATATGTTAGTCGAAGTTATTGTCGGCTCAAAGGTTGATGAATTTATTAAAATCCCAAGCTTTTGAATACCAACCGTATTCTTCCTCAGGGGTAATGCAACAATAACAGGTTAGCGGGAACTACATAATATTATGCATTAGAACAAGGCCCGAAATGTTTTTATTGTATTGTATTTAATAATTTTTATTAAGGTAAATATTGTATAGTTATTTCTGTAGTAGTAATAGCAAATTCAAACCGAGCTTACTCCACATCCAATTAATGTCCAAAGTCCACTGAAATCCAATGTAAGCGCAATGCTTTACTGGGCCAACATTACTGAATGGTTTGAAAATAGTAATTTTTAAATTTTTTAGCGTCCAAAATGACTGCAACGATAACCTTGGTCAAGTGCCCCAGTCCTCCAAAAGTCCAAAAGCCGCTGTTGTTCATTGTGGGATTGACCTCTTTGGAATCTCATCCCCCTCTGGCAGAAGCAAGTACCAAAAGTGCTTCGAATGACCTCCTGAGCAAGCATGTCACACCACAACAGGACAAGGAAATGAAGATTATTGCAGTGGATACTATGGAATGAATAATCTGAATGAAAAAGTCCTTAAGGATTATGCGTTAGTACAAAAGTACAGCACTACCTCCAGTGTCTCCGGAAAGAATTAAGCCAAACTGGAGGAAACTAGAAGATTGTGTCAGGTTTACTCTAGAAGAAAGGGATAATGCGGAGAATAATGAACTCAATGACCTCCATCTTCCTAAAGAAGATAAAAGCGGAGCCAAGGCACTGGGAAGTGGGAGACAGGGTCCAAGCCCAATGGAGAAAACTACCATGTCCCTTTGTACCACGGACATTTGCAATTTGCAATACTCATGGCGGTTGCAACTTCAACGTGGCCGTGGTTACAGCTTGGCCAAATTTCGGCTGTGAATTTTTTCGATTTTTTCTCGCCATTGCAAACCAGCCAAAACAAAAACACAGCCTCTCTTTTTCTCCCTTTTCACGTCAACTGATTTGATTATTTTTTTCAAAGAAAGAGATATTTTTCGAAAATAATCAGGAAATTCCTGACAGGAATTAGTGTGGTTTGCTGCAAAGTTCACTATTTTTAGACCGGGTTTGGACAGCCATTGACACACTGGTCACTTCAAAGTTCACTATTTCACCCCCCTGAATATGGCGGCTACTCTGACCCTAGTGAAGGCTCCTGCTCTCCAAAAGGTGCTTGTGCTCATGTTGCTGACCCTTGGTGGACTGGGCTATCCTCCGCCATTGGCTGAAGCATTGCAATGCTACTACTGCGGACCAAAATTTGGTATTTCTTGTAGTTCTCCTCAAAAGGCAAGTTGTAATTCGTACTGCGCCATTATCACCGACCCGAAAGGAGAAGCCAAAGGATGTGGCGACTCCGAAAAGCCCATGATGGATTGCATGCAGGAAAAGTTGGGCCTACCGAAAGCAAATTGTTTGACATTTGAAGCTACGAATGAACATTTTAAAGCCTTTGTAGAATGCAAACGAGAAATTACTGGATACAGAGCAAACGAGAAGAATGGAATAGCTGGATTCTTTCCTGGAGCGGAGGATAGTGGCAACCGGGACGGCGGTGGTGAGAGTAATCCAGTTGCTGGAACTTACTGTCTTTGTTCCTCGGAACTGTGCAATGGAAGTCAAGAGTCGGCCAGTGGAGCTGTGAGGATTTTGGACATGGCAAGTCGGCAAGTGGTGCTCATTGGAGGTATCATTCTTCTGGCGACAAAACGGATGTTGTCCACTGATTTGTAGGATTCACTAAAGGATTTTTTGGGCTTCAGACACGGTGTGCAATTTTATTTTACTTGTAATTTTGAATGGCAAATGAAAAGGGGAAAAATAAATGTTTTTATCTACTGTTGAATCAACAAATAAACTTGAAACGTAGCATTTATTCTGCTTTGTGTGCTTGATAGCCTGATAATGGAAACTGATTTTTTGGCTACGAGATACAAGATTGGCTAATTGGGAGAAAAGATAAGGCTGTACGTTTTTCTTTAAAATATTTCGCAGTTTTACTAGCTTTCATCTAAAAGTCTAAAAAGCTTAGCTCAAATAAAATCTAATGCACCACACACTCATAAATCTGACGTTGCAATGTTAATTAGTTAATTTTATGTAGACTTTTATAAAATATCGCTCAGATACTTGATAGTTTTTTATTCCGGCCATCCGTCCGTCCGGCTGGCCGTACGGTCGTATGCGTTTTTCTCAGTAACGGCTAGACCGATTAGAGCCAAACTTGGTATACAGATACTACAGCACGTCGGGCACAGCCCTATTGAATTTCAAGTCAAAAGGTCAACTCAAGGTCCGAGAGGTCACACCGATATTAAAACTTTTTATAATGAAACATATAGCATGCGGCACATGATTTTATGTAAATTTTTTACCAGGATTACGAATTTACAACCACTTTGATAAAATTTGTGGTTTACGTCCGTGATGCAGGAAATTAATTGCGATACTTAATTATGCTTTCTCAAAGCTTTATTAAGTAGCGAAAGCTACTTATTAATCTGACCCCGTGTCGTCCGTCTGTCCGTCCGTCTGTCTGTCTGTCCGTCCGTCTGTCTTGTTGTCAACGTCGTCCGCACGATATCTCTTTAACGCTTTAATCGATTTTTATGAAACTTGGCACAAAGGTGCCTTATGGTATGAGCTAGCTCCTTGCAAAAGTTCAGGTCAAAAGGTCAACTGGGTCAAAAGTTATAACAACTTTTGTTCTTTTTTGCTGGTAGAAGGCTGGTTCACTCATTGTAAATTGTTCAACGAGAGACAATTTTTCTGTTGGCATTAGACTGTTCTATTCAATCTGATTTGGTTAACGCAGAAAAAATTTAAAAAATTCTGACATTTGATTGTTCAATTCAATCTGAATGGTCTAACACAGAAAAAGTCAAATTTTTCTGTTGGCATTAGACTGTTCTATTCAATCTGAATGGTTTAACGCAAAAAAAATATTTAAAAAATCTGGTATTTGATTGTTCAACCCAATCTGAATGGTTTAACGCAGAAATAGTCAAACTTTTCTGTTGGCATTAGACTGTTTTATTCAATCTGAATAGTTTAACGCAGAAAAAAATAAAAAAATTCTGGCATTTGACTCTTCCATTCAATCTGATTTGTTTAACCCAGAAATAGTCAAATTTTTTAGTTGCATTATACTGTTCTATCCAATCTGATTTGTTTAACGCAGAACAAATTTAAAAAATTCCTGACTTTTGACTGTTCTTATCAATTTGACTTGTTTATCGCAAAACAAATAAAAAAATTTCTGGCATTTGACTGTTCCATTCGATCTGATTTGTTTAACGCGGAAATAGTCAGTTTTTTCTGTTCGCATTTGACAGTTCCATTCAATCTGATTTGTTTAGCGCAGGAAATCAAATTTTTGTCTGCTCTGTCTGTTCATGTTGACTTGTTACACACACGCTTTCGCTACTTCGCTACATGTAGGCATGTGCCTGCTTTATTTTTTATCATTGCCTCTTACAGTGCCAGCTTAAAATGTTCACTTCAAACGGAATTCAAATTAGTACACAGTGTCGTAATCCAAAAGATCCTCAGAAATATTCTTTTTGTTTTATCCCCTTTAATAAAAAAGCCAATTTGTCTCCCAAAGAATGGCCATTACTCCACTAACAAAAGCAGCGTACTTCATAGGAAATACTTTGAGGCGACTCTTAACACACGCCTTGACGACTTTACGTGTTGTTCCCTTCAAAGAGAGATCGGCTTGTTGCCCCTGCATTAATTTTCTTAATACACTCCAGACCCCAGTGCGGCCTTCTCATACTGCTATGCAGTGCCATCTGAACAAGTGGCTTTTGAAGTATTAATTGCTAATAGTAGTATAAAAGTACAATAAATATCCAAATAAAGTGACAAGCAAATATGGATTTATACTCAAATTTTAACATCGACAGAAAAATGTCAGCGCTCTTGAATTTCAAACTAATTTATTCTACCTCATATGATGAACACTAAATATAAATGAATTGAAAGAAATTTGAAATTATTCTGGATAAGGATATTAAATTAAAGTTTTAGACTATAAGAGACTATTTAAATGTTTGTAAAATTTTATTAAATATTTCAGAGCATCACTTATTAATCGTCGTCCTTTTATTTTATTCTCTACTTAGAACAAAAAAATAGTTAAGGTATAAAATTGTTTGGTTTGCTTGGTGTCTGGCAAAAACATGTTGTTTACCACGCTGTCACGCTATCGCCTAGCTAATTGATTATTCCGTTGAGTTTCATGACAAACGCAAAATATATTACTGGACACTTTTTAGATCATGCCAGTTTAGAGTAGTATTTACTTTAGCAAAGGAAACTTATAGTGTTAAAAACTATGAAAACTGAATATTATAATAGTGCGATTGCACTTAATCAATAACAAATTAAGCTTAGGTGCTTGTTTATCTATCAGTAATCAGTATATTATTATCTTAACTCTGCCCTCTGGAATGCGTATATACTACAATTCATGGTTTACCAACATGCACATAAACATACAAATTGAGATTGATATTTTTTTAAGTATTAGCAAGACAAATACTCGTAAAAATCTATCTGTATAGCATACCACTAGTCTAAAAAATCTGATAATGTAAAAATTTTAAAATGTATAACTGTTACAATGATTTAGTTACAGTTTTCGGTCTCTACAATGCATACAGAATAATCTGTGAAACAAGCAGGAACCATGTCTAACATGGACTTTGCAAGGGTGCTTTTTTGTTGACTTAAAATTTTGACCTTTCTATAATACTTATAAATGCCTGCCTGAATTCTGCGGAATTGCATTGTTAACGTATGCCACAAAATAACAAACTTTCTATACGTGATTTTGGCGACTTCAATAAAGAACATGATCAAACCAAAACACAACCCACATACAAGAATAAAAAATATAGTCAATACATTTCCAGACATATTCGGTTTCTCAGGAGGTTCATTTACATTTATAGGGATTTTGTCTGTGCTGTTAAGTCCCCAAAAGATATGATCAATGATACCAGACTCGCTGAAATATCTAACACGCTTTAACCATTTCCATGAAACAAGTCCACCAAAAGTATATGTTAGATATTGCTTCGCGTATATTTCTTTACCTACAAACACACTTGTGTAACCCAAATCATATAACTGTCTTTTGTACTGGTGTGCTTGCATTTGCGGCAGTACCAACGCACGTTGTTTACAAACTTTAAGCCAAGGAAATAAATATTCACTTTCGTGTTTGTAGTACTCAGGAAAAACAATTTTGTTAAAAGAACTTGGACTCACTTTTAGGTTCTTGATATGTTGCTCAAATATGGATTTGGTTTGGTTGTGAAACTTTGTAGCTGTTAGAACCAATGTTGTTAGTGGATCCATATTGGAGTATTTGGAAATATTTTGCTGTTCCTCGAGCAACAGCGCTTCTCCGTAAAGTCGTGAATGTACCATTGAAAGTATGCTTAGAGTTTCTAATGGAAGATGAACGACAACATCTTGTGGCGTACCGTTAGAATGTCGGTCCATAACTATTGATATTTCTCCTGTACTCGTATGTATTAAAAATGAGTCCTGAACTAGCTCTTGAAAGTGTTCGTATATTAGTGGTTTCCGGTTTGCAATCATATTGTAAACATTTGTATTTTTGTATGCATTGGTTAGCACTATGCTAACCAAAATCAGTGGTCCTATTTCCAATCGTATCCTACATTTCTTTAATAGTCGACTGGGTAGTATGTCTCCTTGCTCTAGTAAAATTTTAAAAATTCTAGCGCGCCACAGAAACTTGTAGTAGTTCTCTAAGGTTCGATAGCACCAAGAATTGTTCTTTTTATTTGCTTCTAATAACACAAGACTAGCAACTGAAGAAACCAGACAAAATGCTATACATGTCCATATTGGCCAGTCAAAAATGTTGACAAAGTGCTTAAAAGAAATTGCACTTTCTCCTCGTCGACCACAACTTACAAAACGAAGGTCGTCTTGCGGTAATGGTAACCAAAGAGGGATTCCTTGGGTTGGTTGCTGATATGACTGTTGGGGAGTAAATATTAGAGCGTACGAAGCCTTCATTTCCGCCATGATCTTTACATGAGGTTTTCCATTGACGCAAGTAGTGAATGCAAAATTGGGAGCGAATATGTTGGCTATTGAAAAGTTAGTAAAAATTGACTTCCAGGATTGTGCAACTTGGAATGCATATCGATCAATGTGGCGGTTTGGGTTTTGTGGGTTGGTATCTGAATGTGGCTCACAGTTTTCTAGATACCTTGATATACTTTTAATTAAATAACTGGATCCAAACTGGGCGCCAAATGTCATCACATTGTACGTCTCTCTGATCACACTAAATGGTACAAAGTTGCTTAGCGATATTTCCTTTCTTTTAAAGCATTTTGTGTATGCTGTACAAAATGCAAACGTTTCAATAGTTTTGATTTTTATAGGCGTGTGTGTTTCGTCATTGCTGACACTAGCAATTAAATACGTTCCCGTTATCATAGTTGTAAAGCTGTTTTCTTCATGAAGCAAAACGTTTAAAAACCAAAATGACAAAAGTTTGTCATTTCTTTGATTTTGGTTTAATGGAACTACAATATATTCAATTGGTACGGTATTGGAAAAGATCTGGAGAGACTGAGAGCTCGTATCAAGCTCATACGTGCTTTTGTCCAACGTTTTTAAGGAATCGTTAAATTGTATTCTGTTATCAGGGTAGAGTAGCAGCTCCATTTGACAGTTCCATGGTTTTGAATGCATCGAGTATTTTGAATGGTTAAGGGATTTGCAAAAGGTTGCGTGGAACTTTGATTTGCATTTTGAAAACGGGCTTGAACCAATTTGATGCCACATAAACACAGGTCCTCTCATTGGGACGAAGTCCAGGGTTTGGTAACTTTTCACAGCAATGAAACAATTTCGATTTATATATGGCTGAAGTAGAGTGGGAAGATTTTCAATCATGGGATATATCCTTGGCTTGGACTGTATGGTCTTGGTATTGTACAGAAATATTAATAAAAGGCAAACATTTTGTTCTAAAGTGTGGCTATACATTTTGCTTTCATTAGTATGTACTATAAACGCTAACTGTTGCAAATATTGAAATCTGATAGAGCTAATTTACTTGGTTTATTTTAAAGAATTGTAATATTTATTTAAAGTATTAAGTTGTTTCTGAAGTTAATACCAGTGACAAATGTGATATTGTTGCACTATAGCTGGTAACTGAACTGATAGTACTAAAATTGAAATACACTGTGAAAGCTTTGGGTTCTAACAGATTGCCATGTAGCTTTCTGTTAAAACTAAAAGCAGCACTACAATAACAAGTAGGCGTTTATGCTTAATATGAAATTTATATGAACCTTTTACGTTTATTAGAAATTTTCTTCTTAGAAATATTAGAAAGGTGTACCTCACATATTTGTCGAAGGAATGTTGGAAAATTGAAACCATTAGGTATACTAGATATCTTCGTATTCACATTATATCATGCTCAAGTTAACTTATCATGGAAACGAGCCCAGGTTTTCAAACAAATAAAATAAGCAATTTAAAAAATATCTTCAAAAAAATTTTTTTCTTGCAATTTCATTCAAGAACGGAATTTCCAGTTTTTAAATCCGTTTTCGTCTAATTTTAACACTTGAATCATGCTCGTCCTTCATCCAACTTTATTCCTTGCCACTGTCTTGCCTATCCTGCTTCTCCCCCACTCATCTTGCTATGATTACGACACCACTACCGAGACCGACACCCAGCCCAGTTCCACTAACCTCTGTGTGGATTACTACAATGACAACGGCAATGGCCACGCTACTCCCTGCCCCGAAGACACTCCATATACCAAATACTACTGTGCCATAGCAAAAAAGTACGATATTATTCGTGTGGGGCACTGTATTAAACGTGACGAGTGTCCTTCTGGAGTCTCCGACGACAAAATAGTTTGCCAGAAGGACAAAGACTACTGCTGTTGCAAAAACAGTCCAAACCGCTATCCCAAGGATAATTTATTGACTTGCAATGACATTGAGAATCCAAAGAATGACATGATTTGGAAGCAGTTCTGTAGCCTGAGGGAAGTCAAGTACAGCAAGTATTGTCTAAAAGGACCGAAAAATAAACCGGGTTTGAAATGGAATGAAATGGCTCCACAGTCTTTGGACTACTGTAACCAAAAAAGGGGAACGGATTATTATGGCAAGCCAAAAACGAGGGCATACAGCCTTAGGTGCAATGACAGAGTGGAAGGGGAACGGACCTGGAATTGTCCGTCGCTTTGTCCCGTGGGATGTGATCAGTATTGCGAGGATGAGGAGCATATGCAATGTCCGGAAATACCAGAATCGCCAAGTCATATCTAAGCACGGAAGACCCCAATGGTCCAGGAAAAGGGTATTATGAGAAGGATAAATCTTCGGGGTTGTCTGGAGTTGAGATTGCGGGCATTGTGACGGTATTGATTTTTTTGGGGGCGGTGATTGGGGTGATTGTTTATTGCTGTAGACACCCGGCAATGGTTCATGCGTCATTACCCGGACAGCAGTTGAGTGTAATGCAGAATACTGTGACTCCGACAATGTCTAGTGCTCAGTTTGCAAGTGGGAAGGTTTTACCACTGATGGAAACCCAGGGTGCTGGGGGAAGTGCAACCAGTGCGAATCCTGCTGCAAGTCCACCAGTAGCCTCGACAACTTGAGTTTTAGTTTTGCGAAGGAAATTGGTTGAATTTATATAAACATTTGTTGATATTATATTTATAGTAGAAATAAACTTTTGTGACAATTGATCTTCTTAAAAAGCTGCATGCCTGGATCCAATCTCTATTCATTTTATTGTCCATAAACTTAACATATTATAACGCAATAAATACATTTTATAAACTTAAAAGGCACATTAAAAAAAAGCTTTTATTGTTAAAAAATGCAGAGGAGCGAAAGTTATTTCAGGTAGTTTGTGTATATTTCGGTCAAGCTTTCTCTAGTGTAAAGGTGGATTCCGGATAAAATTCAGGCAATTGTTTTCAGTTTTTATAGCCTTTTCTGTACAATTTTCAACATTTCTTCTGATTTTATCAAGCATTTGCTTTTCAATTAGGTTGTGCAAGCTCACCAGCACAGGTCAACTCTGAAGGTAGAAAGAAGGGCATAAGGTTATATGTATTAAAATTAGAGTCCATAGTAGATTATTTGGAATAAAAAACCCCAATTAATACACCATGTCCTCAAACTACTTAAAAAGGAACGGGTATATTTTTATGATTATCTGTAAATAATAAAAAGCTGGCGATTTTGCGCATTTTTCCAATTTTTGGCTAAGTAGAAGCTAAATGTGTTAGTTGTTTTCAAACACAACTTGGAAAAGCTTGGCTTATCCGATTAACCATAAGTGCTTTGTCTAGTTCTATGAAACAGTAATGATGCTTATCAATATCGTCTTAATAGTCTAGCCTTTTTATCCTGTCCTTTTAATCTACCCCTGCGTGTAGGCCATTTAGATTACACGTTTCGACAAAACGTGATCGTGTAGGCCATTTAAGTTACACGTTTGCACAAAACGTGATCCAAAAACACACTCGGTTGATCACTCATTGCTTGATATAAGGTTTCTAAAAATTATTCGTATTACGTTTTAGTTTTATTACAATAAATCAATTTTCTCTAACTAAGCGTTTTATTAAAAATTCAGGCTTTCGATTAATTGCCCAAAGCATTTTCAAAGCCAGTCAGAAAATACTTAAGTCACTTAAATTTCTTTTAAATTACCCAAATGTTCTAAATTGTCTTATGCCTATAGCTACTCTCAAGCAAATTAATATTTAGTATTGACATCTTTCTATTATATTTCACATTTGTGATTGTCCATAAAATTCTTTAAAAGCTTCGCCAGAACGAAAAACATATTAATTATTCAAACATCGTTTCATTTAAAAGACAGCAATCGCAGGTCATTTACATTCTTCGTTCTTATCCTTTTGACCTGTATACTCTGTGTAAAATTCAATAATGTTTTAGAATTTAAATGTAAACTTAAAATCAAACAATATGCTGCAGAGCATCGAACTTTTACTCAAGACATTAACGTTGAATTATAAAGTAGCATAGACCAAACGGGATCTACTCGAAGATCTTTCAGTTTGGTCTAGATAGTGTCAGAAGAAAGCTTGACGTAAATAGAATTTTGACAACTGGACGATAAAAAGTTTGACATCCAATTTAGGCGAAACTTCTGTTTGTAAACAAAGCTTATATAAATATTTGCTGCTTTCGATATTGTGTAGCAAGTAAAGGCTTAAAAATCGACTTTTGACACAACATTTTGTGAATAGTGTTTTTGCAGTCAAAGAAAACGGACCATGGTATATATTTAACTAAAAATTCAACGTTATTGACCCATAATTGTGTTGCCAGCCCTTACAGATTGGTCTAAAAAATCCGATCGAACAAACGGTTCTTTCCCAAATAACTCAGACCTATACATAATAATTTCACTAAGCTTCTGAAACAATAATCATATGCAACTCTCCTGAATAATTTTATTTCAGTCAACTTGCAAAAATGGATTTTAACACTCTACTTTCGACAATATACTTGATTTTTACTCAAAATAATTTGCAAGATTGCACGCGCATACTGATTGAATCAACACGCCTTACACGTCAATTTCAATTTGAAGAGCTGATGATACCAAATTCTAGCGTCATCACCAACTACATTATAGATTTTACAGAAACTGGCAAAACTTTAAATCTCAGTTCGTTTTCTCAAGACATTTATAAACACCGTCGCAATTGCGTAGTGTCTACAATCGACTATTCAAACAGTCACGAGGCCCGTAAGCTGGATCAAATTTTGGAAGCTTTGAATACAAAAATTATGTACAAGGAACATAACTTCTATATTTTTGTGTCACCCAAAAGTTTAGTACAAAACATAGCAAACTTTGGGTTAGCACAAAATATAAAGCACAAAATGTTCATCTCATTGACAACCAACCAAACCGTTTCCGTTCACACACTTTGTCCGTATTGTGCTAGTGGCAAAAATATTGTTATTCGCGTATCTTCCTATTTGTTCCCCAAATTACTCAACAATTTTCACGGTCACACACTTCGAGTAACATGTCCACTAACAGGCAAATCTGTACTTGGAATACGACAGGAGAAAACCGGAGAGTGGAATGCATTTCGAGGTTATTTTTACTTTAATTTAAACCACTTAATGCATCGTTACAACTTTACTGCAAAATATATGCCATCTGGTCACGGTGGTGGAACTGGTTCGCGGCTTTCAAATGGTACATGGGTTGGAACAGTTGGAGATATTCTTAATGACCATGCTGATATTGGACAAGTGTCTGGTCAAATTCTAGTTCGAAATCAAGTTGTAGTATTTTCCGTTCCAGTTGGGTATACTTGGCTAACATTCACATCAGGACTGGGACAGCCGCAGTATTCCTGGAAATCAATCTTCTGGCCACTGTCTGCATTTTGCTGGTTAATGGTATTGCTTTCTCTACTTATTTCCGAATTTGTGTTATTCCTGCTTTTACAAAGTACATACAACAGCAAACCACTACTAGTGCTCAGGAAAGTTGCAAACTACCTTTTCCGAACTGTTTTAGAACAAGATGGCGAACCTGCTGCAAATACTTCTGCTGTGCGTATATTTACCGCGTTTTGGCTAATGTTTGCTTTGCTCATTACCAACTTGTATCGCTCCAAATTAGTATCAGTTTTGGCTTTCCCACCTATTGAAGAACCTCCAGAAACTTTTCGAGAGTTAGCGTTTAACCCAACTTCTCAAATAAGTTTGCAGTATATTCGTGGAGCGGCGTATCATCTACTAAAAACCTCAAAGAATCCTACCTTTCAAACAATTTTCAAACGAATGAGCCTTGAGGAAAATCCAGTAAAATGCTTTGAAAACCTGATTGGTAAGGATGGAAATAGGAAGAGTTGCATTGCCTGGGCGGACATTGTGAACTACGTGTATGAACGAAACCTCACTGCAAAATATAAACATATTCCTTTGACCACGTCACAAGACACATCATCATTTGTAGTGTTGGCATTGCATTACAGGAAAGGAACCTTGTTTCGGAAAGCATTTGACACGGTGATCGACAGAGTAATGAATATGGGAGTAATTGAAAAGTGGAAAATGGTGGATAATCAAATCTTGAGAAAAGAGCGGGATGTGTGGGTAGCTAGTTCAACCCAAGAAACTATACCAGAGGACGATGTTTCAGATACTTTGAAAATGGAAAACTTAATTGGAATCTTCTACTTATTAATAGCAGGTAGCGTGCTGTGTTTGTTGGTGTTTTTTTCTGAAAATGTTGAATTTGTTTTGAAAGCAAGCAAAACAAAAAGAAGAATTGCGGTTCATTTGAAACCGGTATTTTTGCACCCATGATGGCTTTTTTCTTACTAACACTGGATTGATTACATGTAATTTTGTAGAATTAAGATTTATCTAATGTACGTTCAGCAGGTACCATAAGGTACCATCTCAATACCTAATTATACCTAGTACGGTTCACGAAGCAAAAAACTATACATTTATAACTACTTTAGAAATACTATAAGCTATTTTCCTCAATTTACAGCAATAAATACAATGTTCAATCCTAAGGTGACGCCCTAATATATCAGCGGGGACCGCTGCAATTCGTAATTATTCGTGATAATTGTACGAAAATAATATGCTTTTCAGTGAATCAAAAGCAAATCGGCAAGAGTTTCAACAAAACGTGGTAGTGGTACGTTTTAAAAGACTAGTGGATGCTTTTTGGAAGCACAAATTTTAAAAAGGTTGTGCCATTATCAAAGTTCGGTTTAGTTCTTTAAACGTTAGTGATAAATTGAATTGCATGCAATTTGAAAATGATCTAACAGTAAACTTACAGCTTATAAATTTAATGCTTAATATTTAGCAAAATCATAAAATACTTATTCTTGCTTAGTTTAAGTTACCGTTTAAATACGCAGATGGATAAAACTACTTACTACCTAAGGTGATAGTTTTAACAATGAAAATAAATAAGTAAATTACAATTGCAAATTTGTTTTGTACCAGTTGCTTCTGCTACATTGTAAACAAATTTGCACACATATCTCATATTATTTTCCAAACTGCAAAACTCTCTGCCTGCGGTTCAACTGTTAACATTGAATTTTAAAGAGATGTGTGATAATACACAGAAACCAACAAAACTTAATAAACTTATAGCTTGAATTTCATCTTTGTGCTTGGACTATGTGGTCTTCATGAATATTTAAAGGTTTTAATAAATTTGGTTTTACCCAAGTACTTAGTACGTCATTCTATCGCAATAATATCACAGATGTTACTGACGTTATTTCTCAGAATTATTTCTGTTAGCGGGAAAGGCTTGCTTGTAGATGTTACTGGACAAGTATAAATAAAACAAGCAAAGTCATACAGGTTTCATTCAACCTTCTGGCAAACCCAGTAATATTACAACAAGCTTTCTAAGAACTTTTCCAACATGAAAACTTTCATCGCAGTTCTTGTCTTGTTAGCGTACGTGTCAATTACATATGGATGGTGCGATTGGTTTTATGAGGTAAATTAATATTTTCAACTTTTTATTTTTTTTAAATCAGTTATTTTTTCCAAAAAAGATTGTTTTGGTTTTATTTTAGTATGAATGTGAGAATGGATTCCAATGCATTCCAAGAGAGGAATATTGCGACGGTTACGAGGATTGTACTGATGGAAGTGACGAGGTTTGGTGCGGACGCAAGTAGAGTTCAAAGGCGTAATAAAGTTGCGTCTTGTAGTAATTTACTATCCTAAGAACATGTATTTATTTATTATATCAATGCAAAATGTGCTAAAATTTTTGATAATTTACATGATGGAAAATAAATAAAATTGTGATTAGGATGCGTTTCGGCACACTGATAATGGCATGCAGTTTTGAAAAATTTATTCGTCAAGCTTTTGGTTTTGGCTAACAACATAAGGAAAATATAAAAGCAAAAATTTTCGTTGGAGTAGAATTTTAATCACACATTCTGATTGAATATGGAACCATTTACAACGCATAATACTTGAATGGTTGTTAAGGTGAAACGAAGCTACCGTTGAATTTCATTATATAATTGTGAATGCAACTACTCTACGTTTTATTTGAGTATGTCAATGCCCGATGCTAATTCTTCGAGTAACAATTTATTGCTCATAAGTGCTCATTTGCTTAATAACATAAATACAAACTCTTGCTTAGACAAAAATCCTGTGCATGATACATTGACCTGTACAAAACGTCCAAATGTGTTAAATCGAAAAAAATATACTCCAGATACAGGATACTAAAGAAAAGTGTAAAGATAAATAATAGCAAAGTTGTTAAACAACAAACCAAATGCTTTCTGTCAGAAATCTTGAGTATTGAATTGAGTACTCTAGTTGGTATAATTTAAAAAATACTTGTTTCCACATTTCTACTTCAGTGGCCGTCGTATTGAGGAATGAAGAGACACCAGCATAATAATATACAATGCAGCAGAATGAGATGGCTATTTAAGTAGGTTCAATATGCTGCCGTATTTTTTATACTGCAGTTATAATGTGCTTGAACGTATTACTGAAGAAACGGGCTCTCGGCTAGTACCAACATAAGTAAAGACTTTTATATGTGCAGAAACAGGAAGGCATGACAATATCAGAAACTCAGCAACGAAAACATATTTCACGGGTGCAAAATTTAAATAAATCAATATTTCAAATTTATTAAAATCTTGTCAAAATTCGTGCCAATTTTATGCTTTGTCTAGTTAGCTCAAGATTTGAAAGAAGTACACTTGATAATTCAGTAAACTTAGCCTTTTTTAAAATAAGAATTGACTCCAGCCAATAATGTTTAGTCGCAGCTACCGGCACCACTCTTCTATTTCTTCTTGCGTTTGTTTATAGGAAATATTATAACTATAATAATAACTATACTTTAAAGGTGTTATATAGGTTACATTAATAAGAGATTTATCGGTTGCATAATTAAAAACTGCAAAAACGTCAAAGCCGTCAATCGGTCATAGTAATTGACGTCTCCCAAATATACTTTGAGAATAGGCCAGGACCGTGCTTTCGACACAGTCGTCTAGTTTGATAAATTCTGGTAGTTTTGCATGCCTGGTTAATGCTACACGAAACATTGTATACTCTTGATTTTAAGTTTCCATCTATTTCAATAATTAATACAGGAACAGCAATGATAACTACCAGCAAGCAAAACTTTATCATCCATCCTAGCTTATCAAAAAATTTGATCATAGTATAAAGCGCAATAATAAATCCGTGCGCATGGCTAGCGCAAATAGCTGGGTATAAAACCTCTTTATGAATGTTGTTAAAACAGGTTACCAAAAGTTGAATTTCCCGAAATATTAGAAACACACGTTGTACATCTGACCGAGTTTCTTTCATGCGAGATTTTAGCAACTTTATATAGCGTCCAAAGCAAAGGCAATGTAAGCCTGTGAATACTACATTCTCAGTTGCAGTTCCCACAGCTAAAAACATAACCATATACACTGAGTACAAGGACAAAATTAAATTCAGAAGAAGGTAAACCATCGATTGCTGACTTAATTGTGCACATTCAGAAAGCAAATGCCATCCAATATGAGCAGGCATGCATGGCGATACCAGCAACGAAATTCCATAGCCAACTACAGCAATTGGAATTGAGATTGTGAATGTGTAAATGCAGAATTTAAATCGTTTCTCAACTCCAAATTTGGACAAATCAGAAGTCCAAGCGCAATCTAAAAAGAAAATTTCTGTTAGGTCTTAAAAAATAATACGAAGGCTTTAGATTATGCATTTTGTTCTATTGTCAAACCGTTTTGTCGCCGCTCAAATGCAATAAGTTCATTAAAAAGAGCTACAATATCATGTCGTTTTTTGTACTGTTCTCGAATCACAACCAACAACACCAAAAAGTAACCAGAGTACAACAGAGAAATCACAAGCTGTAAAAGAGTTGTGTTTTTACCCTGCATGGCAACAATTGTCTGAGCGCAAACGATTGCAGCAAACAGCACGCACTGAAACCATCTCAGTTGAATTTTATTACTTAAATGTTCAGTAACTTGCATACGATACTTGTTAACCATTGCAAATGGCATAAGACTGACTCTATTGTAAACGGCAAAAAGTTTATACACGGCAGTTGAATAATTTTCTAAAAGTATCATGTTTGTAGATTAAACTTCTAGTATAAATTCAACTATTTTTGTTACAAATAATGTATTGTAAATAATGTTTAATGCGTGCTTGTTTGCTCGCACACTTTGCTGTACTTTTAATAAATTTTGGTTTTCTAGTTGCAAATGTAGAAATAATGCACTGTTCAACAAATAGAAGGCAAATGAGCCAGTTTGATTTCTTTCAATAAGTTTTGCTCCAAAACACAGCAGGCGCACCCAATGACATTTAATCAAAAAATAAAGATTTCATAAAGTGGTAACCTTGCTTAGGTACATCAAAATTCTTCTCTATTTTTAATTTGTTATTGTGCTAATGCTTTTTCTTGAATAAGGCTATAAAGGTTTTAAAAATTAAACAGATAAATAGGAATAATAAGTTGCTGGTACCAGCAGAACAAAAAGTTACGAAACAATGCCATGCTGAAGGTAAAGGGAATTAAATAATTTGAACATATGACAACAATCTATCAGCGCCATTAGCTTCAAGAAAAAAATCACGTAATATTTTGAATCAAGGTAAAATCCTTCGCTACGCCTCATTGTAATTTCAAGCATCAATATTAAGAAAGCCGCAAAACTTCCTGTTTTACGCCTTTTTGCAGTTGACGATTTGAGAAAGCAACCGAATTTCAATATTTGATTAAGGATTTAACTTTATGCTAGCTGCCAGTATTATATTTTGCCAGTTTGTTACCTAAGAAATGTGACTTTGTATGAAGGTTTTCATCAATTTATTGCAACAGCTGGGTAATTTTAGTAACACTGTACATGCTGCTCATGTGGCTCTGGTTAGATAAGCAGGACTGGCCTCTACGTAGATAGTTGACGTAAATAAAAGGCAAATAAGCTAGTTAGATCACTTTCAACTAGTTATGGCTTATTATCTAATGGCGTAATTTGTGAACAAATATAACTTTTAGCCAAAACTGGTTTTAAATACGAAATTTGAGGAATGAAAGTTCTGTATAGATTAAAAGTAAATAGACAAGAAAATTTATGCTGCATAAATTCGTGTTAAATTGATTAAATAGTTCGTTAGTTTATTTGTAAAATATGCCAAATTAATGCTGTGTGGCACATGATAATAGGCCCATCTTAATCATGATTACAAATATGAGTTCCGTTTTGTAAAAACAGCTCGTTTAACGCCCTGACGATTCATGGCCTTGATTGCCAGAAACAGCATGAATGTAGGTACTAGCCGGTAAAATTACAATAATAAAAATGAACTAGAAAATAGATTCATACGGAAATAACGGATTTTAAAATGGCGCATAAGTATGATCCTATTTGCCCCAAATAAATAATTAGTAACTATAAATGCATTCACATCTGTATACTGTACATACGAGCTTCAGCCTTTCCTATAAATATTTCAAAATAAAATATTATTTGCTTTCTACAGCATAAAAACATACTAAGAAAGATGCTGAGAACACATTGGTACTCGCAGTGTACTTTAACGAGTGCATACTAAGCATGCTCTTTGTTCAAAATCTAGAAAAGCATCTCCTACTTCCGCTTTTGTGTCTCCACTAGCTCCGCTAGTACACACAATGTAATCCCACACCCACAAAAAGTTAGTCATCCAGCGGTGAAGAAAATAGCCATACGTCATTCTTGCAAAAAAACTTGGCAAGATTTTTTTCTTCTGCAAGATTTGACATGAAAGGTGACCTACATGACGTGAAACATAAATGTAAAATACATGGATTGAAGATGAGTTACATATCTATTATGTATATCTATTAAAATTAAACATTTTAACTTGAGAATGATTTTGTAGTACAAAATAATGAAGACTCATTTAACTCCGTAGTATAACTGGATAAACCGCGACCGATTTCACTCTTTATTTAAAAAAGCATCATCAGGCGTCTGTGCAAAAATATATATACATTCATGAGTAATTAAATGTTAAATATTAGTTGGATGTACATACATTATAATCAGAAATTAAAATAAAATGTTATAATTTTATAAAATTTACCCAGTAATCGATTGGATTAAAATTAGTTTTATACATAATATTAAAGTACTCAGTAAAGCAGCATTGTTGTTGCTGCTGCTGACTTCTCTTTGTGAATGACAAAATATATTTTGTTGTATTGGAGCCAGCAGCATTTTACGCGGTTTCATAGGTACATAAATGGAACATTATGAGATATACTCGTTTACATTGCTTATAATTATACCTATTTTGTTATTTACACATTTGGTTGAGAACTTGCTGTGTTGAGCTTGGAATAGTAAAAGCTACTATGATTTCTATATTTTCAGGGCATTCTTTTATGTCTATATTGCTACACTTTGCAAGTTCAGTTTAAAAGTACTCTTTGATACACGTACCTAGGTTGTTGATATTTTTGTAGAAAGGCACAATCAGAAAAGATTGGCTTTTGGTTTCTACCGTTGGAGTAATTATGTTATAATGGTTGAGTATGGCAGGAGTATGCCTAGCTAGATACTGTATTAGTATTGGTGACTTTGGTTCGAGTAAAACTGAACGATCAAGTGTGCTAAGCTTTGTTACAGTGTTGTTTAACAATGAATCTGGATAGTTTCTTCGTCTGAATTTTCCCATAAGCTTATTTTGTTCATGTATTCTCGTATCATACTCAGAACATGTTCTAATAATTCTTAGCCCACAGGAATACGGTAATGCTTTTAATAAATGTTTGGGGTGATTTGACAAATAGTGTACAAATTCGTGTTTGCTCATCGGCTTTTGGTAAATTGGCATACCTATTATATTATTTTTCCCGATGAATACATTCATATCTAAAAACGTTACTGAATTTTCGTCATATTCATAGGAAAATTTTAGAAAAGAATGCTGAAACACTAAATTTAACCATGCCTGTTTATCACTGATTTCTGTGATATCGACTTTCATAAGAATGTCATCTATGAATCGACCTTTATAGACTATCTCTGATTTCTCCAGTTGTTTCCTTAATTGCACTGCTGCAGTAATATTAGCTATAAATACGCTAGCGCAGTTTCCCATTTGTATAACTTTATGTTGAAAAAACGTATCTAACGTTAAGTCTAATAACCTTTTAAGTTGTGTGGTATTAACTTTTAAGGGAATATCTGCCATTTCCTTGTTTTCGTTAAAGAACTGAATGCAACTTTCTTTGCAGCATGCAATAGGTAGCTCCACATACATTGCGGTAATATCTGCTGTTACTAACAGGTATTTTCGTAATGGGTTTAATTTTAGATGACTTAAAGTTAGAATTAAATGTGGATAGTCGATAATCAGGTCTGGAATCTGTAGGCTTAATGGTTGTAAAATGCTATATAAGATCATAGACACACCTCTATTTATGCATTTTAAAGTGCTGGAAATTGGTCTACCTACCGAAAATGTTATGTAGGGCATATGAATTTTTGGCAAAATATAAAATTTTGCAGGTGTACTATGATCTGGATAGATTTGTGGAATTTTTCTATTTTTCAAAATTTCTTTACACAAATCATTCGCATGATCTTTAAATCGTTTGCTAGTTATATTATATTCCGCTTTTACGGATGGTCTGTATGTAATCTCGTCAAAAAGTTGGCGATATACTTCCTCTCTATAGTCAGCGGTGTTCATAATGCATATACCCGCGTTTTTATCACTCGGTTTGATAAGTATATGATTAGTTTCAATGAATGAACTAAATTTCTGTAATAATTGAGTGTGCACTCTGTTGTGCAGTTGAGATCTGCGTTTTAACATTTTTGCACAATTAACAGAAAAATTGTCATCAAACAAATATGACTCAATAGGAGCTTTCTTTTGTGATGGACAAACTTCTTTTCTTATGTTAAACATTATTTGTGTAGACCTATCCATACTTTTGTTTTCTCCCCTCAGTTCAAGGAATATTCTCCAGGCTAGTTTTCTTTTGCCTTCGTCAATACAATGAGCGATGGCTTTATAGTTAGGTTTATTTGAAAAACTGAACTTGAGTCCCAGAAACAAAACTAGATTTACTGAAAATGGTTAAATTTGAACTGATGAGATATTACGTACAACACTATCCGACATTTCCCATAATTTATACAGTTTCAATAAATATTTTTGTTGTCTAGGTGACAAATTACTGTAAAATGGAAATAGCTTGTGTTAATTAACAAATCTTCGTTTTGATTTTACTGAGTACTTACTTTCTGATTGTCATTGAATCTGATAATTTGAGTTGTTTCTCTTTCGAGAATTGTTTTTTGAGGATGAATTAGCCTTGTCATCATTGTCGAAATTACGATTTTTGTTGAAGGCTGCTGTTCTGTCCCGTTTCTCTGGATTGCGGTCGGTCCTGGATTTAGTAATGTCCTTGACATTACTGAACATTCTATTTCCGTGGCGGTGATTGGTACTTTGGTCTGCATGTCAAATAGAGAAATCTATTTCATCTTGTGTCTTGTACCGTATGAGGGTAGCTCTTCGTCACATGTTGGAGTTGCTGTAATATAATGAATTGTGGAGGTGGCAATGTCTTCTATCTCTGGCATTACCACACTTTGTGTAGCGATGATAACAGCACTCGGAACCGGTGACTCGACGTCTGGCTTGTCAGATGTTAGCTCTTGCTCATGATTACCTGAAAACCATGACCAGGGCAATACACTTTTTATATGCCACTAAAACCCTGACCAGCACAATAACAAACGCAAGAATATATAAAGATGAGCATACTTTGCTCTTGCTGAACGTCAAAAGTCGAAAGGCTAGCTCGCCCCACGACTTGTTAAAATTCGCCAGATGCTGTAGTTGGTGGTTCTTTACCTGTTAAAAACGCAGCCAATTTAAACTAAGTTGAAAAGAAATTCAAGACCATTCATTCACTTACGAGAGAGTGGTTTGCTTTTATGGACGGTTGAATCAGTCAAAACCGGTGATAATAAATCTGGCTCTGATGCGGCGGCAGCATAAGAGGAATGATATTAAAAATAAGTTTAGCTTACGCACCCAAGCTGCTTAAATGTTTGCATTGTAACTTAACCTTGTGTGATTAAAGGGCTCACAAGCCCATCAATTCCGGTTGAGCTAATGGAAAGTTCCTTAACCGAAAATGATACTTTTGGTGTATAGAAAGATCATCAGCAGCATCGAACGATGCAGCTGGATCATCAATAACTACAGAAAGAAACGAAACAGCTATAAAGTTTATAGTATAAACTAAGAAAAATATTTTATTATGCACATGGTGATCAGCTTTGGGTATACATGGGCTTTAGGTCTCGACCGAGGAACTGATAATATCTAAATTAAACCTTGCGTTACACAGGCATGGGATTGAAATTAATTTTTCTATATTTACCATAATCGATAGTAAAAGTTGCGTTTAAAGTTGAGGTTGCTGAAAGCGGTCCATCGTCCTCAAAGAAATGCTCGCTTGGCTCCAAAGAGTCATCTGACCTTTTCTAGATTTTTTATTAAAGTTTCCGCTACTTTACAATCTGCTGAACGTTTAGCCTTAAAAACCACATTTTGAAGTTATTTTCCTGATGAAACACACTCGGCTTTCCCAGTCTTTTTAATAAACAACGAGCAGCCCTTCTTCGACAAACACATTTTACGACTAGCCGTGAACCTACAAGCAGCGTTTCCTCGAACTAGAAAGCAAAAAAGTAGGAACAAAAAATTGCTGCAGACTAGCCAAATCATTTTAACAGTGCAAGGTACAATTTTCACTCAAAGTAAAAAATGACACCAGCGAATTCGAAAATTTGCTTTATCTGCAAGAAAATATGTAAAACGTTCTTGGCATGCACCAGGAACAAAGCAATAAAGTGCAGTGATTGTGATTTCTGGTGTATCACGACTGAGGGGATTACTAAGCATAAGAGTAGTGTTCACTTATATTGTGTCCAGTGCGACAAAACATTCAAGCTAAGAATAGCTCTGAAGCGGCACAAAGGGAAAAGCACTTAAAGCCAACGGAAGAATCTACTGGTAAGAAATGCCTCAGTTATTCGTAAACTCGAATGCGGCTATAATATAAAACTTGTTTTAAGTATGAGTCATTGTTTTCCTCTCCAGGATCTCTCTCCAGCTTTGCTAGAGAGAACGAGAGCGAGATGGAAGCAGATGATGCACCTGTCATCATCAACAAGCAGGACTTTCGACTTGGTCTCGAGATCCTTTCGCTCAACCCAAGAAAGAAATCTCTAAGACTAAACCCATCCAACACAACCAAAGGTATCTGTCTCACGTTAAAGTAAGTTTCCATTTTTAAATCATAGTGCTGTGAAGACACAACACAACTAAAACAATAAAACAAATACATATTTTTGTGTAGAGAGCACGGTTTATGCCAACCATCTACGGAGCTAATGAGCCAGAGAACAACATAGGTGATGAGGAGGTTAGGGCTGGCTGCAGTTATACTATTGGCAAAAAAGCAGATTATTCAGTAGAGTTAGGATATGATCCAGAAGAACAAAGTAAGCTGGTCATCACCAAGATTTGGAGTTGTGAAGCTCAAAAAGCGATAGTGAGCACTTCAACCGAGTTCAAGATGAGAAAGCTTTAAGTAGCCAGGATGTAGAGGGTGCAGGTGGTTTCTTCGATTCTTTTGTGGCTCCCGAAGAATTTAATAATGAGCAGGATTCTTTAGGTAGCCAGGTTAGATCTGTTTCCTCCGAATCTTTCGAGGCTTCTGTAGAATTTAGTGATGAGCAGCAGGGAGCAATAATGGCTGGAATGTTCAACGGAGATCCTGATTCTGCTGACTTATTAAACCTGATTATTACCAACCAAATAAAATGAAGATGCTTTCTCTGCCCGAATGAAGAAGAACAGAAGTTTATGCAAATCAGACGTCGTCTGTGGGGGAAGGCTAAAGGTGAGAAAATGCTTTTAGAGCGCCCATTGAAAACGAACAATAAGTGTTTGCTTGATTAATATGCTTAATGGTGCAATTTGTTTGTTTGTATGATTTATATGTTTATTAGAGCATTTGGTGGACTCAACCGCAATGGCTCACATGATGCTGGCATTGAAGAAGAAACTGGTTGCTGAACGAAAAAAGAGCCTAAAACTAAAACTGGTAGTTTTGAAAGCCAATTTTATTTTGTAAATGTTTTATAGCAACAAAGGACTTGTACTGTAATTACATGTAAAACAAGGATTTCTCTTGAATAAATTTTTTTATATTATCTCAAAGGAGAGAACATATTGTATGGAATAATATTTTTCATGGAAAAATGTTTATCCGCTTTCATTCGAGGTGTTACCAAATTTTGTAATTCTTTAGTTTATCAAATTTGTTCGAATTGGGTTTTTTTCTTCTTTTTTCGATTTTCTAAATAATAGACAACAGAATAGAAAATAGTTTAATTTTCTTTTAACTTAAAACAACAATTGTATTTGACAGAAAATTTTATGGGATTGAGTTGAGAAAATAGGATTAGATGTAAACTGGTTTAATTTCAAAGGGGTATTTAACTGAGTAAAGTAAGTATAAGTATTCAAAAGTATCGATGAGTTTCTAGAAGGGATATTTTCAAAATAAAAATGGGACAAAGTAAAAGTTTCATAAATAAGTTTTCAATTGAATTTTTTTAGTGAAATAAGTTTAAAAAACCAAGTGTTTAAGCAAAATATTCAAGAAAAAAAAATACTATCAATTAAAAAAATCTTCTGTCTATCAAGGATTTTCTTCTTTCTTCAATTTCTTTCATTCGAAGTTCAAACATTGCATCTGCTTCTCTTTCAACTTCATCCGCACCCCTAATAACCCCATTAAAACGCAAGGTTGGTGCTTCTTATGTATTTTTTGTCGCGATGAAACTCTGTAAGTTCAATATGGGCTTCGCAGATTACTTGAAAAAAAGTAACAATAAATTCCTGTGCCTCCCAAACACTCATTTTAACGTTGTGGGCAGCGTAGGAGTTTGTTTGCAAACCCGTCTCCGTACACGGCACTACCCACTCCTAATGTTTTAAGTTTCTTCCTAAGTTTCTGGGTTTGGGTGATCGGGGAGATTTTCTTCTACTAAGGCATTTACCTTATCTGACCGTAGGCCAAACAGTTTTGGTGGAAACATTTTCAAGTTACGTATTTTGGGGCAACTTTCAGTGATGTTGGGCGAGGTGTATCAGTGCGGGGAGTAGAGTTGATGGATGTAGGGGTACAGAGAGTAGTGTTGTGTGGAGTTGTTGAGCGCGGGAAGAAACTGCGGGGAGATTGCCCATTATTAATTGTGCAAGGAATGTTATCTCGGGGAATGGAGAGGAAAAAAAGGAACGACGCGAGGATGACAAGTATAAAGGAGGGTGGTACTTATTATTATTATTATTATTACTTATTATTCATTTTGTTCTGAATTTCCCTTAGGGCAGTTCTACCATTTTTATGAACGCAAATCGGAGATTTATAATTGGAAAAAAGTAAATCTCCATTAATTTGCTGCTGATACATACATTGCTGCGAATTTCGTCGAACCCATTTAGAATAATCTTTAAAGTAAAGTACACCATTTTGTAGGTAGACAAAAATTGGGTAAGTTTTACGGATTTTTCTGGTGAAAGTTGGTTGCAGTTTCTCCGAAGGAAGCTCGTAAATTGCTCGCATTTCTGCTTCATCCAAGTCATGTTGAATGTATCCTTTATGCCTCTGCAAAATTTTGTTGTCAAGCCAGCAGTTGTGAAGAATAAACAGGCAAGTCTCATCCTTCTCATAAAACTGTGCGTCAGGATAGACAGAGGCGCTGCTGTACCGTTTGTCTTGCTCAAACGGAAACCTGAGAATTTTCGGCTCGCTACATACAACCAATTGGGTTTCGAATGCGGATAGTATTCTGTAAAATATGAATTTTATAAAATGAAAAAACTAGTGAATTTAGAAAGTGATTGGTCATAACACTAGCTATGCTTCGTTTTCAAAGTCACGAAAATCTGTTCATTTTGCTTTTGTTCGTGGGTAAAGGATTGGTTTATTGATTAAAGAGTAGAAGTTGGAATAACATGGTGATAATTGATTTTGAAAAATTATTGAGACTTTTATGAATTTTAAATGGAAAATGAATTTGACGTTTAATTTGTATAGATAGAGTTTTTACTATTGTTTTTAGGGCAGTTGCAAGTTTGGTGTTGTAAAGGAGAAAGATAGATGAAGAGTGACGCTAGAAAAAAAAGCTTATTCATTCGGGTTGCTGTTGTCAAGAGGAGGTTCTTGGTTTGGGTTTAAAATTTCGACCGTTTCTCCGAATAATTGCCCAGCAACAGCCTCACCCTCTTCCGCCACATTTTCTGTTTTTATTCCGACCAATCAGCAGTTTCCAAAGCTGGTCGATTTTAGACCGACTGGGGGATGTAACCATCGAGATGTTGAGAAGGAACAAAGTGCAAGCTTGTTCATTGTTGATACGTTGATCATTTTTTTCATCCGAGAAAACATCATCATTCGAACTCTTTTTGGTATCCTCGACAATAAAGCTTGCTTGTATGAGTTATTATTTAGGTTTTTTTATATAACAGACCGTGTTTTTCTTTTCACTGTCCCCTTGCAATAATAAGCTATAAGATTTTTTCTTTAAGCATACATACTCATATATTTTATGTAACCCAGTCTCGTATTTTCATGACCCCGCAATATTACGTAAGTCACTGCTGCAAATTGGATGATTTTCATTTATAAGCGACATGTCGACAATTTTATTATCCTCAACTTTTACTTCAGAAAGTTCTTGAATAACACGATCGTGTGTACTGTTAACTGATATCAAACAACTGTCTGTGTCAAAATAACACAGGTTGCAATTTAATCCCTTATCACAAAAATGTTTCTTAAATCCTAAATATATATATGCTCATAAAAAAGCTTTTTACTTCTTTCAAGAATATCAGAACTAACCAGTAAATGTGTTCTCACTATTACTTTTTTGGAGAAAGCTCGCACAAAGCAAGGTTTTGTAGCAATCAGGTAATAAGCATACATTACTGCATCAATACACTTATGCGACATATAATAATTTATATATTTCGTATAGACCACCATGCCCTACTGCAACAAAACCACATTGGATCACCTACCTCCCAAAGAATTAGGTAAGTATTTAACTTTATTTTAAAAATTGCTCTTTTATGAACTGCAGAGGTAGATTAAAATTTGGGATTAGTACGGGGAAAAAATTGAGAAAAACTGCCATAAAAAGTTGTAATAATTTGTCCTTATTTCATTCTTTCATTAAAATTTCATATTTTTGTATTGCAGAGGCGCTAAAACTTTGCGTTCCTGATCCTGACACTGTAGAATGTCACGAATTTCCACCTTGTGAAACCGGCGTATTAAGTGTTTAAAATGGAGGGAAAAACAATTCATTTGAGTTCAATTTCCTTCATGATAATTATCCAGTTTTTTCTGTCGCAGCGATCGAAAACTCCACGGGTTCTTTACTGTTAATCCACGTGATTTCCCTTTCCGAGATTAATCCATCAAAGGTAGTAAATACATTTTAGGATTTTTATGCGGTGACAAATATTTGACTTATCAAAGCTTTATTTTGCAGTTTAGTGATGTTCAGAGGGCAGCAATCGCAATAATAAGGAAAATGTGCCAAATGCACTACTAACAATACAGGGGTTGCAAAATTGCAACAATACCAGGTGCCGGATACCAACAATAACAATTGTCGGAATTTCAATGGCTGCGGTGGCAAGATCCCCCTGATTCTCGGTTTGAATTCGTACGCTGAGTTTCCGAACCTGAACAGTTTGTGTTTCGGCATCTCTGAGTCGTCTGGCTGGCAAACATGTTCCCTGGCATCCAATGCCTGCGGTAGCTGCTTGCAGCCATTTAAATCCCTTGCACATTTCAGTAGATTTCTCCGCAACCAACAAATCACTTGTAACAAGCTCATGATTTTTGACACCACGTTGGAATTGAGATGCTGTTAACTTTGCGCCCACACCGGAACTTTGTTGAATAAGCTGATCAATGGGCAAACTATAAGCGTTAACCTCAACAGGGTCGGTATAAATTATATTTTTCAGAATGATGGTTGTAGTCTGCTTCGATTTCTTTTGTAAAATATACTGCCAACCGATTTTGAATTTTATTTGCCTGTGGTCAAGATGAATTGGCGTTCGTCAGCATCTGAAATTCCGAACGCGGATTCGTGGGTCGACAATGCAGATGCGGGAACAGGAATAGGCGCAAATTGTATGTTACGCTCAATTAGCTGGTTGGATTTTGGCTGGCGGCTTATTAGTTCGGAAGGTGTTAACGTTGCCCTCAAAAGTTTTGGAGGAGGCAACGGTTGGCGAAAGCTGGCTGGAGTATCAGAATCATTACAAGGAAGGGGTTGGTTACGAGCAACATTTTTATCACTTGTTGGTGGCAGGTTACGTTTAAAGCTCACTTCCACGGAAGCCATTAGCTTTAAATACGCAGGTTATGGAGGTGGCAACGGTGGTCAAACGCTAGCCGGAGTATCAAAATCCGTAGATGGAAACGGTTGGCTACGAGCAACATTTTCAGCTCTTGTTGCTGGTAGGTAAGGTTTTATGGTTTTCCGGCTCATTTCCACGGACGCCATTAGCTTAACCTAAAACGTTTCGTGGAGGTAATGGTGGGCCAAAGTTGGCTACAGTGTCGGCATCAATAAGAAGAATAGGTTGATTGTGAGGAAACTGGGGAACTGGATAGGTTTTTCATTTTTTCTTTTACGGTGGATGGCACCCTAAGAGATTGATAAATACTTTCAATCTCGTATTGTTGTTGAGAGTTCTGGGCACTGTCGTCAGCTCGCAAGTCTGAACGCGCGAACGTGTGATTGAGGCGATGCTACAGAACCAGTAGAGCAAGGACCTCCTGGAAAAGCATAGCAAACAAGAAAATTCCCAAAATACTTCCTACTGAAAAATCTAAAAGAAATGCTGAAAGAATGGACAAAATCAACGCAGAAATGGCGCAAACCTTAATTCCGCAACAGCAGCAATTGGAGGAAGGGGACAAAGACGAAAATGAGGATTGGCGGGGGAATTAAAGATGGATTGAAAACAGTTTTTCGATTCAACTTTTCAATTTCAATTTCGAAGGTTATCAACGATTTATAAAATACTTATATAAAATATTATTATAGTTAAACAAGCAAAATAAAAAACCACAAAAAATAGGAAAATTACCATATCTGTAATTAAAAAACAACTTTTCAGACCAATTCATAGGATAAAATTATATAAAGAAGACTATGAAGTGTTTTATGGGAGAGGGCAAAAAATGTTGTGTTTAGGAGAAGAGGAATATATAAAACATATACAATATATAATATAATATGTTTTAGGTACAGATATACGGTTGTTAATACATACACGTAAATTAAAGAAAAATGCATTGTGCACAATATACCTGTCAGAAAAGCAGCAATATTAGAAAAAGATGCAAGATGCTATGAAAAAATATAGATTATGTATTTACTCGTGTTGGGAATATTTGGGTACTTTTTAAGATCTGCCCTGTAGGAGGAAAAAGGGGGTAGTAAAATATTATGTAAAGGATGTTAAGGATAAAATAGAGAATCGTTACAAGGTTTAATGAATGTAAAGAAACGAAGGGTCCTTTTTCTTCTTTCTCTGCATGTTGAGATATCCAGTTGTTGGGTCCAGGGTAGCAATAAAAAGGGAGAGGTCAGTACTGAACGGCATCAGCTCTCTCCATAATACAGCAAACGCAACAACAAAAATCTCTCAACTACAGAAACAAAAAAAGAAAGGTTCTTCATCTTTTGCACCAACTGATCGCTACGATCACTGCAAAAATGAATGATTTATGAATGAATAAAAACTGGAAAATTTGTAAAATCTACTGCATTGCTCTAATTCAAAAAGAAAAAGACTTAATAACTAACACCAAAAATCATATTTCGAGATGCAAAATATACACATTTAAAATACGCGCATCAAAAGTTAATATTAAATATATTGTTGCTTGTGTAAATTTAATATTTATTTGCCTCCCCAAAGCCACAAAACTGACACAGTTTCCTCGCTCACAGTAGTTCAGTACTTTTAAACCGGTTCCGCTTTCATAATAGTTCACCGACCCGAAACAAATTCTTTTTGGACGAAAAGCTCTCATCGTCATTTAATAAATGTTAAAACTTCGTTTTTTGCATTTTACATCTGACGCTGTACATCTTACAGTATGTTTCGACTCATGTGGTTAGCTTTTCCAGGAAAATAATATCCAATTGCCATAACAGTGTTAGTCAATCTTGAAAACTACACTTCCAGTATATGTGCTTCTGTTGACATGTTTCTAAAAACCGGAATCAGTAAAGTCGCTACCCACAAAATTGCCAGGGAAATTAACACAAACACAATTTGAAGGCTTAGAGTTGCAAAGCAAGTATTCAATTGCTGAACGCATATCAGTAATTTGTTGTATTTATCACTTAGCTTTAACTTGGGTTGAAAATAACTATTTCCGAATCCATCCATAGCCATCCTAGTACATTTTACGTCATTGGAAAGCTTTGATGTTAATACCTTTGTGGCTAGATAGAATGAAAATAAGACAGCCAATTGAAGCTACTATAAAACAGCACCACACTTCACCAATTCTGATAATCTATTTTAATCATGTTTCTACAACAATATCACCATCCACATGACGTATAATTTCTGAAATAGGCTCCAAGTCGGCGATTAGTACAAACGCAAAGTAAACCGCCGGAGTTCCAACCAATGCCAGTGGTATGCAAGATATGATTGCTTTTATAAGTAGGAGCAACCTCTGGTAGGCAGTACAACTTATTAAATATTTCCACATAGTATTTTGCTTTGTACTTTTCAAAAGCATATATTCCACAATGTGTTATATAACTGGCAATCCAGAGAATAATGTGATTTTGCTGACGTCATTTCCTTGGCGATGGAGAATTGCAATTACAGAAATCTGAAATAAAACTAAAGTAGTTAGTAAAAAGTTGTGAGCCCTTCGAAAACGTAACCAAAGTTTTTTAGAATTCAGAGCAACTAATAGGTTTTGGAGTGTGCTAGTACAAAATATGTCAAAGACGCCAGAAATTCTGTTTAAAATGGCAAATCCAGCTTGCAAAGGGTTTTTTGCTGTAGCATTGGACCAGTAGTCGGTCTTATGTTTTGTAAAATTCATATTATTTAACATACGCAAGAGCTATTTTTGGGGACAAGAATTGTTTAGAATTTTCACTATACCATTTTTAAAACAAATAATTAGTTTTTCATAAAATTACATAGAAGAAAACGTTCATATAAATGTTTTGTTTAATTATTATTTTTGTGTTAAATTGATGTGTGTGTTTTACGTAACCTGGATTAGCTTAAACAATTACTTGTTTAGTTTGTCTCATAAATTTTAATTCAAACCAAGCATTTCACCTGGACAATCAATCAATTATGCTTTATATCATCAAGCATTAGATAAATTAATATGACTGTTACAATGACATGCTCATTTTATCCGACTATATAACTGCTGTATAAAAGTTTCAATAAAAACAACATCCCGAAATATCAGTTAAACTTGCTGTTGAATGTGTGCATAGTGAAGTAAGTATTCACTAATCTTGCTTAATCTCGTAAAACACAAAAAAGTATCAAGCAGTAAAAATGCAAAAAATACGTTCATGATATGTTATCAAACAGCCTTGGCTGACAACTGCAATTTTAAGCTTTTGATAACCCGGTTATATGTTCAATCCTATTTAATTCTACAAATTTGCCTCGTTTTCGTTGACAGGGTCCTTGTAAACAAATGTGACACGAGAACATAACATGTTATACCACAATCTTTTGTCCATTGCTTTTTAACCACAAGCTCTGATTATAAAAGCCAGTGAAATGTTAGCAACTTCACTAAATTGTTGTAATCTTCTCACCACAGTCATGCTAAAACACGTTCCAATTTTTCTTCTGGTGGCTTTTGCCACTTCACAGAAAATTGACCCTGCTTTGCAAAAAACTTTTGCTGCCAAATCAACAGCCAATATTGTAGTTAATTTTGTTGGTGGCACAACCAAAGTTCTACAAACAATTCAAAATCGGTCCTTTGAAAATCGAGCCCACAAAATAAACTCGTTGGTTTCTTCATCGCAAGCTGCTACTCAAAGCTCCCAGCATACTGTTATTAGCTTTTTAAAATCAAAGTCAATTCAATATAAAAGTTTTTGGATTTCCAATCAAATTTTTATAAATGATGCCACCCAGAATCTTTTACAGGCAATTGCTGAATTTCCGGAAGTTAATAGGATGGAGGAAGTCCAAGAAGCTAAAATTGAAGTTTCACTTGGAAATGTAAGTTTCCATGCAAAACTTGACCCAGTTCCTCTTGCCCAATGGAATATTGAAAAAATCCAAGCCGAAGATGCTTGGTCGGTTTCAGATGGCTCAGGCGTAACAGTTGCTAAGCTACTAGATTAAATATTTGTGAAAGCAAATTTGTTAACATCAAGATACACTGTTTAGGAAACATTGACAGCGGTGTAAGGTACACACACCAAACACTTAGCCGCAATTTTCGGTCATGGTATGGCTGGTTTGACCCATATTCTGGGTAAGTTAATACGTAATGAAACATATTAGATATGGGTATGTAATAACCTTGAAATCATTTGATAACAGATCTACTGAGCCGTATGATGATAATGGTCATGGCACACATACAATGGGAACTATAGCTGGATTTTTTGGCGTAGGTGTTGCACCAGGTAGTACACCAATATATAGACAAACTTGAAATATTTCAAGATTTCAGGAATCTACATTTCAAGTTATGAATTTTTTAAGGTGCTCAATGGATTGCATGCAAAGGATGTGATTCTCAGTTAAGCTGTAGACGGGATGCTTTGATAGCTTGTGGTCAATGGATGCTTTGTCCTACATTGCCAGATGGTTCTAACCCGGATTGTAACAGGGTAAATTTTAATCACGTTATGAATATGTAATAGGGATACAACAACCTTAAAACGTGTTTTATACAAAATTAAATAGGCACCAAGAATAGTTAGCAACAGTTGGAGCAATTCGTTACCCAACAATCCATATTATGAACCAATTACTGATGCCTGGTTAGCGGCGGGAATAATACCCGTATTTTCTTTGGGCAACAATGGTAAATAAATGAGAATGTTTTTTTCAAATTTGCAGAAGCTTTACCTAATCCAAATATTTGAATCCCAACAGGGCCAAATTGCGAAACTGTAAGAAGCCCTGGCGACATGAAGAGAGTGATTGGAGTCGGTGGTACAAACTCAGATGATGAAATTGGCGACTTTTCTGGAGTTGGTCCAACAGTTGATGGACGCGTCAAACCAGGTTAGCAAGCAGTTGAAACAAATTTTGAAAAAAGACATGAATAATGGTGGTATGCTTTTACAGACGTAAGTGCTCCTGGTGAAAGTGTAAGATCTGCTTTTGGCAGTGCTGACGATGCGTATGCTTACTACACTGGCACGTCTATGGCTGCTCCGCATGTGGCTGGAGTGACGGCAATACTTCTAGCTGCAAATAGAGCTTCACTAGAGTTTGATGAAGTTCGAAATATACTTCAAGCTGGAGTTGATACAAGTTTGACTAGCAGAAGCCGTGTTTGTGATGGAGTACCAGGTATTACCAATAAAAATCATAATTGTTTGAATGAAATAACACGAACAAAAGTGTAAATTCCTTTCAATACTAGATACAACATTCCCTAATTACCACTTCGGATTTGGAAGAATCAATGCCATCAAGGTATTGAGAGCAGCTGGTATTATAAGTAAAATCTAAATATGCGAATATATTTAGTTTGAAACTCTAAGTCATCTACGTTTATGCAGAATTAGAAATTATATGTTGAATAAACAATTTCAAATAAGTTCTGGGAGGACCAATTTAAATGTTTAGAAGAGGAATATCTGTATCTGTATCAATGTTAGTGGATTAAATAATGAAAATCAAATTGTCTGAATTCTGCAAATGGTACTCTTTCGTTATTTTTGTACAGCAGTAACTTACTTACTTGGAGAAGTTACTAAAAAAGTCTTGAAATTTCTACAGAACCGCTTGAACAACTTGACTTAGCTTCGTGGTAATACAAATTGTCCCCTTCCAACCGGTTCATGTTTGTACATGTACATGAAAGCAAATAAATTTATTGCTTTTTTTGCAAGCAGGTTGCAGCAGCTCATGAGAAAGTAACAGTTTGGTCAATTTGACTTCTAGACAAGTCTAGAGGAAACATTGATATTATCCATTTTTAGAAATAAGTTGCTTTAAAAATTCAATGTGTTTAAAGTCTCCATGTTTTAAAACTTTCTCAATCAAATTTCTGTTAGCTTTGACCCATTTTTAATTTTGACCAAAATCGACGCCTCTAGGATCATCATTTTGACTTTTTAGCACTTTTATTACTTCAAATACGTCGAAGGTTCAATCTAGCTTTTAATTCCGCAGTTTGAAAATATGCCATATTTAGGTGTATTAAAACAAAACTCAACAGTAATTAATGACGCTTATGTCTTGTAGTCAGTATTTAAAGTATAGCAATTAAATACGCACAAACGATTTTCTAATCCACAAGGGACTTCATCCTATTGTTTTATATGAGTCTGGGGGGATCCATATTAACAAGTTAAAAGGATATTTTCGGACGTGAACGGGTTTTTACGGTTTCTAGTTTCGGGTTATCTTTTTATCTTGGGAAAAGCCTATCAAGGAATTTTTAGTTTTCTGACTTCTCATCCGTAATAAAACACATTTCCTTGTATTTCTATCAAGGGCAATTACACCAAAATTTTATCCTTGAAAATGTAAACAGCATTTCGACTATGTAACAATTACGGGAAATCGCAACTTAATTCAACTAATTTTCAACATACGGCTTTCAATTTGAAATTGATGCGTTCAGCTGTTTGACGGTAAACCCAATAGCAGTTTGCCTTTGCGGTAAAGCGGTATAACAGTACACGAAAATTAATTAGTTTGCCAACTTGGTTACAATTTTGTTAATTGAATCATATTTCTGTGATCCGAATCCACATGGGAATGTTACCCGATAGTATAATGCGTGCACAAAGAAGACAACAATACAACTATAATGGAAAAGCATTGTAAATTCAATATAAACGAGAAAAGCATAGTTGTACATTTACTATTTCTTTGTAAGCGTTTTAAAGCTTTTTCCTCAGCAAAAGCGTTTTCAATATTTGATGAAAAAATACAAAAGAAGATAAATGTTAATCAAATGTTTGTCTACAATAAGATCATACTTAAATTAAAGTTGTTCAATACATTTACAGTCAGGCAATCTCAAAAGTTATTAAATTGCTTTTACCAACCATAGTTTGGTAATTGAAAGTTTGATACATATTATGCGTTGGCAGTTTTACAACGGATTACCATTTGTTTGTTATATGCCAAAGCATAAAAATAATTTACCCTACCAAGCCTTAATTTGTTATATTCCAACTCAAATGTTTAAATATTCAAATTCAAAAAATTAATTGAATCAGTTAAAAGTTGGAAATGTAGCTGTAAATGTCAACGTTAAAAATAGCATTGTCCTCAATATTAAAAAGCGTGCTTACAGTTTTCTAAATATTCTTGCTGTTTATTGAAACGCCGTAAAGTGCCGGAAAGAAAAAATCATTCCGTTGAACGACCGCCATAACAGCACTAAAACAATATTTCTTAGACAGCCAAAGCAATTAACGTATCTTAAGTTAATTCAAAAATAATTTCTATTAGTTATAAATAGTCCCTAACTATTGCAGTGAAAGGTTTCAACTAAAGCATCGTTAAACACCATACACGAAAACTTAGCAACAGAGCTCTTGTTTCCAACACATTAAATAAAAACGTTTACGCGTTCGCAATTATTTTTGGAGTAACTCTGGTAACTAAACTTAGCACTTTGTGTTTGAAACCGTAATCGGAAAAACAGTTGTTTTATAAAACAATAGGAAACAGCATTTGTCAAACATTTACCTAATAAACAATACAACTTCAGACGTTCGTTTTGAAGTATACGCTGGTACAATAGTTTTGTGCTAAAACTGATATAAATTTTTGTACCTAAAATGGCTTCCACCAAAGCAGTATTTCATATTCATCACGTATTTGAAAAATGTTATACTTTACCTTATATATTAGACAGCACACAACTAGCAGTTGTTTCCAATCCTAAGCATACTCGCAGAGGCAATAGAATTATCAGTATATGTTTTCAAATGCTTGCACAGTTTATCTTATTAGTGGCAATGTATCGCCTGCTATGGCTAAAATTTCACTGGAATGTTTACGCAAGGAGCCATTTTGAAGAGGGTGTAATGTATGTTATTATGTTTTGCTTAGCCATATGCCAAAATTCATTTTACAATTTTGTCCAAACAAAACATCAACTTTTAAAAGATACACTAAACTATTGCATCAAAACCATTCCGGAAAACAAAAGCAACCGTAGAAGTCAATTTGCGTTTGCATTTCTTGCTTACGGAGTGCTCTTTGGTGTTGGTGCTGCTATTTTTGCGCCGTTGCTTTTCCCATTTAGAGTTAATTATTGTCCACTTCAGATTGTTTTCGGAACACACTTAATTGTAAAACTTGTAGCTTCTCTGCTTTATGTAGTGTTGTTTGTTCGAAACGGTGCAATGATGTGCTCCGTATTTCTACTTGCTGTGCTAGGGTTTAAGCTTATTCTTGTTTTATCAAATTCAATTTTAACATCTCATTGCAAAGTAGCTGCGGTTGCAGCACAAAGTACAACAAATTCTGCATATGTTACAGCTAATCAACAATTTAAACGCTTTCGAATTTTGATAATTCTAGCCAATAAACTTACAAGCTCGCTTCTAACAAGCATAATATTTTTAGGCGTACTGCTGGCTACATGCTTGGGCTACGGTACAGTCCGGTTACATACTCAATTGCCGATACTTACGTATGTTATTTTTCCTATTGGATTGAATACATGTTTTTCTCTTGCAATTGTGTTAACTTATCTGGCTAACATTCCTAGAAAACGTTCAATATCCTATATAGAGTTTTGGAGGCGACATTTACGAAAGAAAAACGAAAGAATGGAGCTTCGAGCAACTCCTCCTGTTGCCTTTGTAGTTGAACCTTATGGCATTGTAACAGCAAAACTTGGTTTGTGTATTAGCGATGATATAGTTCAAAACACAGTAAGTTTGGTTTTAATTGACGAGTGAATAAATAATCTGCAAGAACTGGAAACGTGAATTTAGTGCTATGTAAACAAAATAGGCGGGTTTTCACGATACTTAGAATTAAAAATAGTAGAAGTGTTTGGGTAATTTAATTAAAAATAGTATTATTAATGTAAAATCTACGTCTAAAATTTTGTTTCGACACAGCACAGAAAAACAAATTATATTAAATTACTTATAAGATTAGTTAGTAGTATTATTGGTGTAAAGAAACTGTCCAACTACATGTTATTCCAATTAAGAAATATTTTTTGTTTGTTTATTTGAGTTGTTTATGCTTTAGCAAAGAAGCTGGTTGCAATAGAGTGAACGGCTTATGTCTATCTGATTGTAAGAAAAACCACCAAAAACCTAAAGTATTGCTGTTTTCTGGTAAGTATGTAGTAGCATTTTAAAAACTTGTACAAGGTCTGAGGTACCCAATCATCTTGTCCTGGATTGAAAACAATTAGGATAGTTATATTGCTAAAGTCAAATCTTTCTGATAAACTGCTTTTTACAATTGAAATAAAATTGTTGAGCTAAATAGTCTAAATTGGTTTTTTTCAAAACACCAGAACTTCAATATTGATATACTACTCAGAATGTTTCCGCATATTTTACCACAATCTATATAACTTCTTTCTCGATTGCACTCTTACACAGGTTTACATTTAGAAAAATCTATTTAAATACCAGTAAACCAATATATCGTGGTAAATTTGCAAATATATACTATAAAAACAAAGAAAGCAACTTTACAGAATCTACCGAAATTTTTTTCATCTTCTCAAAAACTCTTCACCTTTTCAGGGCCAATTTGTCCCCTATAATTTAACAGCAAATTTAAAGTATTAACTCGAGAGACTACCATAATTCGGAAAGATTGCAAAAAACATGGTATTTTTGAATGACCTCAGCTTAACCGTCTTAACGTTTTTGTGTGCAAGCAGAAACTAATGAAACTTTGCACGCTGATACACAACTAATTGGGTTATTTTCACACAGAAAATCAAGTCGTTTGCTACGTCATAACAAATTCTGCATGGCAGTTTGTGTCAAACTGCGGTACTTTTCCAACACATATACGACTCTTCAGCCCATACCAAACAGTATTTTTCAGAAACTAAAAGATGACTGTAAAGTCCCTAATATACGCTAGTAGTACCAAAACCAGGTAGTATGTTCAGAAAGTTTGATATTTTTTAACATTAGTGTCCATAAAATTAGACATAGTAATATGCAAACCCAAGCGCAGTTTAAGCAGTTTCGAATGGTTATGCATGTTGAAAAACTAATCCTGCATAAAATTAGCTTCTGCGTTGCAGATAAATCTACTGTAGAGCTCAAACAAGGTTAACAAATAAGGTAAAGCATGCTTAAAAAATTATAATGAAATTATGCATGTAATTATACATGTAATTATATTAGAATGTAAATAAAAAAATCATTTTCGTCAGTAAAACTAAGCAGTAGAAAATAGGCAACTAAATAATAACATTAAGCAAATTAAACTATACACCATAATTATCAAAAATTGGTTAATAAAGTTCTATAATGAAATGTATAATGTATTTAGTGTTCAGAATATGTAAAGGATCAGAAAATAAACCCGTCTTGTTTGCACATTTAAAAGATGGCATTGTTTGGTTAAAGTTATTTAAATGGAAAATTTTACGTAGTACTTATGTAACCTGTTGCTTTTCTACAGTATTTCTAGTTTATTAATTGAAATATAAGTATGCCTCAACATCTATCATTAATAAGTATACAATCAAAAAAACTAGTTAAAGTTCAATTACATATTACAAATGCTTGTTATGTTGACTCTCCAACTTAGAAATGCAGAGAACATATTTGGCGAGAAAAAATTGTCACAGAATTATTCATATATTAACGAAACAAAATTTATGTGTGATTTGGTTCTTGCACTTATTTTTGTATTTTCCATCATTTAAAGACGCATGGGCTTATGCAAACAGTAAATGCATGTGTATGGTAAGTGTTTCTCTATCAGCATGATTATATCCAAGTTTCACGCAACTGCTGTAGAAAGAAAGAATACAATTTTGCTGATTACAATGTAAACGTCAATTTTGAGTTTATTAACTGTCAACGGTACATCATTGAAAAGCTTAGACATGATTTCAATGCTATTTGGCTGATTGAGTAACTGTTATCAATCGACGACAGTTTCCGTATGGTATGACTTTTGTTATCTACCAGACCAGGTGTTTATGCGCGTAATACACAGGATCTGATATACATGGCAATACGATTATACATTACAAGAGCTACAGTAAACAATGTGTCAATTACATATAAGTATTGTATGTCCACTGGTAGCATTTCTTGGAAAGACTCACCAAGTACTCAGTATGCCTTTTGCACTTTAAAAAATGCAAAGTGGATGTTTCATTGAGCTTGTCAACTTGATTGAAACGAGATTAACGCATTGAAATGCTTCAATGTGTTTCAATTGAGGTGGGTTAGGTACAAAAAGACCTGATTTTCTCGGTTATGATATTATTCCACTTTTGAAAGTCGAAGAAACAATTAAAACAAGCACTTGCAAAAACGTTTTAGCAAAATGAATTCGGGATTTGGTAGTAATTGGGCTCTTGGGTGTTTTTTCAACATCCTATGGGAAAGACCATCCAGGTGAAGTTCCAAAAGTGAAGAAGGGTGTTACTCCATTCTGCGGTAATGATAATAATGTAATCATTTTTCATTCTTCATAATATATTTTTGAACTTAAAATCGTGTATTTTTAAATAATCAACTTTTTCTAAATTATCAGACCCCATGTTTCAGTGGCAGATGTATTCCCACTTGTTGGGCCTGTGACGGTGATAACGATTGTGGAGACCACAGCGATGAAATTTTTTGTCATTGTGCTAATGGCAATGTGAGTATTTTATTTTATTGTTAGTTTACGTTTTATTTCAATATGTTATGTTTATTTCAGTTTCGATGCAGGAATGGAAAGTGCGTTCCATGGAACTGGCGATGCGATGGTCAAAATGACTGTGGCGATTATAGTGACGAAGCTTTGTGCCCTAGCGGTTATACGACTGGTTATCCAACTGGGTCTACTTATTGGCCAACCGGGTCTACTAATTACCCAACTGGCTCTACTGCTTGCCCAACTGGCTCTACTGCTTACCCAACTGGCTCTACTGCTTACCCAACTGGCTCTACTGCTTACCCAACTGGCTCTACTGCTTACCCAACTGGCTCTACTGCTTACCCAACTGGGTTTTCGACTGATTATCCGACTTATCGTCTGGGTCTTTCTCCGATATCGTAAATGCAAAAGTGGCCTGAACTAGGACATCGTAAATG
Source organism: Entomobrya proxima (assembly GCA_029691765.1). Lineage (NCBI taxonomy): Eukaryota > Metazoa > Arthropoda > Collembola > Entomobryomorpha > Entomobryidae > Entomobrya > Entomobrya proxima. The sequence continues at coordinate 44,425,490 of CM056170.1, forward strand.
AAAATCCGGCCGGAATCAAAATATCGTACATGAATTTTTGGCCTGAACTAGGACCTCGTAAGTACGTTTTTGCTGGTTTTGAGTAATTTCCAAAAAACTAAATCAATCCAATTTTTAGTGCTCCTCAGAACATTTACTTAATTAGTCACTAAAAATTATGCAAACTTGCAAACGTGCACTAATTTTAACAAAAATTCGTTGTTCTACCCAAAAAATGACGGCTGGTGGACTATAATTGAAAAATTCTGATGGAAATGCAGCTGTTTATCATAACATACATGCATTTTGTATGGTCACCATCTCATAGATACTTGCACATGTAAACAAAAGAATTAGATGAACGACACAACAAAATGCGCAGAATAAAATGGGCAACATGACGGTAGCCATATCTCATTTTACCCCAAAAATGCATATACGAGGTCCTAGTTTAGGCCAAAATTTCATTTACGACATCCTTGAACAGGCCAAAATTTCATGTACGACATCCTAGAACAGGCCAGTTTCGCATTTACGATATCGGAGAAAGACCCTGACGTTATGCTACTGGAACAACTGGTTTCAAGGGACGAAAGCAGCAAACATAAGCATTATGGTTTTTGTAGTTTCCAAAAATACTTTATATTTGACGTGTAGTGTTTTTTGACTGCTTAAAATTATTTGTTAATTTTTCCTATGTTTTGTTTCATGAAATAAACATGGAGTTGTTAATGAATTTCGTTTTATTTTATATAACAACCGTTCTACTTATTACTGACTTAAACTAATACTTTTTCCGTCCTACCAGCAGCAAATCTACAATTCTATCAATACAAAACCTTTGAAATTGCAATGGCGTGGTTTTCTCAATAATGTTGGATTGACCAAATTCTACTCTTAATACCTGGCACGAGCTCATAAACTTTTTAAAGTATGAATTTCTTGCAAATAAAGTATTAGTTCTAAGCACAAAGTTCATTCTAGAAGACACCTGGTGAAGATTTCCTGCGAGCCCATATATAACTAATATTATTATCACGCCTTCAAAGCCTAATGCCAGTAAAAACGCTTGATATGGTAATGATAAAGAGATTTTTGATGGTTTTTTCAATAACCAAATTGACACTACCTGAGCAGTTCCAACCACAAATAAAGATAATACCAGTACAGCATTAACAGATGTACTGTAATAAACACTCAGTATTTTTATCACTCGCATGTTGATTAGTACGCCTTTGAACTTTGCTGACTCATCCATTTTCCTGAAGTAGGGTTTTCTACGATTTAACTCGGCCTCTAATTTTCTGAAAATTTCAATAATTTGCGTTATTAAACATCAAAAGCATTTGGAAGTTTTGGAGTATTTTAAGTATTCTACCTCTTATTTGCTTCCAGACACCAAATTAGACTCAACGGTCCGATCAGTATATCCACAACTATACCGTAACCAACTTTGTGCATCATTGTCCACGTAATGTAATTGAATATTAGAGTGATTGTGGGAATTAGTATTGTACAAACACTATGCCGAAAATTATTAAGACAGTTTATTGAAACTGTTTCGTAATCCCTAACAAACGGACTTAGCATATTTAAACCTAAATTAGGCTTTAGTGTGATTGCTATGGTCACAGCTACTGGTAACCAACGGATTATTATCAATTGGTTATAATGACAAAACAACTTCACCAGTTGTGCTGTGGTTTCAAGTGGCGGATGAAACTCGGTGGGAAACAATTTTTCTACTGAGAGAATTCCATTTATGAAATTAATTATTCTGTAAGGTTTTAATGCACGGTCTCTGTATCGAAAAGCAGTCAACAATGAGAGAAAAGTAACCATCAAACATTGTGCCCTGTAAACTACGTTGCCAGAAGAAGAGGCTGTGCTTAGATCATAGCTCATACGGCAAACGTAAGCACTTGAAATAAACAAAAATATCCAACACCGTCTAACTAATGTGTTCGAAACTAATGTGTGTAACGAAACTGTTCTAAGAGGTTATACTTATCAGCTTTTTGGAAGTAATTGACGTCAGAACTACTTAAGCTTTACACGTAAGTAAGGTTAAATAAATATAATGATGATGTTATGATGTTAATAACCGAATGACTCATCATTTTAATAATAGCATAAATTCATTATGTTCAAACTTATAAGTGATTTTGCTTATTTCCCGTGCTTTCATAATGAAAACAAAGCTAGTTTAGTATGCTATTTTTATTACTACAATGTATTTTGCACTTGGTTACTTCTTTCAAACTTGGAGATAATTTTGTGGGTGGGTTTTTTGGGTGTTGGGATGCTAGTCGAACTTGTCTGGCGAGTATTTTGATTTTGATAATAGGCTTAGGTCATCATCATATGTTTGTATAATATATTCGACAATATTTGCATCATGATATTGTGCATGATGCATAGCATGCATGCATTGCATGATGATACCTTTGTGCATCATCGTCCATATAACGTAATTGAAAATTAGAGTAGCTGTGGGAATTACTATTGGACAAACACCATTTGAAAACTTTTTAAGGCAGTTTCCCAAAAGTGTTTCGTAATTTCTAACAAAAAGGCTCTGTGAAGTACGTTGCCAGTTGGAGACGCAGTACCTAGGTCGTACATAAACGAAACATATAGGCAAGAAAATCCAATACAAAATTTCAGTATGATTTAACTAATGGGTTTTAGCTGTGTCCGATACGTAGAATGAGTTTTTACAGCAGCGTTGGACCAGTAGGTTTTAACTTTTGCAAAATTCATTTTTATAGAAATGAATAACGTTTTCTCCCAGTGTGAGCTACTTTGGATAACTAAAAGTTTTTGGAATTTTCAGTTTACCATTTGTGAACCAAATAATTATTTTCTTACGGCATTACGTTTGTATAAATAGGACGGTTTAATTATTGTCTTTCTGTTTATGACAAACTGGTGTGTCAAATGAAGTAATATTATTGTGGTCTATTTGGTATTCAAAACAAGTACCACGCCAAATCAGGATATTTCTTAATTGTTGAAAACAGTTGTATTTGTTAATTACCCAATACCTATTGTCAAGCTTATACCATGCCATAACAAATATTTTCCCATGTACTACCATAATACGGTCAAATGAAACATGAAACCATTAATTTCTAATTATTTGTTTGACGAAAATAATCACTAAATGTAATACTAATGTAAATGTAGTGGCAGAAATAACTATCGTTATACTCATTTAAAGGATTCTGCCGCGAATGTGCAATAAATAAATAAATATTATCGCGTTGACTAATGCCAGCAAATAAGCTAAAAGCGTTTGAAATTTAAAGGTATTTGAACATTGTTCCACACAAAAACGCAATGTCAATGAATTTAAGAAATAGTCAATTCGGTGCATATGCGTGGCTGAGAAATTTGTAAATATGTGAAATAATGACACTAAAATATTAACCATTGTTTCAATTTCCATGTTAAGTTCACAGCAGTTAAAAACTTCCCGTCATTAGTGCTACATATTCAAATTCCTGATAAAGTTCAAATCAGTAAAACAGAAACTGCGCGATGTTGCAACGTGATGTATATGGATATACTGTCACATGTAATTACGCGTTGTTGCAAAGTTTTTTGCGAATAGCGTTGATAGGTATTATGATGATATTTTAGTAATATAATGTCTTATTAGCATATTGTGACTGTTAAATGTAGTAATTTATTGTCTATAATTACATAGTAAATTTTCGTTCTCATCGTTGCACCACACTTTCCATGCTTCAGTGCACCACACGGAAATGTGGATAGAAAGACAAGATCGCCACCTGGTTCACTCCTGTGTACTAGAAAACTGTTACTTATTACCCCATACGATGGTGCTGCTTTTGTGCCATATCGGAGCAATACCACAATACTCCCTTCATGTATGCTAGTAGTAAATTTGTAGTAGTAGATTTGTAATAAAAATAAACGATATGAAAAAAACAAATTTGGCCAATTTTATGAAATATTTTATTTAGCATTTAATAAAAAATTATGTACTTCAGGCAAGGGTATCGATTTTGATCAATGTATTGATTAATGGTTAGATTGGTTAGAATAATGTAAATGAAATCAGTCTGTTGTTTCAAAATTTAGGCTGTTGTGTTTAGTGAATCCTTCGATGGTGTCTTAGAGCCTTTTTAGATAAGAACTTTTCTGGACACATTCGATTATTTTCAAATTTGAATCCACAGTCATGTTTCTTACTTTCCAAATGGGTCTGTTCATGGTCCTTGAGGTGATGATTCTCCTAAAAGCACCTTAAAATCAATAAATCAATAATTAAGTTCAAGTCAATCCAAATTCAAGGAAACTATACAGATAGAAGACTTACTTTCCACAGGCGACACAACGGAATGACCTTTCCCTCTCCCCGTGTATTTTTTCATGCCTGTGCAGCGCATCCTCTCTTATAAACGGCTTTTCACAATGCTTGCATTTAAACTGAGGCGCAGCGTGTGTAGCAATATGAAGAGACAAGAGGAATTTGCGTTTAAACTTGTTGTCACACACATGACACACATGTTGTTTTCGTGGGATTTCTTTCCATCTAGCATACTTCTTGGGTGGAGTATACTTACAGTCAGGACGCCCACATTTACATTGCTGTTGAAAGACAGTATATTATTATTTTATGCATAATATGTCATAATATATCGTCTATAATATTAACTCACAAAGCGGAAGTC